>OZ038497.1:102669731-102687231 GCA_964036315.1 Acanthosepion esculentum | reverse complement strand
ATCAGTCATTTCAATTTTGTCAACAGTAAATGATTTGAACTGAGAAATATTACATTTAGCATTTCAGACAAAAAAGTGAAAATATGAAATATAAAGTTTATTTATCATAACTGCATGCCAGCAAATTCTTTCTATTTGCTTACAAACATTAAGCTAACATGCAAAAGGATACATGCACATGTCAAACTTATTCATTTGTTTGAAATAAAATCCTCTAATGTTATATTTTAATGGTGTTATCTTTCAAGTTGCATGTCATTGCTCATGTTCAATCATCACTGGAGTACCCACATAGGCGAATTTGTGCCAAGTACCTAAACAAAATTTCATTCATTTATATATATGTATATAATTGAAGTGTGAAACTGACTGTGACCATACAGTGTTCATTCACATTCCACTGTTGATATCTATAAATATTTTATCTTCAATATTAAACACTCTTGCCAATATAACAAATTTAAAACAATAATTACATATCTATGTATGTATTTCCAAAGTTCATTTTTCAATCTGAGTACTTCCAACTGATAAGGCAGTCATTATCAAGAAATGTGTGTTTAGCTTGTTTATGAAAATGTATTTGGCTAATATCTTGCCTGTATTGTTTAATAAAACTTGCTGAAAATAATCATATATATATGTGTGTGTGTGTATACAGAGAGAGAGAGGTTTGTTAAACATGTTAAGCATATTAATATTGATGCTTATGTGTGTGTATGTATATATATATATATATATATATGTCTGTACACCCATAAACCCCAAAGTGTGTGTGTGTGTGTATATATATATATATAGCTACAAAAACCTGAAGTGTAAAGCTTTGAAATTTCCATTTACTTATACAGACTTGAATATTTCTAATTTAAGTTATATGAAAGATATATATTTATATCAATGATGTATATGAACTATTAATGCATATTTATATATAACTTATCTGGATCAACATAAAATATTATATATATATATATATATATATATATATATATATATATATATATATATGTGTGTGTATGTATGTATGTATATGGGAGTGTGTGTGTGTCTGTGTATGTATGTACATTTACATATCTTATATATCCATGTACACACACATACACATGCATAAATATATTATTGTAAAACAAAACACTCCTTTTTGCTGTTAAACACCCATTTGATAACCAAGTGTATTCATCATGTGATCAACTTATAAATTCAAATGAAGTTTGATCAAAGAGTTGCACAAGCTATGCATCTCCTTCAACATTGATTTACATCAACAATTAGGGTTTTTTTAAATAAGAATTTTAATCAGACATGAAGTTTGCCCTTTTAATTTTCAGAATGGATTTTAACATCTTGTTTTATTCTAAACGTCAAGACAAATACTCTGTATTAATTTAAATTGAGTTTGTCTTCCCAAAGTTTCAAATAATTATAATTCTTTTAATCTTTCTATCAATCTATCTGCATTTAAATAAGGATAAATTATTCAGAGATAAATATTACATTGAGAGAAAGTACTTTTTCACAGAAGTCTTGGCATTACACAATTCACAGTTATTTGCTTTCTTTTTAAAAAATTTACCTTAAAATATGCATTTAAACCAATAAAAAGTAAGTATAATCAATTTTGTTAAATCATTCTTTTAACAGAAACCTTTTCTTTCAAATTGATTTTTCATTTGCATATTAGTGATTATTAGTTTCTTTCTTTTGGCTTCTGAGATAAGCATGAATGAAAAAAATCTGCGACAGAAAATAGAAAGAATGTAGAATCAATAAGGAGGATGAATAAAGGTGTAAGGTAAGCCTTTGGTTTTACAAACTTTCAGCCTCTTTCTGATATATAAGAATCAAACAGGTGCGAAGGCTCAAACTTTTGGAAGGGAAGGGGAGGAAACTAAACGGGGGGTGGGGGGAAACGTCAGACAAATTTCCCAACAAAGAGAAAACAAAATGTAACACAAGAAAAAAAGAAAGAAGGAATTATTTCAGATGTAAAGAAAATATAAGCAAACAAATGCAAAAGGTCTTTCTCAAAGCAGAAAAGATAGCCAAAAAAAAAAAAAAAGAGAAAAAAACGAAACAAAAAAAACAAACTGAACTTACCTTTTTTACAAAATAACACAATAATCCAATCTAACAGACAACACTTGTACTTCAGTTGCAGCTTTTCAATATAAGTAAGATTTGGATCTACCTCCTGAGTCGTTTCACTTTCAGCTATAGATCCATTTTTGACAGTCACTATCGTTGTTGTTGTCAGGGTTTTTTCAGTATTAACAACCTTTGTTGCATTTTCCATGGTTACAACTCAAATCTGCATATATGCATATATATGTGTTTATATATATATATATATATATATATATATATATATATATATATTATGTCAGTGTCTTTTGCTGTGAATACAGCTTCTTATTGTTCTGTTTCTCTCAGTTTATTATTCTTTTCGCAGATTTATCAACATGTGTAATTGTGTCCACATTTGCAGATTTCTATATATGTGTATTTTGATAGGTGCGTGTTTAAGAATATGAAAATAGTTTGTTTCAGGCTTTACATGCAGAAGTCTGTATTAGAATGTGAAGAATAAAGCTGAAGGATTATTAAAATAATTTAACAGCATGTAATAACTGTGGTGGAAAAAAATTATTTTACCGGTCAGGTTTTCAAATGAAGAGAATGGTCAGTATTTTCCAAAAGTGCTAAAGCTATGTGTGTGCGTAAGACAGCGTCTTTGTCGACTTGCAGGGAAAAGTTTGTTGAAGGCTTTCTTTCCTCTTTTTAAATCTCACACAAGATCTTGACTGATTTTTTTATAAAGCAGAAAATACAATTTTAAAAAATAAGCAAAAATGGAAACTGCGGTCTTGTTTTTAGTATTCAAATTAAGAGATTTTACTATTGCATTTTTTTTCATTAGAGCCCCTTTTTAGTCTAAGGTATATTTTGCAAACTCCTTTCATTACAGATGATCTCACTGACCTGTGCAGAATTAATTCTTTGTGTGTCTATATAATACCAGTATACAGGTGTAAATAAATACCTGCAAATATAAATTGACGGGGAGACTGTTAAGAAAGTATTAAACTAATTAAGTATACATTTGAAGGAAGTGAGTTATAAGCAAAGGAAATAAAGTAACTAACAAAGTGAAGAGATACCAGAGAACTCAGTCTAAGGCCTTATAAGTTAAGGTAGAGTGATAAACTGTACAACCAAGATAAAAAAAGCTTAAAATTTCTTTAACTGAAAAAAGTCTACCTTAGTGTGCGTATAAAAAAGTTAACTGTTCCCGAAAATATCATCTTCACTATAGAATTAGCGGGGAGGGGAATATCTGTCATTTAGCGTTTGTTTTTTGATTTTTCTTTCTTTCTTTTTTGTTTTTCTTCTTTATGAAAAATCCTTGCTGTGTGTGCACCAGTTCAGAGGTAGATTAGTTGTAAGGGACAGAGCTACTGCTGTCGTGCGTATGGTGAGGAACCCACCTTCCAGAATGACAGAGCGTGCGACAAAATAAGATCAATAAAAGTATCACATGACCACAACAATTAAACGAATGTGTTTCAACATATGGAGAAAGCCAAAAGCTGGAGAGAGAGAGAGAGAGAGAGAGAGAGAGAGAGAGAGAGAGACAGAATGCAAGGTGTGGTTGGTTGGCTGGCCTGCTGGCTGGTATGGCATGCTCTTCACATTGACTCTCACTCATGCAAACACACACACACAGCTCTGTATAAATGCATGCACACTTAGTGAGTGGGGGAGCTGCACCGCATTGCACTGCACTCACAGACTGGCATGAATGCAGAGAGAAAAGTGAAAGTGAAAGTACCTAACAGAAAAGTGGTTTGGGAGTGAGAAAGAGGCATTTTTTTAAGGACATGGGATTGTTGAGATATTTGTTTATATGTTTTAAAGGAACAGATGAAAAAATCATACTCCAGACCATACACAAAGTTTTTTTTATTTTACTAAAAACTTAGTTTTACAAATTTATATTCATTGCTGTATTCTAGATTTTACAAGTAATTGTCTTAGGGGATGTTAATAAAAGGCAATTTTAAAAGATCATTGAATATATATCTAAGTTTATAATCAAAATTGAAAAAAAAAATATTAAGTTAAGAAACATTTCTGAAAAATTTTCATGATGAAAAGAAAAATTTTCAAAAATTGTAAAACAAGAAGATTTTTTTTACTGCATTTACATGTAGATATTTCTTTTTTTTTATCTATATCAGAGTTGGAAAAAAATTTTTTTTTCAAACTTTACAAGTAATTTCATGTATATGTTAATATTTATGTATAATAAAACTAAGAGAAAATGTTTTCTTTTAGGTATGAACATATATATAAAAAAAGATAATCTCAGAATTTTGCATATTCATATATGCGGATATGTACGGATATTTCTTTATAAGGAAGTTGCATGTCTGATTTTAAATATACGTATAACGAAGAAAATTTGTGTGCATTCAAAAGGAAATTACTTTTAAAAAAGCAACATCTTATTTTTGGGTTTTGTGTTTGATTGGTTTACAAGTTTTAAATCTTCATACACAATCAAGAAGAGAGTTGAAAAACAATTTAATTGCATGTTTCTTTCTTAGATAATTTTTTTTATATGGATAAATGTGAATTAGAAAATAGGTTACATTTGTAAGTTTATGAACAAGAGTGTTTTTGGTATCTGTCTTTGCTGATGTTTGCCTGTGATTTAAAAATACACTCTTTTGGTTATTAAAAAAATGTATATACATTTATATCTCATGTATGCATAAGAACATTAATGGGATATTTCTAGGTGATAAAAGGAATAGAGAAAAGTAAGCATGTCTAATTTCTACACAAGTATGTGTTACATATTTAGTGTGTCGACTTAACCAATAAGAAAATATTATTTGCGGTTATGTGTAAAAGAATGGAAATTAGAAGCTAAGATAATTACAAAGAAGTTATCAGAAAAAAACAAAAGAAATACAAGAAATAAATGCTGAGAGACAGAAAAAGTGAATCAAGTCATGTAAAAGAGACAGGAGATTAAGATGGTGACATCTGGACAGGAAGAGACGTTGACAACAGCAGTGCAACCAAATCGAGAATGAGGTGCATTGGTGAAAGGCAGTAATGTGATTCTGCAGAGATGTGACAGAAAAGAAAATATATAGAAAGAAAGACAGACGGAGAACAGGTATGAAGAATCAGGTGTGATGAGATAGCAACAGGTGTGCTAATGGGGAGAATCCTTTCTTTTCGGGTTTTTACTTTTTTCTTCTGGTATTTAACGTTCTTTTTCTGATTGATTCTGTTGATTTTTCCAAAGATGTATATTTGCGTATATATATATATATATATACACACAAAAGGGGACACAATACAGTGAAATTTTGGCAATTAAGGATTGCTAAAAGAAAATTAAAATTTATATGGTTAATATTTTTGGTTTCTTATGCATTTCTATTACTGTAAGTTTTTTCTTTCTTTTTCTGTCTCTATTTGATTTGGTTTTATATGAAAGAATAGAACCAAGCCACTGTCATCTTCAGGTAAGTATATATATATATATATATATATATATATATAAGAGAGAGAGAGAGAGAGAAGTAGATGGCGTCAGTAGTGGCAAAGAAAAGTTGCACAATACTACAGTATCAAAGATGCTTGCTGCTGCTGCTGCTGCTAGCGCCAGCATTACTGCTGAAGGAGCAGCCTTCACAATCTCTGTGAATTGAATGATGGTAGAAGAAAAATCCACATAACTGCCCACACGCTAACCACCACATGCCTGTATATGCTCAAGTGAGAACAAGTTCAGGAAAACTGTAAAGATGTTTTGAGATGATGGACATCTGTGCAGACAGTATTACTTCTGCTAAGTTAAGGTAGTGCTTTCACGGCTCCTTCACTCAACAGCAGGTGTATACGGTCATACCTACCTACTTACCTATCTTACCTTATATTCTCCACCCATTTCTTTCTGTTCTACCCTCCCTCTACTATGACCCTTGACCTCTCATAAAGCCCTCCCATATCAATCCATTACTTTCTGAACTGAAACAGAATCACTTGCTTTTCTCTCTCCACAGGTGATTTGCCTTGACAATTAATAAATCCCACCCAGTTTATTTTATTGTTTTCTGTTTGTAATAGTTTACAGAAATAAATTTAAGACCGTGCCTCTGTGCTAATGTCTTTGCGATTGCTGGTTCAAATTTCACCATGGTGCACTGGCTGTTAAAATCAACTTATTAAGTTTCTCTATATAAGAGAAGGGATTTTCATTATCATTCAATGATATTCTCAAAATTCTGTATCTGTTGTCACCATTTTTTCCCATCTTGCTTAAATAGCTTTCTCTTAAATTTTTCATCAAGTTCAATTAAAACTTGATGATATATTATGAGTTACATCTTTATCTTCAAGTGTTGCAACTTGGTTGATATATCTACAATAATAACTAGTGTGAGTACAGGTGAGTTGTATTTGGGGTTTGTTTTCAGTTTGATTAAAATTGAAGTTAGTAGTCGAAAGAATTCATTTTTAATTTTAAATAACTCAGAGTGAAAAGGGATGTTGATATTTTTGTTTTTCAAATATAATATTACCCTATCAAACTTTCACATGTTTTTCTTTAATATTATGCTATTGAAATTTGTCACTTATTGTCAAGTTAATTTGTGCCAACCTCTTCATAATACTTGTTTTATCCTATACTTTTTCTCATAAATTTATGCCATTATTTTCTGTTAATTTTTAAATTTTTATTTCAAAATTAAGATGTTTTTAAGTTTCACATTTGATTTTGTCAAAATCAAGTTTATTCCTTCCTAATGACAAATATTCTTGTCTTAATTCTTGTTAAAATTAATTGACTAAGTTCTTTTTAAATATTTCAAATCTATTCTTTATTGCTTATCAAAAATTCTTTTATTATTTTTATCAGAATAAGTTTTTTTCTCTTAATTGCAGGGAAGAAATTTTAATCTTTAATGAATGCTTCCTTTATATTTTCATATTTTTCCTTATCCAAAAATCAATTACTAATATTGGTTCTGGATCAGTTTTGTCATTTTAAAAAATATCCAAAAACTTCTGAGAGGCAAATTACAACTTTTAATATGTGATCCCATTTAATTCTTTTTAATGTTTGATGTCATATATTCTGAATGAATGGGTAAAAAATAAAATTTTTACCAGCAATATTAATGGCATGATAACATGTCCCTCAGATCTTTTATTTGTGGTATTCAAAAATAAAATTCAAGTACCGCTTTTATTTTCTTTTCAAGAACAAGAAATTTTAAATGGTTTTGTTAATTTAGTTCAATTTCAGTTTGGTCCTGTAGAATATATATATATATATATATATATATATACATGAATAAAACATATATATATATATATATATATATATATATATATACATGAATAAAACATATATATATATATATATATATATATATACATGAATAAAACATTTATATATATATATATATATATATATATATATATATATATATATATATATACATATATACATGAATAAAACATTTATATATATACATATATATATATATATATATATATATAAAATTAGGTGATCAGCAGATTATGCTACCTTGGATTCAATCTTTCAGTATTTTCAGGTGATTTTGGTCAATTCAATTTTGAAATTGTTTGAAGATACCAAGAAGTTGAAACCAAGGTAGTGGAATCAGCTGATCTCCTAATTTTTTATATGTTTATTAAGCACTTTTTAATACTGCACTTTACTAGACTAATTCAACTCTGACGATTAGCTTTTTTTATATAAACAATTGATATCCTGAATATAATTCTAAAACAAAGAATACAGTAGTTTTCTATTATTGATATTTTAAAAATTCTGCTTTCATTCAAAAACAAAATGAGCCGAAATATACATTTACACACAAAGTTTTTAATTTAATAATATCAAATAATATTTTATTAGTACAAGAGATGTTATTAAAAATTGGGAATGAATGAAATCAAAATCCATATTACCATGAAAATGGATAAAAATTCATTAAAATTGACAAAAATGTCATTGAAATTCATTAAAAATTCCATCAAAATATTTAAATTAAAATTGTATTTTCATTAAAATGTTACAATTAAATTTTTGAATTAAAATTCAAATGCCTGTTTTCTTCTCTCTAAGAATAAGACATTCTAAAAGGCTTCTTTAATTAGTCACCTTTCAAACGGGAACCTAGTTCTTTAGCACATAAGTGCTAACTTGCACATAATTCTTTAAAAAGGTTACCACTGTTTCTGATTTCTTTTCTTCATTTTCATCCTCATTCTTCTTCTTTTTTTCATCTTCTTTCCTCTTCATCTTCATCCTTCATTTTCATCTTTCTTTTTCTTCATTTCATCTTCTTTATTTTAATCCGCATTAATTTCTGTTTTATATTAATAAATAAGTGCTATCTTGAATATAATTCTTAAAAAGGCTACAGCATTTTTTGTTCTTGATATTTTAAATGTTAAGTTGAAATATACAGTTATAAAGTATGTCATTGAATTTAATTAATTGCTTGGACTCATATCTTCATTTGTCATATTTTCTTAAAAATCTAATCATATTATTCAAGGCACGTTATTGGAAGAATCATTGAAATTAAAATCTATATTTTTGACACTATCAAAATTATTTGGCTACTCTTATTATGTACTAAGTTATTGATATAAACCAGTATTTATTTCCATGCTAATTCATTTTTTAAACCACTAGCAAAAAATTTGCATTCATAATAATACAATATTTCAGTAGGGAATGAATTTTCTACATTTACAGGATACTTTGTTTTACATATTGACTCTGTTGGAGCAATGTATAGACTTTTTGTGTGTTTTTAATATGTAGCATTATTTTATGAAAGAAAAACATGAAATAAGAATCGAATAAGTCAAGAACAAAAATATTAGGAGGGAAATCCACTTATTCAAATGGAAAAATTAACAAAAGAGAGAGAGACTGAGAAAAGGAGGGATGAGAGTTAAAATAAGTAAAAAGAAGGAAAAGAAGAAAGGGGAAACGTGGAAGAAAAGGAAGGAAATAGAGCATGAACAAAAGAGGATGAAAAATAAGAAAAGATGAAAAAGAAGATGAAAGAAGGAAAGAGGAGGAAGAAAAGGAAGGAAAGAGAAGAATGAAAAGAAGAAAAGGAAGAGGATGAAAAAAAGGAAGGGGAAGAGGATGAAAATGAAGAAAAGGAATGAGTAAGAAAAGAAAAAGTAATGAGATAAAAGAAGAAAAGGGGAGAGGATGAAAGTGAAGTAAAGGAAAGAAGATGAAAATGAAGAAAAGGAAAGAGGATGAAAATGAAGAAAAGGAAAGATTACAAAAGAGAAGTAAAGGAAAAAGGATGAAGGGGATGAAAATGAAGAAAAGGGAAGAGGTTGAAAAAGAAAAAAGAAAGAGGACAAAAAGAAGAAAAGGAAAGGGAATGAAAAGGAAGAAAAGAAAAGACAAAAAAGAAAAGAGGATGAAAAAGTAGAAAAGAGAAGAGGATGAAAAAGAAGGAAAGAGAAGAGGATGAAAAAGAAGAAAAGGGAAGAGGATGAAAAAGAAGAAGAAGGAAGAGGATGAAAAAGAAGAAAAGGGAAGATGACGAGAAAGAAGAAAAAGGAAAACAAAGAAAATATAATGAAAACACAAAATGAAAGAGGATGAAAATGAAGAAAAGGAAAGAAGAAAAAAGGACAAAGAGAAAAAGAATTAAAAATGTAGAGGACAAGGAATAAGAAAGAGAGGAAAAAATAAATAGCTAAGAAAAAAAATTAAATTAAGAAAACAAGGAAGAAAAAAGAAGAAAAAGAAAAGAAAGAAAAAAAGAGGAGAAAGAGAAAAATGAGAGAGAAGTGAAGGGAGAAAAGGTAAAAGAAATAATGATTACTACTATGGCCAGAAATGCAAATGTATTTGGCAGGGAGGAGAAACAAGACGTGGCAGACCATAAAAAAAGCAAAGAACAATAGAATAAAGAATAATGATTGAATTAAAAGAGCATGCAATTTTCTAGGCAGGATTTAAAAGAAGCAAAATGCAGAATAAAATAACACTGAGGAAAAAGGCAAAAGAAAGCAAAATGATACAAACGAAAACATTTCAAGAAAGAAGTGAGTTAAAAAAAAAATAAAAGAACGAAAGTATCAAACTGGACAAATAAAATAGAAGAGAAAAATAAGAAACAGAGTGATGAATGAAGAGGGAAGGTCAGAAGAGAGAAAAATATAAACACAGTGTATCGGAGGATGGGTGTATCAGAAAGAGTGAGAAAGAAAGAAGCAAATAGATTGAGAAGAAAATAATCGTTATTTTTTAATATATTTTCTAATTGTACACATGCAAATACCTATATATGCAGGAGATAAAAATATTGCCCCTGGTCAGATTTGAACTTGACGGGGTTCTACTAAGGAGTTAAGAATTCCCCTTAAGTGCATTATTGACTCACAATGTTGAATGCTAAGCAAGAATGAGTGTTTTATTTTCATTGGATGATTTTTCGTTTTTAAGCTTACCAAGTCTTTTCATTTTCTTGCTAATCAGCTGAAAATTTTCAGATAATGCAAAGAGAATTTTTTTTCTTTTTAAAAAAGAGTCTCTTTTCTCATTGTCACTTACCAAGAGATTGGCTGCTATCTTTTTTTTTAATTTAAATGACTGAACAAGAAATTCTTTAAAACATGAACAAAAAGAAATTTTTCATTATAATGTCTAAGTTTCAAGAAATATATTTCTGTGCTGACATAAAAATACAAATGAATATTAATAAAACTGTTTGGAGAGTCAAGTGCATCTGTTTTAGATTTTACAAATATATTATGAGAAATTTACTGTGAATAAATGCTGGTCTCATATGTAAAAGAAATGACTGGGGATAATACAACAATTGAATGAAAAATGATATTATGAACTATTTACAAATACATTTGGCATTCATTTACTATAATAAATATATCCCATATTCATTCACTTGATATTTTTTAATGGCCAAAGTGTACTACTGTTAGAGTTATTCAAATATTATTAAACAGTTATATTCAAAACTGTGGACTTAATTTATCTAAATTTAGCAGAAATCCACTATGGTTCAGGTTTTTTGTCAGTTTGCATGAAGACTATTTAGAAGCTCAATTTTCAGGTGATGGTTCAAGTATCAGTGTTTCAAATATAAAATAGTTTGAAAAGATTTTTAAAAAATTAGCATAGTATCTGTCAAAAACAATGATGATGAATGTTATGCTCTCCACTTTATGAAAATAGCAACACACACACATTATATATATATATATATATATATATATATATATATATATATATATATATATATATATATATATATATATATATATATATTTCATTGAATATGACAGACAAGGTTCTTTGATTTAGTTTTTTATACAATTTCTCATGTGATATAATAATTTTTTTTCTTTTCAGATGATAAAATATATAAAAACTGTCCGAATGTTCTTTTAATCCGAATGCTTTCGGCTATACATGAAATGAAATGAAATGCAGGAAAGAAGGATTGCTGCCTAAATACACAAATATATATATATATATATATATATATATGTGTGTGTGTGTGTGTGTGTGTGTGTGTGTGTGGGGTGCTCTTTGCTATGGTACCTAAACTTTTTAATTTAAGTGCAATAGTAGACTGGCGGCAAGATCTCATCAATTTAGAGTTGTGCTGGCTGGATGTAATCGTAAATTCTAAGATAACAGTTTCTTTTCTTTCACTTCTTGCTTGTGGAACTCCCTTCCAGCTCCATGCTTTCCAGAAAAACTTTAATCTGCAAAATTTTGAATGCAGTGTCTCAGATTACTCTTTCCTTTTTTCCACTCATTATTAATATTTCTATTCCTAATTCTTCCATATAGTGTAACCCCCTTCTATTTTAGTACTAATTAAATATATATATATATATATATATATATATATATATATAAAGGTGTATTTCAGCAGCAAGAACCCTCTCATACATGTTTCGTCAAATAATATGGAAAAGTTCTATCAATTTTTTTATTAAATTTATCAATTTTCCGAATGAGTTGTTTTATCAGTAAATTTGCCAAAATTCATATTAACTTTTGTTTTAGATTATTTTTTTCTTCCCAGGTACTTTCCAATGATACAACACACACACATATATATATATATATATATATATATATATATATGATAGATAGTAGTGGTAACCATGTTATAGTTGTTTGATATATATACATATACACACGTTTCTGTGTGAGAGTGTAACACTTTATCCTTTAAAAAGTCTTCATGAGACTAAATTATGATTCTTCTAATGTCCTTTTAAAGGGCGAAACATAAATATTTCCCCATTTCATCATTGTTTTGATACACAGAAATGTACATATCATATTCTCATATTTATATATGTATGTATGTATGTATGCGTATATTTTGATCTGACATTTTTATTACTTCCAACATTATTCTGGGGTATACTCATCATGCCAGATCAAATGGTGTCTGATCCTACAAAGAGGGATAGGATGCAGTGTGAAAAGGACATTTTCTTTATTAAGATTTCTTGAATGCACAGATTGATAGACATAACACATAATTTTAAAAATAAAAATAAAAGTAGGGCATCTATTTCAAGTATGGAGTATCCACTATAATAATGTTTGAAGTAATATAAATGGCAGTTTAATAAATACAACGATTCCTTAGAAATACATACATATATATATATATATATATATATATATATATATATATATTTGTACACCCATAACAGTCTAAAGTGTATATATATATATATGTGTGTGTGTGTGTATATATATATATTATATAAATACATATATAGCTACAAAAAACTAAAGTATATACATAAAGGCAGAAATAGGTCTGAAATTTACATTTACTTATACAGACTTGAATATTTCTAATTTAAGTTATATGAGATATATATATATATATATATATATATATATATATATATATATATATATATATATATATATTATATATATATGTGTGTGTGTTTTTTTATTTTTGTGTGTGTTAAATAAGCCAAGTTAAATATCTATATACACTGGAAAAATCTAAAGCTGAGTATCTTTCTATTTTTAATATTTCAATTTTACTGTATTTTCCCTCTGAAAACAAATTCAGTTTATTTTTAAAAAAATGTCACCCTAGCATGAAATTTCTAGAATCCTGTATAAGTATAGTAGTTTTAAAAGTATAAATATGACCTTCTGGAATGTTCTAGAGCTTTCTGCAGTCTCCTAGAAATTGCTTTTGGTTATTTGCAAGTTTGTATGTTACGCTAAAGTTATAAATGTTTAAATGCGTTAAAAACACATGAATATAATCCAATGACATCATTAGCAAATTGAAAAAGAAACTTTGTAATTTTTGTTTATTTGTAAGCTTGTATTTTATGCTATAGTTATAAACTGTTAAATGTGGTTAAAAATACATAAGTACAAGTCAATTACATCATGAGCTAATTGAAAAATAAATATTGTGTAGATGGTAAAATTAAATCTTTGGTTTTGGGGCTGACTTTTTTTGAGAATTGAAACAAATTAATGCCTTTTTCATTACTTTTAATCAAAAGTTCATCAATTTATGACATAGGAACATAGGGATTCAAAAAAGTCATAACCCTTATACATATAAATATATATATAAATATATATGTATTATTATTATTATTGCTCACTCATAATTCCTTTTCTTTTGGTCTGTGAACTTAATTCTTAATATGATTCCCAAAATGGAAATTACTTACAACTCAAACTAATAATTACTGGTATTTCTTGGGACATCAACTACGGATTTGCTTCATACAACAGGTTTCCAGCCATATCATGTTGAAACACTGGTTCTTGTATGATCACTGAAGTTAAGCAACGTTGAGTCTGGTCAGTAACTATATAGGTGACCACTTGGAAATACCAGAAGTCATAAGTTTACATGTGCTGGTGGTGTTACAGATTATGGCTCAGAATTTGAAATCAGAGAGCCAAGTTCCAATTCTAGTCAAGTTTGTTATATTCACTTACATGCAAATACTTTTGGGAAAGGTATGAGTCCATCTCTTCTCTCCCAGGTATGGGTTAATTAGTAGGATTTGTATTAGTAAATCATTATTATATCGCCAAAAATTCTAACAATCCAAAAATATTGAAACGACTAGCAAAAACTTGATAAGCTGTAAAAAACAATTCAATCAATCAATCCCTATAACAACAGAATTGGGAAAAGACTGTCGCTTGAGTTTTATTGATTGTTTTACCCCGCTTTCAAAGGGTATGAAAAGTCATTCAATGTTTCCTTGTTTTGAAACTACATACACATTCACTTTATGTAGAAATTTAGTCAACTATTACAATATTAATAGCGAAAAGGTCTCCAGAAGAAAAACAGTCATTATTCAATTTGTAACTGATTCTTAACAGACTCTCTTCTTGCCGTGTGTGTGTGTGTGTGTAAAAAGACAACATGAATAAAGATGAAAGGAAAACTTTTTTAGCCAATGCATTTTGTGCTCTGACAGGCTTTTTTAAAGCAAAAAGACTAATCAGAGGAAAAACATCTCAGAAAAGTTTTCCTTTATTCACACACACACACACACACACACATATATGTGTGCGTGTCTATGTGTGTGTGTATAAACAAATGGGTAAATATACATAGGTATATGAGCGAGTGTTGACCCAATATATAGATAGAAATAAAAATAAATATTATAATTCCAGCACGAAACTCCAAGTTTCAATTAATGTAAGATATTATGTATATTGCTATATATATATATATATATATATATGTTAATAAATATATGTGTGTGTGTATATATATATATATATATATATATATATATATATATATATATTCCACACCAGTTACACAATTCAGAGTTTCATGAAACTCCGAGTCGTTCTATATATTAACACCACCTCTCAATGGGTGTTATCTTATATATATATATATATATATATATAACCGTTCTTAGGACTTTAAAAGCTTATATATATATATATATATATATATATATATATATATATATACTATCAATTAATTTTTATAAAATTTCATGAGACATAAAGATGACCAAACAAAAGCAATGCAATGTCAACACTCTTCAATGGCAAATAAGAAAATGTTAGAGTATATATTTTTGTAAACTCTTATTAAATATGCTAACTAAATTTTTGAATTTTAAATTTTCCTTCCAGACTATTGTTATTCCTGTGACAAGATTACAATAACTGAAAACTTAAATATTCAATGCTTTTCAATATCTACTTTATTTTTAAACATTTGCTAACTGCTAAGACAGTATTTTATAAATATCACAGAAAACAAATAACTGTGTTTTTGGTAGAAATATATCAACATTTACTGAGCATCACTGAGACTTTATTCATTTACCAAAGAGAAATGAGTTTACCTTAACTAAAATATATGAACTGAAAATATGACCTTTATCTGTGTTTGAAAAATCAAACTCTGGTAATATGCAACTAATGCAGATAATATGCACAAGGCCAATTATGGTGAAAAGTGCATATGAAGATCATGTTTCATTAATTTTCCTCACAAGGAATGTTTTCAGAATCTCAGCTTCTTACTTGGAACCAAACCCTGACCCTCTAATGCCTGTTGGAATATTCAAGACGTCAATAAATTATATATATATATATATATATATATATATATATATATATATATATATATATGATATGTATATTTAAGTGTTAGAGAACGTTGTGTATTTTATATATATATATATATATATATACATGACACAAAGACAATCTGATTTTGACCACTTTTCTCTTTTTTATCTTAATCATATATATATATATATATATATATATGTGTGTGTGTGTGTGTGTCTATGTGTGTACGTGTGTGTGTGTGTGTGTGTACTTTAAAAATTAGGGGATCAGTTGATTTTAAGACTTTTTAATACTACTGTTCCCTGGTCGAATTTAACCCTGACCATTAATCTTTTATGTATATACACACGCACACCATCTCATGCAAGAGAACATTTTATATATATATATATATATATATATGAGAGTGTGTGTGAGTGAGTGACAGTGTGAACAGCAGTGTGGTATAATGGTGAGCAAGATTGTCTTGCTCAGTCAGTGAGTACTGAGTAGTGAGTTTGATCCCGAGTGGGTGCTTCTTAATCCAGGCCTTGTACAATATCCACACACCACTTAGTAAATCACTAGAAATGAAAACTATAAGACAACTGACACTGAGGACCACTTGAAGTGCTAAACTGATAATCACCAAGCAATACAGATTTTAGAAAACCAAGCCATAATCTATACCTGATTTTGAGAACACTTCCCCAAAAAGCATTTGTATGCAGACAGACATTTATTAACAGTGTGGACACAAATCATCACTACATGACAGCTGTCAGTTTCATGCCTTAAGTGATCATCATTTACATATGATACTGTCAGTTATAAAACTGTAAATTTCTATGGCAATGTTGTTTATATATACGGATGTTTTATCCCTGAATCTGAGCACTCTTCAGCAATAAATATTTATCAAATTTTAAACAATTATATATACACACTTAATATATTAGACAATATAATTATATACAGATACCAATATATTAGATATTTATATACATCCCCCCAAATGTTAAACCATACAATTAAATGCACACGCCCAATGTGTCAAACAATTATATACATCCCCAATATGTTCAACAATATAATTAAATATAAACACACACAAACATATATATATGTTTGTATGTGTGTGTGTAGAGAAAGAGAGAGAGAAATATAAAAAGAAAAATGCATACATTAGAAAGGAAAAATTATAAAAATTATATATATAAATATATATATGTGTGACTGTCTTTCATATATATATGTGTGTGTGTGTGTGTATGTATAGATAGATAGATACATATATAAAACTTACTAATAAATATATCTATATTTGTATGATTTTTTACAGATACTCATATAAGTATATCTACATTTGTATACATTAATCATATATATATATATATATATATATGTGTGTGTATATATAATGCATGTGTGTATGTGTGTATACATACATATATAAAACTTACTAATAAATATATCTACATTTGTATGATTTTTTATAGATACCCATTTAAGTATAGCAACATATATATATATATATATATATATATATATATATATATATATAAATATAAATATGCACTTCATTAATAATTCTCAGGACAATTTGAGTTCTTACAGGTCATTAATTCAACTGACATGTCACTTTCAATCTGTCATTGTTTGTCTTTTCGCTTCATCTCGTATGTGTAATTATTACGGCAATTTATTCCCTGTAAGTTCTTCGGATTTGAAGATGATAGCAGTAGAATCTCAGCAACACAAAAGAAAATGCCACATTTCTTCTTTTCTCTTTTTATTCTCATTTTCTCCAAATACATG
>OZ038497.1:102447231-102657231 GCA_964036315.1 Acanthosepion esculentum | reverse complement strand
TTTTTAACCAGTTAGTTTATGCTTTATTCTCTTTTTTTTTAAATATTTCTTCTTTCTCTCCTTTCTTCATTTCCTTTCTTCCTTCCTTTCATCCATCTATCTTTACTATTATTTAGTTCATTTTTTTAAATTTCTTTCTTCTGTTTTCTTAAATTTTTTTGCTATTCATTCATTCATTCTTGGTAAGTTCTTATTGATTTTTTATTTCCTTATTTTTGCCAAGAAATCATTTATTACTTTTTTATTTACCATATATACTAGAGGATAGTGTGAGTTTTTATGATTAGTTATTTTACGCAAAAGAAATAGGTGGGGGTCACTCTATATACAAGTAATTCTTTTGCCGAGTTTAAAAATCATGCATTTTCAGTGACTGATTGCAGGTAAATTTTTCTGTAGAGGTTAAAATTCATGCACAAAAATTTGGGGGTTGCACTATAAATGAAGCCAACTTATATACAAGTTATGTTAAGTTTTTGTCTTTCTTATTTTTTGTTCATTTTAAAATTTATTTCTTTTCATATCCTTTCTTTTCTTTCTATATAGTCTTTTCAGTTCATATTTTTCTTTCTTTCTTTCTTATTTTTTGTTCATTTTAAAATTTATTTCTTTTTATATCCTTTCTTTTCTTTCTATATAGTCTTTTCAGTTCATATTTTTCTTTCTTTCTTTCTTATTTTTTGTTCATTTTAAAATTTATTTCTTTTCATATCCTTTCTTTTCTTTCTATATAGTCTTTTCAGTTCATATTTTTCTTTCTTTCTTATTTTTTGTTCATTTTAAAATTTATTTCTTTTCATATCCTTTCTTTTCTTTCTATATAGTCTTTTCAGTTCATATTTTTCTTTCTTTCTTATTTTTTGTTCATTTTAAAATTTATTTCTTTTTATATCCTTTCTTTTCTTTCTATATAGTCTTTTCAGTTCATATTTTTCTTTCTTTCTTTCTTATTTTTTGTTCATTTTAAAATTTATTTCTTTTCATATCCTTTCTTTTCTTTCTATATAGTCTTTTCAGTTCATATTTTTCTTTCTTTCTTTCTTATTTTTTGTTCATTTTAAAATTTATTTCTTTTCATATCCTTTCTTTTCTTTCTTTTCTTTCTTTCTACATCCTCTCCTTATTTTTTCTTGGTTTTCTTATATTCCTCTTTTTTCTTTCTATATACTACCTTTCACTTCCTTATGTTTTTACCCCTCTCCTATTTTCTCAAATTTTTATTTTCCTCTTTCTTTTTTTCAAATACTATCTTCCTTAATTATTTTTATATCCATCTTTCCAACTATATCCCTGTCTTTCTTTCTACAAACTATCTCTTCACTTACTAACATCCTGTTGCTATTTTTCTTTCTTTCTTTCTTTCTTTTTACATCTTATTCTTCTTTTTATTTTCTCACATTACTTCATACACTTTTATCTCCTTTCTAACTTTCATTATATCCCTCTCTTTCTTCCTATATCTTTTCCATCACCAACTTACATATTTATAACACTTCCTTTCTTTCTATATCTTTCATAATTACTTTTTTGTAGATTCATCCCTTTCCATTTCTGTCCTACCTATCTCTTTATTTCAATATCTTCTCTCTCTTTCTTTTTACTTCATTCCAAATATTCCTTGCTTTTTCTCTTACTTCATATGCCTTTCTATCTTTTTCTATGCCTTCTCTCTCTCTTTCTCGCATTTTCTCTTTCTTGCTATATCTTCTCCCCTTCTTTCTTTCTTTCTTTCTTACTCTTTTCTTTCTGCCTTCCGTCAGCATGTTAACCTCCAGGAGGGTGACTCATTGCACCTCCCCGGACAAACGTTTTCTGCTGACATGAAGGGGAAAGATTATATTGAATCAGTTGCTAGGTCCACTGCTAAAAAAGTTGTTTCACTGTTTTGTTCTAGACAATTTTCCTCACACAAGTTTAACTTATACATTTATAAATCTGACATTCTTCCCTGCTTCGAATATTGCTGCCACATATGGTCAGGTGCTCCTGATGCATACTTAGATATTTTTGATAAAATCCCATATGAATAATCAGCAATATAATTGGTCCTGACCTGGCATCTCGGTTTCAATCATTTTCCCCATCACCATAATGTAGCTTCCTTGTACCTTTTCCGTAAATAATTTTATGGTAATTATTCGAATTAACATTCCTATAAAGTAAATAAACTTAATGAATTTAATTGCAGCACTAGATACGCAGTTAGGTCTCATTGTACGATTAGAATGGCTAGATGTAACTGTAACTGCTATAGTATTTACATTAGTCGGACTATTGTCCTCATCTTTGTCAGTTTGAAATTCCACCCACCTGAAGAAGGCCGGAGCGTACAACGGCCGAAACGTTGTGACAAACATGGCGACAAAGATGAGGACAATAGTTCGACTAATGTAAATACTGTACATAATACCTCATCTCAGAAATATAGACAGACTCTGTAACTTCTATGTTAAGTTTCTTTACTTGTACTTCTTACTTTCAGCTTCTTGTTTTCCAGTCAATTTTAATCTTCAAAAATGTAAATGCAATGTCAATCATCATCAGTCTTCTTAAGTCCTGTTCTTTTATTGTTCTCACACCTTAATAACATTTTTATTATACTCTTTCACACTTAGTAATCTCCTGCATCTTAGTGGCTTTACTGCCTTGACTGGGGTGGAAAGATTAAATACACACAAACATACAACAATATATATGTTTTATATATGAGGAACAATATTGGGAAAATGTATGACAAAGTGGCAAAAGTTTTCTTATGATGCGTTTTGTCCTTCAGGACTTCATTGGATTAAATTTGTTATGTTAGTGCGACTACACATATGCATGAATGAGGGATGCTGGGATTTTTAATTTTCTTTTTCTAAATTCAAATTTAACATTCCCAGCATCCTTCTTTGCCATGGATCTATAGTCGCACCAACATAACAAACTTAGTCCAATGATGTCATTTTTTTTTTTTTTAGTTTAGTCCGTTCTTCTCTTTATTCTTTATTTCTTTTTCACTTTCCTTTATCCACTTTTTTATTTTCCTCTACTCCTTTCGACCTGCAGTCTCCCTATTTTTTTAAATTTTGTCCTTCCAAAAATTCCTTGTAATTCTTCTTTTACCTTAAGTCTTATGAATTAGTTATAACAAATTTAGCATAGAAGATAAGGAAAAAAAACATAAATAGGCTGAGCCAGAGGTAGTTTATTTCCCCAAACCTACAAATTCTACAAACCAAACATTAACCTGAAAACTAG
The DNA here is from genome assembly GCA_964036315.1 of Acanthosepion esculentum. Classification (NCBI taxonomy): domain Eukaryota; kingdom Metazoa; phylum Mollusca; class Cephalopoda; order Sepiida; family Sepiidae; genus Acanthosepion; species Acanthosepion esculentum. Next base: position 102,653,988 of record OZ038497.1, on the reverse strand, counting down.
ACTCATGTTTTTAAATAATCTTGTCAGATCAAGATTTTGATACAAAATCTCTTCAGAAATATCTAAACTACAAGCATTATACAATCATGTTCTCAGATTAATGACTTTGAGTGAATGAAACCTGTAGATCTCGGCAAGGACAATCCTTACAGAAACCTTGTAGACTGGCACTACGATATTACAAAGAACTATTCCAAATGGTGGAAACTATATCACTTGAGGCGTTTCAGCAGTAGCAACAACTAAAACAGATATCACATAAAACTTGAAGAGAATAAAAATGACATAATCAAGATATTTATATTCCACACCAGTTAAAAAAAACGATTTTGAATGAAACTCCCAACAATACTGCAAAGAGTGATAACAACTACAGGACTTGAGAAACACATTTTCCTGAATAATTATTTCAAGAGAAAAATTTTATAAATATCAAGTGAAAGTAACACTTACAGCTTGGTGAATTTTGTCATTCTTTCCTAGTTTACTTCTCTGTTTTGATTTCATATTTCCTAGTAACTTAATTTTCATATTTTCCAACATATTACTTTATTTCTTGTACTTTTTCATTTATTCTTCGCAACTGTTTTTCATTCTTGATTTTTTTTCAAACTTTTTATGATATTCAAAATTTTACTTTGATTTTTATTCCATGACTTCCTTTCTTTTTAAACATTATTTTTCTTATCCTCTTTCCTCCTCTTTCTTGCTTTATTTTATATATTTTCTCTCTCACTTTGTAATTTTTTCTTTCTTTGTTTAAAATTTCTCTTTTCTTCATCTAATTTTTCAATTTTTTTCTTTCCTTTGTTTTCATTTTTTCATATTTTCTTCTTCTTCTATTGTTCTTATTTATACTTCCCTTTCCTTCATTTATCCATTCAATTGTAATAATTTAAAAAAAAATCTTGTATCTTACATTTCATTCTCTGAGAGACTAGTTTTCATTTTATATTTTCCTCCATTTATATTTTCCATTTATTCTGATTGAATTACAGTAATGACCCTTTTTGTATTTACACTGTCAATAGGTTAACCCCCATCAAATGTCATTCATTTTAATAAAGACACATTAATCTGACATTGTATATTTTACAATGAAATTGTATTCTTTCCTTTGTTCATACATACAGCAAGACCTCAAAACATGATTACTTATTTTCACAGCAGAAAACTGATAAAATATATGTAAAAACAGACATAAACAATTATAAATCTAAATACTGTAAATTTAATTTAAAAATGGAAATAAAATGTCCACAAAATAAAATGAGATTAATGGATAAATTCATATACAATGTATGTATAATTGTAGGGAAGTTTTTGGTTTAGCTGTATAAGTATGTAGGTAAGTAGATACATAACTAAGTCAATGGACTTATGAAGAGAAAGCATTTATTTTACAAAACATTTTTGACATAATCTTCATTGTAGTCACTTTTATATTTAATTAAACCAATGCTTCTACAATAATAATGCACAAAGAATACTAATCAGTGACAATTTCAAATCAAAATTAAGCTAATAGTGTTGCGAGGTTTAGTTTCTTTCTTTTTTCTTTTTATGCGCCATGTCCTTTCAGGGTGCAGGCGATCATGGCTCTCCACCTCCCCTCTATCCCTTGCAGCTTTCAACAAGTTCCTTCCTTCTGCTTCCTCCTCCAGACCAAGTTCTGTCATCCATTTGCTTAAGTCTACCAGGTGTATCACGCATTGTTTTCCCTCTCTTCGACTCGTGAGTATCAGATTCTCCAGGCCCTCCTTCATCATTATGTGTCCCAGAAACTTCAGCTGCTTCTTCCTGATGTTAAGTATAAGCCTCTTCCTTGTTTGCATCCTCTTACTGATCCAATTATGTGGCACTGACATAAGAAATCTCTCTCTATCTCTCTTTCTCTCTCTCTCTATATATATATATGTATGTTATGGGAACTTACCCATAATAGATAATGGACTATTCTGTACACCATAAATACTACTCCTCAAGAGGAAGCAGCAGTCACAGCTCAGAGTCAGTCCTTTTGGACGACTCGGCTAGACGGTCAAACTCTCTGCCTGCTGGCAGAGAGGAACCCGGACGAGGCTCCGCCAAAGGGCAGAGCCTCATTCGGGGAGGTTGATCAACCCAATCCCGTTTATATGGGTTCTACGGGCATTTTTTGGCCGAGCCTACGGGCTCGGTGAGCCCACATTAAACCGGCCTTGTGCCACATTCAACACATGTGGGCGTGTTGTTGAACATCGTCACAGTGTGAGGCAGTGTCAGGCAGTAAGAGACAGTCGTGTGAGACGATTACTGCAAGACATTGGAATAGTGATACTGGTCGAGACAACATAGTTCTCTCTAACCTAACCTGATTGTTATTACTAACACTTCTACTTCTTTTGTACATATTCTGTTTGTAATATATCTGTGTTATTCCATACCTGTGTTCGAGTTATTCTTCATTGGTTCTACCTTGGACCATCACCGTGGTACAAGGAACCTGGACCATAACAATATATATATATATATATATATATATATATATATATATATATACTACTGACCAAAAGTTTGGGACCACATTGATTTCTTTTCCTCTAAACTTAAAAACTAAATCAAGTTTCATGTCTTTAAAGAAATAAATTTATTTTCCCATGTCTGCATGCAATTATGCAATAATTTAAATCAAAATGAATATAAAATAATTACAGTTTCAATTAATGCAAATTCATATATATTTTTTATCAAAGAATGAACCATCAGCATTTATCGCTGCAGAGAAAATTCTTGGCAACCTTTCTAGTAACTTATAAAAAGTATGTCAGTGGAAGTGAATCCCAAGCATGGTGTAAAAGTGCAAACAACTCTTGCTTATTCTTCGGCGGTTCACTTCCAACTTTACGATCAATTTTGCTCCAGACTAATTCAGTTAGTAAAAGATATGGAAACTGAGGGGACAAAGTCATGATTTGCAAAATTCCTTTATCTTGTTTGATTTTAGATAATTTGTACACACTTTGGAGTTCTTTTTTGGATCATTATCTTGTTGCAAAATAAAATTTTGTCGAATAATGTGGCAGCCAGAAGGAATTTCATGACTTTGCAGTATTGAATGATACTCTTTCTTTCGCATAATGTCTTTAATTTGAACAAAGTCTCGAGCAATCTCACCTCCAAAACATAACCAAACCATTATGGCACACTACCGTGCTTAACAGTTAGCACAATGCAATTTTCACTCATTCACCCGGAAGGAGTTCGTCTGGCAAAGAATCTTTGTTTACTCCCAAAAAGCTAAAATTTGGACTCAACAGTAACTTTTTCGTATCGTCTGTTGTGCCCATTTTAGTCTTTCCAACTTATTTTCCTTTTTTAATAGAGATTTCTTAACCGATACACATCCTTTAAGTCGAATAGAAAGAAGTCTTTTCTTAAATGATACACATCCTTTAAGCCCAACAGAAAGAAGTCTTCTTAACAGTTATAACAAATATTGGATGTTTATATGTAGAATTACAATCAGCAGTCATTTGTGGAGCTGTTTTACTTCTGTTCCTTTCACTAGATGTGTCTATCCTCTGCAATATAGGTTACTCTGGGCCTCCCAGATCTTTTCCTGCCAATATTTGCACCAGTTTCTGTATGTAGCTGCAGGCAATAATGCACCACATTTTTTGATATCTGTAATTTTCTAGTAATATGATGTATAACCCCCACAAAATATTATATATATATATCTTATTACTGATGTTAGGTTGATTTTTTTCTCTTTTTCTGCACGTGTGTGTATGTGTGTATATGTTAAATATCATGGTTACTTCACCATTTTATATATATATATATATATATATAATTTATTTGAAAATTATAACATGAACATGTTATAAAATTACTACAAAAATAGCCATTTTGTTTCAATAAAGATGGCTAAAAGCATTTTCAATGTATTTATATTCATCGTCTAAATACTGAGTTCACCAAATTATGAGGGGTCTTAAATAGAAGTCAGTAATTACTTCAGCTTTTATTTTGTTTTTTATGTTGTGAATAGAATTTTTATGAGACTGATTTCATTAGTAGATGTATGATAGACATTTAGTTTCAGATCATAATTGATATGGTTTAATATCAAATCGGAGCAAGGTAATGTGTTGCTTGCTTTATTTCTAAGTAAATTCAATTGCCTGTTTGATAGTGTTTAGTTTATTTACAAGATCAGATAATATTGTTTTGTAGTAATATATCAATAAAGCATCCTTATTATATCAGAAGTATGTCGATTGTCTAGGTAAAATATTTTGGAAGGGACAAGTTACTAGAAATTTTATGAAAAGACAAACTAAAAAAACACAATTGTAAATCTAAAATTTTGCTGATATAAACTTTATGAAAAGTCAAGCTAAAACACTGCTGGCAATCTAAAATTTTCCTCATGAAAATCATTGTCAAAACTGAAATTGTGATGAGTTGGTAAATTTTTATAATTTTATCTAATCTATTAGCAGAAGAGGTTAATTTTTCTTTTAAAAGAACTCAGCATTTGTTGACAGGAATGTTAGTATAAAAAAATTTGACATCTGAATTAGATGCCAGTTTGTCTATCATATTTATACCCTCCAGGTTTTTGAGCAGGTTGTCAAAACTTTTAATATTTGTGAGACTAATTGTTTCAAGAAGTTGTGTTACAATTTTTGCTATGGTCTTCACTGGTCTACAGAAAGCACTATCAGTTTGATATACAATGGATCAAAGTGAATTGTTTCATCCTGGTGAAGGACAAAATGTGTTACACAGGATTTTTTCAATTTGTCATTCAATTATATATATATATATATATATATATATATATATATATATATATAAAAGACCTTGTGAGCCAGAACTAGGCGATAGGCATTGACTACTATACATAGAGCCATAATTTATAATAACCCCAACATGTTACTTAATCAGAGATTGGAAATTCTCAATAGGTATAGACACAAAAAAGCCTGGTTACTTGAATAAAATAATAGTGAGTTTTTTTTTGTTTTGTTTTTTTTGGTGGCCATCTTTTTAATAAAATACTTTTAGCCCTACCACTTGCTTTCTTTTTCTTGTTTCTTGTTTCGTTTTTATGCTAATTTTATCATTTTACGGTGGTGGTTTTTACCAATAAAATGTTTCTTGGACCTAACCTCTTTAGCCAGTCATACCTTGAAGATCCTTTAGGCGAAATCTTGGTAGGTAATTTCTGGCTCACTAAGTCTTTTAGTTTTTGCTTTACATATACTGTATTGAGCACTTTTATGTTTTACTTAATTTACTCTGTCAGTGTTTTTTTTTTTTGACTAGGCATTGTGGTGCTAACTGATTATTTTCGACCAACACAGATGTGTTTAGTCTTTTCTTTTTTGACCGAATTTTTTTCCATGATATTGACTTGTTCAAATATATTTTTATTTGCAAATTGTATTAACTGTTTTTTTTCACATTGCCAGAGTATAGGTATTAAAATAATACATAATAATTATATACATACACATATATATATATATATATATATATATATATATAGAGAGAGAGAGAGAGAGAGAGGGTGTGATGTGCAAATTGTTTAATTTTTTTTTTTGATTATAGTTGACATCCTTTTGTTTTGTGTAGAAGATATTTATGTTATTGTTTTTGTCTGTGTGTTCAGTATCAATACAAACATAATAACCTCATTTACATGTAAAAAAAGATTGAAAATAATGTAAGCCCTATTAAGTAAAAAGAAAAAGTCACCTCTCAGTAAAATTAACTTTGAATATGGCCACAATATGCTCACCCTGTTTGGAAAATAAAACATCCCTATAACTCTAGATACATACACACAAACCATATATTCAGTTAAAAAGTAAAAATAAAGTAATCCTTGAATAATAGCTTGGAAATGCAGAACATTTGGACAGTTGTTATAAACTTTGTGTCCAGAAAAGAAAACACTTATATGAACGCAAGAAAAATTAAATAAAAAGCTTAATTTTTTTTTTCAGTTTTTGTTTTTTGTTGTTAATAACCACTGTATTTATATATTTGTGTTTTTCTAAATTTCCAATTGAGAATAAATTTTTGAAATGTGTTTACATAAAAAAAGTAATATATATTTTTCTGTTTTTATGGTACATTATCCCAACTGAAGTATTCAAAATGTCAGATGAAGTGTGTATTCTTTCAGTCGAACATGCTGTCCATTATTCAGGGAAGAATTCTTTGTCAGATAAGCAATGATAAAGAAAGAAAGAAAAATGTAAATACAATCATCAGGCTTAATAAATAGACAGCAGAGAAGTGAAAAATTCACAATTCTTCATATACAATCTTAGTTTCAATAAAGGATGATATATAAAATATGAATTTATATTTGAATGTGTGCATATATTAAATATATTTTAAAAAATACCACCCTAATAAAAACAGAACATGCTTTATTATGAAGAAAATATTTAGAAGTAATATTAATATGCTTCTATTGATAAACACATAACAGACACATTTTTTTATATCAGCAACATTCATTAAATCCTTGCTTAAAAAATGGAACATCCAGAAACCTATGAACAATATAACTTAAGTTTTTCACACTAACATACCAAACATCTCTTGATACGTTCTATAGTTATATGATAATAACAACAGAATTAAACAAATGCACATTCACATAACTCCAAATTTCCCTGAGAGATATGAATTCTTGCTCAACCATAGAATTTACCTCAACATTAATAAGGTACACCAACAGTCAAAACATATACAGATAACACCAATTACAGATTTGATAAGCACGGACATCCCATTTTCCTCCCATTATCATCTTCAGGAATTAAACACATGGACACTACCAGTCAGGCACAAAAATGTCCACAAGAATGCAGATACATATGTAGCAACAAAAATAACAATAAATATTCACGAGAATAGTAAATTGTCATGTACCCTGACTTGACCTGCACAAGACATTGTTAGGTGAGAAAGCCAATCTCTCTCTTTTGCTCCTGGAGGTTAAGGTATCAAGATGCATGCATTTCAGGCTCATGACAAACCTAACAGATAAGTACAAAATTCATATTGTTTTTGTACATAGTCTTTCAAAAGTAGATACAGGTAAACTTTATATTAAGAATTTCAAATATAAAATATATATATGCAAGTGTTTTTTATACAAAGACTTTTGTGTTTTATTTGAACTTTTCATATTTTTATGTCAACGTATGTCTCATTCACTTTTTAAATGATCTTGATTTTTCATATCCATGCACAACATATTTGGTGGCCTCAACAAATAAAAAAAAGAACATTTTAACAACCACCATACTTGGTGACCACAAAAACCACATTTTTATAACCACATATTTGGTGAATCTATATATATATATATATATATATATATATATATATATATATATATATATATATATATTACACACATTATACAGAAATAAAAAAAAAAACTTACACAAATGGAGCAAGAGCACCACACACTGACTGTCCAACAAATAATAATTAAGACACCTGAATTAGTGCAAAGTAACATTACCAGTTTGTTCACAATTACTGAATCTCATCTTCCCAGATCACTAAATTTTATATTGTTATTGCATGTCTACCTCTGGAAATAGTGGTGAAAATACCTAGCAACATTATGAATACTCACAACTATGATGAGTTAAAAAAAAACTTTAATTTAAACTCATGAACAAACCAAGCCAGAACTGCTAGATAGATTAATGTCCACCTCCATTATTACAGGTCAACCATCAATTTACCTTCAGGAAATGTTGTCGATTGTAAAAAGATTGGAGATAAGCAATGACATAGTGTTACCCAAATTTTTAAAAACATTACTGTCTTCCATCACACCTGTGTTAGCAACACAAATATATTTAAACCTGACCAGGCTGAAACAACTGGCAGATGAATTAATACCTTTAATGCAAGGCACTGGTAAAATAAGTACATGTAACCAAATTCACACAAAAGAAAGTCCTCCTAAAATCTCAGCAATACTTGATGGTATCAAATCTTTCCAAAAAAATATGTAGAACACACGTTTATTATGTGGATGCACTGTGTTCATGTAAAATCTGGTGCAAATGGCTGAACCAAAACAAAGAGACTTCATGCAACAGCCAAAAGAAGTGGGAAACGAATTGGGCAGACAATGACATATCTACTGAGTCTGCATTATTACAGATACATGCAATGTTGGGGACAAAAATATTTTCATTCATAATAGATACCTGTGCCAGCTTATATATCATTCCAAAGAGCTATGTCAACAGTTTATCAACGAAACTGACACCAGTTTCTCGAACTAAGGCTACACGATCAGACATATGTTGTTAGGAGCAAATTAAATCTGAGATAAGCCAACCTACCCTTCAGCAATCTTTTCTGTGGACATTCATTGTAGTAAACATTCAACACCCCCGACTAGGATTTGACTTTCTAAACAATTTTGGTTTATTAATAGATTGCCAAAAGGACATGATCATCAATCCCATAACATTGTCTTCAAAGAAACTAAAAACATTAAACAATTCCATCAATGAAGTTATAAATAATAATATGCCTGATTTCATTAAAACCTTCATAAAAATTATTTCCCCACATACCAACCCAGCAAGCACATATGCAGGAGTATACCATAGAACTGATACAGGCAGTCATGTTCCTACTTTTGCCAAAGCTAGATGTGTATTACAAGAGAAAACCCAGGCAGTAAAGAGACAGTGAATGGGTCAGACCCTAGATGTGGTTAAAAAATCAGATAGAAATTTCAGATGCTGCTGTGATTACCACATATTAAACAGCATTACAAAAAGTGATAAATACCCCATCCTGAACATTAATTCAATTGCTGACAGACTAGCCAACAAAACAAGATTTAGCAAAATTGACCCGGTATCAGCATACCCTCAACTCAAAATGCACCCAGATGATATAAAAAAAACAGCAGTTATTTCTCCTCTCAGATTGCACAAATACAAATACTTGCCATTTATGGTAAAGAATGCAGCATCCTCTTCTCAAAGATACATCAACAATACTTTTCAACTTGTTGACTATCTATTTACATACATTGACAATATTCTGATATTCAGAAATGATTCTTCAGCACACATGCTGAAACTATTATAAAAATCCTACATAATCTAAAAATTTCAACAGCAAAATCAACATTTGATGCAACTCCTGTCGACTTTTGGGGTTATAATATTAGCTCTGACAATATTAGTCTTACACAAAATAATGTTAGTGCATTACAGAATTTCCCCCCTCCTAAGGGCAGTAAGGACCTTTCTTGTTTCTCAGGCATGGTAAACTTTTATAGAAAATTAATCCCTAACTTTGTAGACATAGTCATGTCATTAAAAGAAAAAAAAAAATATGTATATTCTGTAATACTACATTTTCATTAAATGACTTGGAATTGTAATCATTTAACAAAATTAAACACAGAACCAGTGAATTTCCAACAGTCTAGTAAAAGGAGAACCAATTCCAACAGGCCTCTTCTCTAAAAATTTAACCGAAATGCAAATAAGTTATTTGACTTTTGATAAGGAACTTTTGGCAGCATATTTGGGCTACATTATATTTTAAACATATTATCAAAGGAAAGCAAGTTTGATTATTAACTGATCATAAGCATTTGAGCAGCAAATTTGTAGTCTCAACCCTGCTAAGTCAGATGGACAGCAGCGGCCATTAGCAATTCTCACAGAATATATATCAGATATAAGCCACATGAAGGGAGAACAAAACATTGTAGCTGTTGTCTCAACCTAGCAGGTATGGTAGATCTGTGTGACTTGCCAACTATAGCTGCTGCACAACTTAAGAACCCTGACGTACAGAAAAATTAAAAAGTACAGTTTTAGTAGTGATAATAATTGTTCTATATACTGTGATAATATTATTGGTGTTTCCAGGCCACATATCTGGTGAATTATGAAAATCTATTTTCGATAGTATTCATGCAATACACACCGAGGAATTAAAACCTCATGTGAACTTATCAAAACAAGGTTTTTTCGTCTAATATGGACAAGTCAATAAAAGAAATATGTAAAAGCAAAATGCAGATTCATACAGACAAAGATTATAACTCTGTAAATGAATCAGATCAATATGTTCCTGACAAGATTAAAACATGTAACAGTGTATGGCGAAGAGTAGATAGAGTTAGTAAGCCTCTGGAAGCCCCTTACACTGATCCATTCCAAGTGTTACTTAGACCTGACAAATATTTTGTAATTAAAATGAACAATAAAATACAGTCAATGGTATGAATAAATAGATTAAAAACCATACATTGAACCTAAAAGTGATGAGCAAGTAATAACGGAAAAGCAATAATACATCTTCCTTTTATTACATGCATCCTTAAAACACTTGTAACCAAAAATAGATGCACACCAGTAGACAAATCAAATAAATAAATTGTATGATTTTAATTTACAATTTAACATGATTTTAGTGTAATTTCTGCATGTTTTTTTATTCCTGTAAACATGAGGCTATTTCAGTTGGTATGATGTGAGTAACCCCATAATTCTTTAAGTAAAAGCAGAGCCAGTTCATGGTACTGGCAACTCAGCCAATCACCCAGTGCGCCATCATGCCACCATGTCATGTGTTTGGGATCTTCCAAAACTAAAGCTTATAAAAACATACTTGCGGTCATCCATGATGCAAGACAGTTAAAATTCTTTGGCTATTTTATCAATAGAAAATGATCTTGTAAAGAAGATAGATGTAGAAAGTGCCATGAAAAGATTTGCAGATCTAAAGGCTAGAAAAAATGCTTTAGGTTGGATGATGAATTTTTGCTTTAGCTTGTATTAAGCTGTATATTGTCATAAACTCATTATTATACTTATAAGGGTGCCGAAGTTCAGCTTGCCCAGGGTACCAGCAACCCTAGGGCCATCACTGAGTAGAAGAATTGTCTTCTTTTACTAATTTAACATATTGATGCATATTTTTGTATTTTATAATGTTGTAAACAAAATAAGGTATGGTAGAGGAATGGATAGTGGCTCAGATTGAGGAATTGGAGAGCCGAGTTCAAATTCCAGTCAAATCCATTACATTCACTTACATACTAATACCCTTGGGAAAGGTATGAATCTGCTTCTTCTCCCCCCAGCTATTGGTAAATAGCAGGATAGACCGGGTTTTATAGCTTTGGATGGCAACTGGTCTATTGCAGAAAGAAATGGCAACCTACTGCGAGAAAAAAATCTGCCTCATCAGTCATGTATCGAAAGATACATGATCGCTAAAGTGTGTATCACACATAGCACATAACTGACTGAAATATAAAATCATTCTTGTACATAAACTAATAAATAGTGTTTAATATTTTTGTTGTAAATTCTAAATAAAATGTGTAAGTTCTCATTCATCATATGTTTTTCATTTTAGTACAATTCTAAAACAATTACCATTATCAAAGATAATGGTAATTGTTTTAGCGTTGTAATATAAAATCAGTGTTATGGGAAATGTCCTTTTCACACTACATTTTATTGCAGGAACATTTGTCCATGATTGCCAAAAATGCAATTATCTTAAGTTTTATCATAAACAGACTAGAATTATAAATGAAGCTAATCAGTTATCATGGGTATTATAGGTAAACATCTCCATCTGAGTGTGATAAATATATTAAGATTAATAATCTATTGCAAAAGATTTAAAATATCCAACTGAATAGATATCACATGCTCAAGTTTCTGTATCCGTACTGTTGTTATAATAATGTTTTCCTTCTCCAGCAGATACACAAGATTGATATTTGAGTATCTGAATAATAATTGAGATGTTAATTACACTTTTGGAAATTATAAAAATATCTGATTTTGTCATTACTTATTTTGCCTTCCAGAATCACCATTAAACAATACTAATACCATCTCATTTTTTCTCACTTTTTGGGAAATTGTATTCTCCATAATGCACAAAAACTAAATCTGTATTTTAGTCATATAATTACGAACATATCTTGTATATTAACATGTCATTTGTTAAAAGTAAATGCTATACATGCTCATAGCAATGAACATGGAATAATAAGCACTGGTATTTACACCAAAACCAAATTATCAAAAATATGCATATTAAAATATAAAAAAAGTCATCAGAAATCATTATCATAAAATCAAACTGCCCCAATCCAATAAATATCTTTAAAATTAAAAACTTTCACATTATTTAAAAATTCCTAATGTATAGCATCTACAATTTATCCCTTTGTGTAGTCAAAAGCATAGAGATTACAAACATTTGAACATTATTTAGACGAAAACCAAAAAGTGAAGGAAAAAAATTTAAGAAATAAATCTTGTCTATCGTTTTTCACAGTGGCGTTATTAGAAAGGTACAGATAGTAGCAGATGATACCATCAGAGCAGGCGACACGAGGATGACTGTATATAAAATATATGTGCAGTGTTTCAACTGCAGGCATTATTGTTTCCATTGCTGCCTGTTTTTATAGTCACTGATTTTGTAAAATTTTCTAGTATTTTAGATACAGTAAAAGTTTTGAGATGTTCTACAGTATCTAATCACTTATATGGCACTGATTAGTAGACAATATCCTCAACATCTAGAAAAGAAATTTGAAGTGTGAGATATGGTTCAACCAAGTGATATCATGGACAAAACATGAACAACAGGGAAATCTTAAGAAAAATAATATTAAAAATGACAATATACTTACAATCAGAAATAAACAGTAACAGTTTCTGGGACATATAAGAAGAAAAAAAGAGTCTGTTGAATCTCACCTTCACAAGATAAACTGAAGTTAAGAGAAACAGGTTTAACAATGAGTAACCAACTGAAAGTGTTTTTTTTGTTTGTTTCTTTAATGGCATATGAATTCCTTCTGGATTATTTAATGCTGAAATTTAATATTTTGTGAGCATTAGTAATTTCTTCTACAAAAAATGTTGCTGGTAATTTTTCTCTTCTTCAAAAATGTATTGCAGGCAATGTTTCTTTTAAAAATATATTGCTGGTACTATCTTTTTTTCCTAATCAAAATGTATTGTATTTACATTAGTCGGACTATTGTCCTCATCTTTGTCGCCATATTTGTCACAACGTTTCAGCCGTTGTACGCTCCGGCCTTCTTCAGGTGGTTGGAATTTCGAACCGAACCCTTTATTTCGATCACTGGGGTAGACTGTTCTAGTTCCACGAGCCATGTAGCAGGAGATAACTGAAAACTGACATCCATCAAACATGGCTCGTGGAACTAGAACAGTCTACCCCAGTGATCGAAATAAAGGGTTCGGTTCAAAATTCCAACCACCTGAAGAAGGCCGGAGCGTACAACGGCTGAAACGTTGTAACAAATATGGCGACAAAGATGAGGACAATAGTCCGACTAATGTAAATACTGTACATAATACCTCATCTCAGAAATTTAGACAGACTCCAAAATGTATTGCTGGTAATATTTTTATTATTTTTTTTACAAAAATGTGTTGCTGGTAATTCTTTTGACAATGAAAATGTATTTCTGGTACGTTCATTATAAAAATGTATTTCTATAGAGTTTTAACCCCATTTTGGGGGTTCATTATTTGCCCATAGTTGGGACCTTAACAGGTACTACCACCCTGGCTCAGGGTGGATCTGGGAGCAACAGCAATTACGAGGTAGTTCCAATCTCCTGAAAAATATTTGTGTGAATGGACAGCAAAACCAGTGCTAAGAATAATAGAAAATGGTAAGCAGTTATTGAGCACAAAAATAGACAGGAAGTTGTAGAAAGTTGTGATTATCCATGCCCAGAAGAAACACAGCATATAATTATGCCAATTATGATTTGTGAAGTTATATCAATGATTTCTGCTTATGGTCATATGATGTTGAAATACTGGTTCCCACATAGTCATTGAAGTTAAGCAATGTTGATACTGGTCAGTACATGCACTACAGTTCAAAAGTCTGAGGCCACTCCTGGTCATTTTTTAAATTGACCCAAGAAGTAGATGCTTTGTACTTTAAATAACAGAAAGTTTTAAAACATGGTTAAAAAAAAGTGAGACATGATTTTTTATTAGAAATTTTATTATGACAAAAAGAAAAAAAAGCATTTTATGATTAAAATTTGCTCTTGTCAAAATATCCTCCTTTAGCCTTGATTACTGCAGCATGGATTTTTGGCATTCATTGCAAAATTTTGTCAAAGTGTAAGTTTGATAATTAATTCCATTCTTGTTTTGATGACTCTAAGAGCTATTTTTCAATTTTTTTACTCTTCTGTCAAGTTCATCCCATGCTAATTTTGTGGGTGGCTTCAAACTTTTGAAATCTAGTGTAAATGGGTGACCACTTGGGATCACCAAGTGCTCTAAGATTGGATGTATGGAAGGTACAATGGATATTGTTTTGGAATTGGAAATTGTGTACCCAAGTTCAAATTCTTGTCAGGTTTGTTATATTAATTTATGGGCAAATATCTTAAAGAAACATAGGAATCCATCACTTCCCCCCATCTGTGGGTTAATTTGTAGGACCAAGATCAATAAATCATTATTATTTTAAGAAATAATTGCTGAAAATTTTTTCTGGCTCTAAATAACCTGCAAAGGGTTGATAAGCTGTAAAAATCAAATCAATCAATGCAACTCTAGAAAAGTCAATGTTGCTTAAATTTGGTCTTTGTATAGGAACTGATGTTCCAATATGATATGGTCTTAAGCACTGGAGTTGAATACCAAAACAACCTCTAGATATTGGTACCCAATGGCAGAATAACTAATATTATATACCCAGAAGACCAGTTAAGATAAAGGTCTACAGAATTTCTTTTATTTTGAATATAAAAATATTTTACCATTAATGTTTTTCCCCAGTGACAGTAGCTTTTGTTTTTGTATCTAAATAGAAAATAGAAAAATAGTGTAAACAGAAATATATTTTTTTGTGCTGATACGTTTAAGTTAATTTGTCCTGAGGGATGCTTAGTAACCTTTTTAATATGCACACATATCCACCCCTATATATATATGTATATTAAATACTGTAAATAAATAATAACTTTACAAGTATTATAATATAATAAACAAAGAAAAATATAAGAATAATGCCTGATTAAAAGTAAAACAATCAAGAATATCCTTTACATATGACATTGCTTTCTTTGAGCAAACAAAAACACATCTATTTACTCTGACATCAGCATTCACACACACATATATATATATATATATATATATATATATATATATATATATTTCACTGAATAATATAGGCATATTATGTCTACTTATTTTTATACTGATTTTTTCCTGTTGTCTAATCAGTTTCTTGATATTCACATGAAATTAATGAAGGAAGGCTGTAAAAAAAATAAAGCTAAATATATATTATACTAAATTTAACACAATCAGCTTAATCATACACAATAACTCTTTTTCATTAACTAGTGTTTTGGAAAAAAACAACATTGTATATCAGTTTAAATATCCTTTGGGAGATTGTATCTTTGACAAAAAAGTATATATGTTGGTTTGATAAACACAACATTATCAAGATATCTTACACTTCATTTGTTGTCTACCACTTCTATTGCACAACATCTAAAAACACATTCCTGTCCACCTTCACAATAAAGGAAAATACTTGTTGACAACACCAATACATGAAAATAATAACCAAAAACTTAAAATTCTCAAAACCCTCTATATTAAAATTGTAAAACCAACATTCAACCAGATTTATTAAAATGTAGCTCCTTTATATTGAAATGCTTGTTTTGCAAAAAAATTACCTGACTAAAATTTTAAAATACCTTTATCAGAGTGTGTTCGCATGTCTTTTTAAAAATAACTATCACAATGGAATGCAGATTTTATTGCAGTTGCAATAAGTTTGTTTTTGTAATTTATCCCTGAAGATGATCTTAGAAAAGATTGAAAGTACTTGGGTTAAAAAAAAACTACGGCACCTCCTTGATAAATTTTTAATCAAAACATTAAGAAACTGATGTGACAACTGGAAAGGATCAGTATAAAAATAAGTAGACACAGTATGTCGATATTATTCAATGAAACATGTTTGAACGAAGATATGTTGCCTATATATATATATATATATATATATATATATATATATATATATATATATGTGTTGAAATAAAAATAAAGAACAGTAAAATATATAATCCGGTGTTCTTATTCATATTTTTATTTTTTATTTTACAAAACAGTGCTCAATATAAATTCACAGAGCCTAAATAAACTGATTTAAAATATGGTTTCTTTGCTACACAGGAATTACTATGTTTCAAAAACCAAAGTTAAAAACTTCAAATTTAATTATATAATTAAATTAAAAGCATATATATATATATATATATATATATATATATGAGGTCTATCCAGAATGTATCCAGTCCTTTTGAATATCTTTTGAACCAGCTGAGTGACATCAATGTATCCTGATAATAACTCAAAGGAGAATCTCTTGTGGGGTCACTTACACATCATTGTTTGAACTTGTGTATTGTATAACTGTCACATTCATGTGAATATGCATAAATTTTTACATGAATTTTGGACATTCCTTTCCAGAAATTATTCCAGTTGATTAAGATTTTCGGAGATGATTCACTGAGTGAAACCAAATCTCTGTAAAAGTGCTTTCAAATCAGTCATGTTCCTGTTAAAAGCCAGCCCAGATTTTGAATGGCTTTCAACAAGCATAACATCTGAACATAGTGAACATGTGAGGGTCTGTAATCGAAAGAAATTGGCGACTGACATTGTGAGATTTGGGTATTCTAGATACTTTAAGAAGAGTAATAAGAAACTGAAAAATTTCATTAGGAACAAAGAAAAGCGTATTACATGAGTGTTACATGAGATCTACCATCCTGTGCAGCATCAAATGCTGGAAAATCTCCTCAATGATGAAGAAGAGACTTGAAGCAACAGAAATGTGTTTTTACAGAAAGATGCTGAGGATATCATGGACCGAACATATGAGCAACGATGAGCTTTTAGAGAAAATGGAAACAAAAAGGAATCTCATACATAACATCAGGAAGAGACAGTTGAAAATTCTGGGGCATGTAATGAGGAAAGAGGAATTGGAAAATCTGATACTCACAGGACAGATCGAGGGAAAGAGGAAAAAAGTCTGTAACATACTTGATAGGCTTGAATAAATGGATGATAGAACAGGGTTTTGTAGAAATAACAATAAGAGCTACAGAGGACGGGAAATGTGGAGGGCTATGATCGCTTATGTCTTGAAGGGACACAGCAAATAAAAGAAGAAAGAAGATACTGTTCAGAAATCTTCCAACCTCAATTCAATACCTTGGCTATATATTCTTCATGTCTTGTTCAAGTTTTATTTTTTCCTAAAAAATATTATGTGACATTTTAGATTTTGTTCTTGTGATTTTTAATTTTTTCCCAAAAGCTAAAATTGCTGAAGCAAAGGAGATTATTTTTGATAGTGGATGTACACTTGCACCTTCAGTTTTGGAAATTACAAAATCAGTTATGGTAAATATTTTTTCTCTGTAGAATTAGTACAGGATCCTACCATATGAAAGAAAAAGCTAAATTCAAAGGAACTGTCTTCACTTATCTATCCCACTTCCACTGACCAATGCCACAGCAAATCTCAATGATCATCTCTTGTGGCAGAAACAAAATGCAAGTTGGAAATGCTTACTGATAATGATACCCACCCCTATTACTCAAAGAGTTGCTATTTAGAGTGCTGTCTTTGCAGAAAGAAAGTAAATGACTACCTTGATGGAACAGCACCCTTGTGAACCATAGGATGTCTGCTTATGAAAAAAGTGTCTACCAACTTCCCAATGAAATATTGGTGAGCTGAGAGGTATTGGCTATAGAAAAGATTCCTTTTTTTAGCCAATCACTTAGCTTTTAGTCTCTATAAAACCAGGCACATTTTCTGGAATGGAGCAGTGTCTGACATTGTGCAGTGTTGACTATACAACAAGAATGCCATGTATTATCAAGGATTTTTGTTCATGCTACTCAAAGTCACTTCAGGTTTGTTCTTCCCTGTCTGTGTTTTGGCTGTGTTTGTCCTAGTCATGTGGTGTTTCCATATGGAAGTTTTGTCCATGCCCCTGATCATCTTGATCCAGTGTTTGATTCACATGCTGCTGAGTTTTCATCCATCTTTCAACTAATATGAAGAAAATCATTTCACGTCTCTCACACACTGTAGATATTCCTCTCTGTTTTCATGCACTTATATAGATAATTTTACTTATAGAAATTGTTCTAATGAGAGTACATTTAAATTTTTGAAGATTGTAGGTGACATGGACGCAAGAAACCGGAAGAGAGTTCTACAGGTGAGAAAAGTGAGAAACTATAAGAATAGAACTTATGGTTACATCTAAGTAGTTCCAGAATAAAAGAAGTGTGAAAAAATGAACTATTAGAATAAAAGAGACGGTTGCATCTAGCTAGTAAAACAGTGAGACCTAGTTGCCAATCTAGTAACATACAGTTGAGGCACTAAGGAAAAAGGCTCATGAAAACAGTTACTTTGAAAATATTTGTAGAAAAGACAGAGAGAAACCACAGCACATCCATAAGAAAATGACTGAAGTCAAGATGCCAGATCAGGATTGATTATATTGCAGATCCTTCTTTGAATTTTCTCAAGAATCTTGAGATATACAGCAAGAGAACCAGACCAGTTATGGCAACAGAATTCAATGCCCAAATGAATGGTAGATTTATAAATGTGCAAGATGGATTCTGATGAAATTTTCTGGCACTACACCAATGAACCAAATTTCCTAGCAGTAGACTGAGCAATTGATTTGATATAGTTGCTCCACTTCATGTCAGTAGAAGACCTGAACCTAAGAAGGTGCAAAAATCTTACTCTCTCA
Organism: Acanthosepion esculentum; assembly: GCA_964036315.1. Lineage (NCBI taxonomy): Eukaryota > Metazoa > Mollusca > Cephalopoda > Sepiida > Sepiidae > Acanthosepion > Acanthosepion esculentum. Next base: position 102,635,060 of record OZ038497.1, on the reverse strand, counting down.
GAGTTTAGCTGATGGCAAGCAGAAAATATTCTCTATAGTGATTAAATAAAAGCAGTTTTGTTTTGGTGGTTTTAACATTTACAAGCCATTTCTTGTTCCAGTTAATCATTGATTGGAGGTTTTTCCAAGTGCAGCTGCCAGGTTTACTTAAAAAATCACAACCGTTAATGCTTAAGAGTTTGTAACCAAGAACTAGTGAGAATCTGTCAACCAACCAGACTGATTATTTTTCACCGATGCCAGAGAAACAAAGAGACTCAAACAGCAGCAACAGATTTTACAGTATTTATTGACAATGAGCATAAAATATTTTCTTACAATGAGGAAAGAATAAAAATATTTTTTAAAATAAGACAAATTTTAAAACAAATTTCTCAAAAGAAAATGTGCTCATATTTGCATGATGAATGCCTTTATCTAATAACCAAAAGACAAATGATGAAAATAATTTCCCCTTTGTATGGTAGCAAAAAATTATCTCTCTAAAATTGGCACTAAATGTCAGTGTTTTTTGACCAATCAGAAATGCTTGTATGAATATCATATTTTTCAAACCTATCCATTCTCTATCAATGTTTCATTAATTAGAGTGACAACAGTCCCTTGTGGACATTTCCAGGTCCTTCTATCAAGTATTCTAAGCAATGGAACTCAAGATAAATCTTTCCAAAAGAGAAACTATGATCTAGAATTGGAATGAAAGCAGTACTGGCACATACACTGAATTCATCATAAAAATTACAATGTGGAATTAGTAAATACTAAACAGTTCAAATAACTAGGTGTATGGGTCAGTTATAACAAATTTAGTATTGGAGATAAGAAATTGAATATGGAATAAACTTGAGAAACCTATTTTCCCAAAATATTGTTTTAAGAGAAAGATTTTATAAAAAATTCAGTATTACCATCACAATACTGGTTTATTTATATACACAAATGTGTGTGTGTGTGTACACACAGATATACACAATACTTACAATGCAAGGATAGACACTTCAAATTGACCCATCAATACTAGAAAGTGTGATAACAGTTACTGGACATGAGAAGCCTATTTTCTTGAAAAACTCTAGTAAGATTTTATAAATTTTAACCCACAGTAATGCTATTTAATGCTGAATGTCAGCTGTATAGTAACAGCTGTTTCCACTATAACCAGAAGATAAATATACCAAACAAATTCCAAGTTATAATAACTATGTGTTGTAGCATACCTATGGACAATAATGGGTATGTCCCCATTCACATAAATACAGTAGTAAATACTGTATGTTGGTCTACAGTTGGAGATTCATTGTGGAATTCACTTGACTCACTTCAAGCAGTTGTCTACTACTTCTACGAACCACTGACAAATCTTATATGTGTTGTTCTGGTCCTAAGTATTATCATTCATTACCAACCTCTGATTATTCTGTTCAGTAACCTTCCCTAGATTACAACACTATTTTGTCAGAGATATTTATAATAACTTACTTGGTGATATGAAATGTTGCAATGGAAACCCAATGTTGCTAATCATATCATATATATATATATATATATATATATATATATATATATATATATATATATATATATATTATTTAATAATTGTAGATCTATTTATATTTTAATATCAGAAATATAATAATTGCCAATATACATAAGAAACATACCAAAATAAACCAGTAAATTCAAATTAAAAGGAAAGTATATTTTGTCCAATGAAACAGAGCCTATATCAGAAACACAAACCTTGCGGACATAGGTGAGAACATACCACATGACTGAATGCTATTTTTTAACCACTCAAAAACAAGAGAGAAATTTGTTTCTCAAAAGTAGCTGTTTTTAAGCAGGTAAAGTCATTTGTCATTTACTGAATCTACTGGCAAATATACTACAGTCAACAGCACAGGAACAGTTCAGAATGTCAGCTGAACTCAAAGGGAAAAAGCCACGCATTCATTCAATATTTCACTGCTCTCATCCAACATGCCAAGATACAGTAATGTAAATTTGTGTTTACATATATAAACATTCAACTTAAAAGTACAGTAGGATAATGCCATTCCTTTTCTTAGACATTTTGAAATATATAACAAATTTTCTTAGTCCTAGAAACTTTATACCAAGTACAGAAAAGAGACAATTTCATTTGAATTTTTCTATTTGATATCATTTTTCCATTTGATATCATTTATATATGTATGTAAAATATTTTGTAGCCTCTATCACTATTTCCATAGAAATAAGTTACATCCTAACAACTCTAAGCCTCAGCAGTGAGACCCGCCACACCACATACACTGAAATGAACCATCGACATTTCCTTCATATTTCTTTGGTAAGAAATAAGTTTCACTAGAGTAGCTACTTCCCACAAACCCAACTCCCAAGTGGATGCTTACCTGACCACTACAATCATAACCTGCTCAAGCCTATTGTCAAACATTATCTTTTGTACATATCCTCATAAACTCTACCTCTTACTGCTCATATAACAAATGCCTTCAGTAGCTCTCTACCTTGTATGGCTCTTGGGCCTTACATAGATGAACATTAGTAAAAAAAAATTTAAACATAAATATAATATTTTGACTTATTCACATACTGCATTTCATTGAAAAGAATAAAATTTTCAAAATCTGCTATCAATTAAGACATTTATTAAATCAGTTATTCTCTTCAAAAATATAACGATCAAAAAGAAAATATTTCAAAGTTGTTGAGTGATGGGAACACGACTTTGAAAATTGCTAAAATTGCCTTGTGATATTTTTTCTTTAATCATTTCACCCCAAGCAAGGCAATAATGTCACTGAGATGCAAAGGCTTACTGGGATTGAAAGAGAATGTGTAGACATTCGTGAGGAGAAGGGACAATAAAAGAACAGAATTCAAGAGGACAAGATTGCAATTGACATGATCAAGTGAAAACAAATGGTGAAATGGAATTCAAACAATGCATGACCAAAACAACAAGAATAAAAATGGTGAGGTTATATTAACAGTTCAAACTATCATTTTTTAACAAATGATACAGAATCTTTGTCTTTGAAGTGAAATGAATATTTTTTATTGAACGAGAAATTATATCCAGTCACTGAACAATTTGTATGAACACTGTGAGGGAATGTATGTATGTGTGAAATATTTAAAGTGGATATGTAAATCTTTTTGAATGGATAGCCTGTATGTTAGGTGAGAGATTGTATATATATTGTGTGTGTGTGTGTGTGTGTCTGTGTGCATATGTCTGCAACATGGAGAGATGAACAAATATATTCAAGTCTAACCGTTCCAGTAGACAGTGTCCCTTATATAAAGTTTAGTTTGATCGGATAAGCTCTTTTTTGAGAGTCATTTTGATTGGTCCATAAATCTAAGAAAGGCGTTTCTTTTCAGACAAGAGCAACTTTTCCAGATTTTGTCGTCTGAATCTTTTGAAGTCCGAATTAATTCTTTTAGTTCAAAAGAAGCTTTACTTACTGGCTTTAAACTACTTGTTTATTAGATTTGAATTTAGATTTGCTCCAAGTTACTACAAAAAAATCAAAAGGGGAACTGAAAACACAGGCAAGATGAGAAGTGAAAGAATTGCTTGAAGAATATCACGAAAATATATTTGAAAAAATTAAAACCATAATAAGTAATAAAATTGGATTGACCAGCTAGTGCATATTTCAAGAAACTGGTGTTGTGAATGTAAACAGAAAGAAAAGAAAAAAAATACAAAGGAAATGAAAGTAATCAAACTTTTAAGTAAGGAACACAAATATAAACATGAAAGATGAGTGAAGATGTACATGAAAACTGATTTTTCAAAAACAATTTTTAATGAAAACTTATATTAGATGGACCTGATGGCTTGGCTGGAGGTTGGGGCTTTCATGGAAATAATAAATCATCATCAGTTAGAAGAAAACAGTCCAATGTAGTGAGTTAACATGCACATGAATGTAAACGCAATACTAGACTAGCGGCAAGCTCTCGTCAATTTGCAGTTAAGCTAGCTTGATGTAGCCTTAATGTCTATGCTGACAGTTTCTTTTCTCACAATTCTCATTTGTGGATCTCCCTTCCGGCTCTATGCTTTCCAGCCAGCTTTAATCTGGAAAAAATTTAAAGGCAATATCAATCGCTATCTACTGTCCTCCTGATTGCTCTTTTCTCTTTCTACTCATTACTAATGTTTATGATCCTAATCCCTAAACATCCTGTAACCCCTTGCATCTTAGTGGCTGTACTGCCTTACTTGGGGTGATACCGATTAAAAAAAAACAAAAGAAAAACACACACACACACACACACACACAAATTATATATATATATATATGCTTTAACATACACATTCACACTAGTTAAAACACACACAGTAACAGTAAGATTTAATGGTAATGGGAATATTAGCTGTCTCTTTATAAGGAAACATTCAGCATTCATTGACTGAGTAGCCAATGCTTCTGTTGGTTGAAGTTTATAACATCTCTTAAAACAATTTTTCAGGAAAATAGGTTTCTACAGTCTAGTAATTGTTATTGCTCTTTCAAGTACTGTTAGATGCTTCCTTCCTAATCTTCTGTTTGAATGTGTGGAATGTCATCAACTTCATGGTGCCATTATTTTCTCTTCTTGTTACATTTGCTAGTCATTTTAGTTGTTGCCACTGTTGGTTGTCCTCAAGTGATGTGGTTTCTGTTATTTGGTACAGTTCTTTGTTTATGATTCTGTGGCACCAGTCCACAAGGTTCAGAGAAGAATGGTCTTTGCTAAGATCCGTAGGCTTCACTTACTTAAATATTTAAGCATTGAGCTTAGAAAGTGGTCGTATATAGCTAGTCATTTTTGGCACCATTCATGATATCCATACGAAAGTTTTGACCTAACTAGGCTATTTGAAAACATGACTAGCTTTCAAGATTTACAGCAATTTATGAGGTCGGGCAAAATTCCTGTAGCTTCTTCTAGCTTCACTATGATTAACTGTTGTGTAAAAAGACTGTCTAACCTTCTATTGGGTTACAAATGTTGATTTGCTCCTTTCATTGAGATAGTCATGAAGAGCATGTGACATCTTAGTGAACAATGTCAGGAGAGCGACTGATGAGTGCAGTTGTCATGTACAGGCCACAGACAAAGTACATCCTTAGGCCACAGCTTACATGACTTAACCCAGTTAATAGAGAAATCACTGTAACCACAATTTTCCCTTTAAGTAATATAACAAGTAAAGTTCGCCTTTCATACACACCATTTGTTGATGTGTATGTTACAATTTGTTTGCATGGACATGTGTATATATGTATATATCTAATTTTACATATGATGTAGCATTATAAACCTCTCTGTGAAATAAGCATCTGTATTATTCTTTTCCATTCAGCTATTCTATTCTGTCTGTGAAATATCGGTGTTGTTATATCATGGATATAGCAATACCCATAACGAGAGATACGTATTTGGGGAAATAAATATTTCTTTCCCACACTCTCCTTACATTGGACTGTCACCAACAGAAATCAAGTACAGCACATTTGGACAGGAACTCTTGTCAGCTTGTGTTGCAATTTGATATTTTTGACATTTGTTGGAAGGGAAAACTTATCACATACTTACAGACCACAATCCCTTACTCAGGGCATTCCAGTCAACATCGGACAAATATGCCTCACATGAAACCAGACACTTGGATTATATGATGCAGTTTAAATCAGACATACGTTTTGTCAAAGGAATCAAAAACATCCATGCAGAGGCCATGTCCCATGGTATTAATGCTTTCCTGCTAGATCCATGTATGGAATAATAGTCAATGTTGGAACAACAATCATTTGCCTAAGAACTTCAAAAACTTCTTCGGAACAAGTCAACATCTTTAAAATTTTCAAAGATATGGGTCCCAAACACTGATTTTGAGATTGTGTGTGACATCAGCACAGGGCGATTACACTCCTTCATTCCTGAAACATTGTGGCAGACAATCATCTTCACACTGCATAACTTGTCTCATCCTGGTGCTAATGCTTTAATCATGCTAATCACAGACATATTTGTGTGGCCTTAAATGAAGTCTGATATTTGATTATGGTAAAAAAACTGTGTACCTTGTCAAAAGGTGAAAGTCAGAAGACACACTCAATCATCTCTGGATTTCCTTCCCATCTCTGGATGAGTGGTTCACATGTACATGTCGATATAAATCATCCTTGCCATTCTGTGAGAGACATACTTATTTATGTGCCAATCTGTTTTTTGCTGGTTTGAAGCTCTTTCCATGACAGACATTACAGCAGAAACTACAGATTTTATATCCAGGTAGGTAGCCCATTTTGGTGTTCCAGCTATAATCATTACAAACAGAGGTCAACAATTTTAGTCTGACCTATTCAAACAGTTGATAAAACTTTTAGGGTGCAAGAGAATTAGGACCACTGCATATCATCCAGAGGCCAATGGTTTGGTAGAAAGGTTTCGCCAAACATTAAAATCAGCCCTGAGAACAGTGACAATGACCAGTCAAAATGACTGAAACATCTAACATAAGTTCTTCTGGGACTATGTACAGCGGTAAAAGATGAAATGCAGTGTTCACCAACCTAAACGGTGTATGGCACCACACTAAAACTCCCTGGACAGTTTTTCCTTCAGCCTCCACAAAAAGTGTTGGACATCATCTCCTTTGTTGATGGCTGAGAGACAGAATAGCCAATTTATTCTACAAATCACCTACACAGAGCAAAAACCTATATACATAAACAAACTCCTGCAATCATGCACACTCTAGAAATGTTGAAACTGAACCTCAAAAGAAGAAATTACATATTAAAAAGAGAATGTGTATCTTAAAAGGGGAGGTGTTAGGTAGAAAGACTGTTTAACCTTCTCTACACTAATATTGAAACATAGACTCATTGATCCACTATGAGTAGAATGTCTGCTCATGGAACAGTGGCACAAAGTGGGCCACTAAGGCAGAATGCTTTCAGTCATACCAAACTACTATATTATGAATCCATGTTCTCATGTGATTAAACCTTTCTTCACTCAACTCTTTGTTTTCAGTATTTTCCTTACTAATCAGCAACTATGAGTGTTATACAAACTTTGTCACTAACCCAACATGGATGGAATTTATGGTTCGGTCACAAAACCATCCAATCGAGGCCCATCTTCATGCTACTTCAACAAGAGATATGAAGCTATCTCTTTTCACCTCCTGGTCATCATCAGACAACAAGAACTAGATGAGTTCTTGTTGTCTGATGTCACTGCATACTGGACCTTACCAAAAAGAATTTTCATCATTCTATCTCAAAAAAACATCCACAAAAAGTAAATGTTTTGTATATTGTATATTGTTTCTCAATAGAATAAATGCTTTGCTTGAGATATGTTTGGACTATTCTTATTCTTTTCTTAAACTTAACCACAATATCCACTAACATCAAGGATCATAAATTCTTACAAGCAATACCTGTGTGTGCTCTGCTTAAAATTTATTTAATTAACTAACCTGAGAATATCATATTGGAAATTACTGAACATTTTCTATATCAAGGTACCATGCTGTGTTGTTCATAAGATCACTTAAATAAAGAAAATTTCTTGGTGGCACCTATCTTCCCAAGAAACCTATTACCAGTAGCTGTGAAGAATCTGTGGTCTGAATGTATACTGAACTTTTGTTTCTATGATCTAATACATTGTCCTGATATTACTAAAGCAAAAGGGATTTCTTAGTGGTACCAATCACTCCAAGTGAGATAAGTTATGTTACTAAAAGCAGAGAAGCATTCCTACATTGATTGGTTCGATAATTGTGAAAGTATCATAGTTCATGATACCTTCAAAGCAAATGAGTTGGCAGTGCCTATCTCTTTTCCCAGGTGTTATTAGTGTGTTTGGAAAATAATTACATATATCGCCACCATGAATTATGAGTCAACCAAAATTAGTTTATTATCTTTTCTGTTCAACTGTGTATTGTTTATAGTGTATTTCTGAGTTTAATTGAGAAAAGTTGCAAAGACTTGGGTTCCTCATGTGCTCTTGGTTTAGAACTAAGTACAACATTCCACCATCTTCAGCAGTCTTTATTGAAGAATGTAGGCAGTAAAATTCTACATCCCTACAGTTAATGTTGGTGTGAAGATAAATGTATGATTGATTAATTGATTCCTTTCTTTTTTTTATAGCTTATCAACCTTTTGCATGTTATTTAAAGCCATTTTTAAATTATCAGAATTTTATGGAGTTGATAATTTACTGATACAGGTCCTACTAATTAGCTGGGGGGTGAATAAGTGGATTCATACCTTTTTCCAAAAGTTTTTGCATGTAAGTGAATATAACTAACCCAACTAAAATTGGGGCTCGTCTCTCCAATTTCCAATTCCAAAACATTATCCATTACAGCACCTGATATTCCCAAGCAGTTACCCATCTAGGTACTGACCAGGCTTGATGTTGCTTAATTTTGGTGATTGTATGGGAACCGGTGTTTCAACATGTGCAGCCATAAGCCTCTAAGACAGGGGTGGGCAAACTACAACCCGCGGGCCAAATGCGGCCCGCCAAACGATTTTGTGCAGCCCGCTTTAAAATGTTATTTATTAAAACTATATTTTTCCTTTAAAAGCCCTTTATTTTGCCAATTTTAAATATCAATTATTTTGGTTTATATATATACTATGCGGCCCAGTAAAACTATAAATTTTTAGAATGCGGCCCTTGTACTAAAAAGTTTGCCCACCCCTGCTCTAGGACATCTCTCCCCAGCATCAAGGCTACCATCCTTCAACAGTGCCTCTGCTGGTTGGGTCACATGTCCAGAATTCATTCCACTTAACTCACATATCATCCTGTTTGGAGAACTTGCCAGCAGCAAGAGGCTACGTGGAGGCCCAAAACAACATTTCAAGGATCAGTTGAAAACATCCTTGACACAGGACAACATCGACCTTGAAACCTGGGAAGCTATTGTTGCAAATCAGCCTTCTGAAGGGGGACTGAGACTTTTGAGTTCAACCATCAACTTGAAGAGGATCTGTGATGTACTGTCATGAGGGCCGAACCTGACCAGCCATGTCCACCACCCACACTCCTCTGTAACCCCTGCTCAAAACTCTTCAGGCATAGACTGGGCCTTCACAGCCATCTCCTTCACTGCCACCAGAAGAGAGAAAAGGAAGATGATGATCCCAAAGCTTGGATGACAATAAGTCTCTAGCAGATTAACATTCAAGAATTTTATATGGTCATTCCAAAATAACATTGTCTTTTGAAGTAAAACAAAATTGTATTTTCAGAAAAGGTATATAAAAAACATGATATAACATTTTTTTTCAGTAATGTAAATATCTTCAATGCATATTTAGTCTATGTTTACATTGGTATTTACTAATTCCAGAGCAGTAATTTTACATATTCTCTTGTAATAAAACCAAAAAAAGCATCCAAGGAAATTGGCACAGTAATTAAAAAAAAATGTATTGAAAAAGCATCATCAAATATCAAAATGTGCAACAAATACATATCCTCAAAATGCAGGACAATCCCAAATTTTCCAAAATGGTTAGCAACACTATTTTAATCACAATATTTCAAAGGTTACTCTGTAGAGACTAGCAATGATCAAAACAATAAAGCAGAATGTACTAATCATTAACTACCTTAATGACTAACAAAATGTTGAGAATTAACAAAAGTGCAAATTTTACAGGTAAAAATAAAAATTAAGTTTCAAACCTGTTTCTATAATGAATATATTCTCTTCTGCTTCTGTTAAGAATCTTACTTAATATGCTAAAGTTTTAATAAAATTATTGACTTTAGTCTTCTTAGTTTTGTCAATCATCTTGTCAAAATTTTTGAGTTTGAAAGTTGTCTCTTTTTTTCACTTACAGGTGTGTCTTTCATAAGCTAAACAGAATATGAAGAAAAAGGGAAAAAAGCAAAAAAAACCCCACTGAACTTCTATGTAATACTAATCATCCTTGATGGAAGTGAATTCTGGGAAATTTTATAACAAATAAAGAAGAGATGAAGCAACAGAAATGTGATTCTACCAAAGGATGCTGAAAAATGTTATAACAGATGATGAAAAATGTCACACAGAAGTCTGAAAGTACATTGGAATAACAAAAGATACCTTCCAAAAGTTAAAAAAAAGTATGAAGATACATGAAAAACTTAATGAGAAAGATAAAAGTGCTGGATTGTGATGTAATAGGGAATGCTGGACAATTTCCTCACAAGTAAAGAGGAGACTTTAGGTAATAAATATGTCATTCTATATAAGAATGCTGAGAATACTATGGATAGAACATGTGAGCAACAAGGAAGTTTTAAGGATTTTGTGATGTCAACTAACACTCGTTGTCACTTTAGCAATGTCAACGAATACCCGTTGTTACTTTTGTAGTGCTCGTTGTAGTAGATTCACAGATATGACTATAATACGCTGTTGAACAATACTGATGTTAGACACCTTTGAATAAGTTTCACACTAATAGTACTCGCTCGATAATACATGCTCAAATAGTAACCCGTGTAGTAATCCATTGAAATATCGAGACTTATTAAAGGCCTTAACCATAAGAAAGCCACTGGCCCAGACAAAATTCCAGCAGTTGTCCATAAGAATATCAAACTGGAATTATCCCCGTTTTACAAGAATGCAGGGCGTGCAATCTCCCCTGTCCCAGTACAGGCCCATCAGTCCCCATTGTATCGTCAGTAAGCTTTTTGAGGCCATAATCAATTGGAAGATCATTGAGCACCTAGAAAAGAACAAAAGTATGGGTTCTGGCTGGCCCAATCCACTGCTGATGTCCTTTCTACCATCACTCACATAATCAGTGAGGTTCTTGATGACAAACACGTGTCAAGGACCATAGCATTAGATATCTCAAAGGCCTTTGACAAGGTGTGTTTGTCTTGCCTTCCATCTATCTTTTGAGTATCAAATTTCCCAATCCCGCTTTCCTCTTTATGTGCCCTAGAAATTTCAACTCTTTCTGATGTTAAGTATAAATGACCTCTTCTTTGAATTGTTTTTATTCTATAAAACAAATTACTTTATTTGCATTGTCCTGCTTAAATATTTTATTTAATATTTTCTTTAAGAAAGACATAGCACTCAGTCTATTTTAACAAAGACATTTCTAAAATGCTATGTGCTTTTACAATGTCGGCAATTCCAGATTTACCGTAGCAGGCTGAAGCTTAGGGCCTCAAAATCTAAGAGCCTCCAGCCAAGTTGTATAATACATTTTGCTGTCATAATACATTGTACACTTTAAACAGCCCTTTGGTAATTTTATTTAGATTCCATTTAAGAATAATTCTGTTTTAAGCTGATAACTTGATGCTAGCATTGATTTCTTTATAGATTTTTTAATAAATTGCAGTTTACATACTGTATTTAACAATAACATCTTATGCCCTTTAGTGAAGGAATTGTCAAGTGTGACATTTTAAACACCAATCTTGGGTTTATTCAGATTGTTTAATTTAACACGCTTCTGCTTCCCACTACTCATAAGAATGGGGAATTTGTAGGGACTAACAAGTGGAATAGCTGAGGTCATTTCTTCATCTGAATCTGGCCTGAATCTAGGTGATTTCATTTATCTGTGAATTTCCATGACTGTTATTGAGTATGGCAATGAATATTTTTCTGTTGTCTTATTCAGGATATTTCTTCTAGACTGGATGCTACCCAAGGTTACAGTGCCCAGTCTACCCTGCTATTTAACCCATATATGTGGAGAGACAATTTCTTTTTGTATATTACACATCCACTGGCTTTGTAGCAGCAAAATCTCCCACAATGCCAAATAAACTGGGTAATTTTTTGTCTTTGGTTCAGGTCTTTGTTTTTTTGCAGGTGTGGGTGGGGGCACAAAAATGTGTAAAATACATAATGCTGGAGTGTCATTCTGAAAATATTGGAAATTGCTGTCTAGATTAATGATTAGGTTTTTGTCTGGCCAGCAACAACTTTTGAAATGAATGGCTTGCCTTCCTTATCTGTAGTTTGATGACTGATTATTTTGTCAGCACAATTGCTAAATGTTGGATATTTTTACTCATATATTATTTTTCAGTGGAAACACAGCATTCATTGCTATATAGGAAATTAGATATTACATAGCAGTTCAGCACTCTTTTATGTTTTGAAGGACATTTTCCTATCTCTTTCTGAAAAGGTATCCTCTGCTATTTCCTGATTTCTGTGTCATCTGTTGCTTCCCTAGCCACATCGTTTAAGTTGTGTACCTGTTTGATTTTGACATTCTCAGTATGTTGCTCACACTTTAGGCTGCCAATTCTGCTGACAGCTGTGCATTATATTTTCTTTATGAAGAGAGAGAACCAAAAATAGATTAGAGGATGCAGTAGAAATTGTATTTCTTTCCCGCTTTTTTGTATACGACCATAATGCATGTTTGTCCCACATTAAGATAAAAACATGAATAAGTAATGAAAACTAGAAAAAAATAAAGGGTAGAATGAAAAGATGCAGGCAAAGTGGGGAAAATGAGAATATACAAGAAAAAGGAGAGAAAAGAGCAGAAACATGTGATAATGGATAATCTTATTCACATTGGAAGGGATCAGGGAGAGAATGAGAAGATACAGGCAAAGGGAGAATAAAGAAGAAAAGGTATGTGATTATGAAAAATTTTAGTTTCACTGGAAGGGATAAAGAAGAGTGCAAAGATACAGGAAATGGGAGAGAAATGAGAAATGGTATATGATAATGGATAATGTTGGTTGTATCAGAAGGCATAAGGAAAAGTATAAGAAGATACAGGCAAAGGGAGAGAAATGAGAAATGGTATGTGATATTAGACAATCTTGATTGCATTGGAAAGTATCAGGAAGAGAATAAGAAGATACAGGCAAAGAGAGAGAAAAAAAGCAGAAGCATGTAATAATAAATAATATGTTACATTGGAAGAGCAAAGGGAGATAATGAAAAAATACAGGCAAAGGAAGAGAAAAGGTATGTGGTAATGGACAATCTTAGTGGCAATGGAATGGATAAGGGAGAGAATAAGAAGATACAGGCAAAAAGAGAAAAAAGCAGAAGCAAGTTATAATAAATAATCTTAGTTACATTGGAAGGGATAAGGCTGGGAATGAGAAGATACAGGCCAAAGGAGTAAAAAGAGAAACAGTATATGATAATGGACACTCTTAGTTCCATTAGAAGAGATAAGGAAGAAAATGAGAAGATACAGTCAAAGGGAGAGAAAAGGTATGTGATAATGGACAATTTTAGTGGCATTAGAAGGGATAAAATACAGGGAATGGGAAAGAAAAGAGCAGAAGTATGTAATAATGAATAATTATAATTGCATTGGAATGGGTAAGGGTGAGAATAGGAAGATACAGCCCAAAAAAGAGAAATGGTATATGATAATGTATAATCTTGGTTGCCAATGCTTATAGAATTTCCATGGGTCCAGCAAGTAAATTTATTATTTGAAGAAGGAAAATAGTTAAAAATCCTTTGAAAATCAAAATGAAAGACTTGATGAACATTTTCCAAAAGTCTTCATTGGAAGCCATTTGTTTCTCATCAATAACTTCATTAACATGTAATAAACAATTTTTTGTGTCATTTTCTCCAAATGAAACTGCTATTTGAAAATATAATCAAGGAATGAAAAACTGAAAATTTGTAATATCCTTGAAATATAATTTCTCAAACAACTAAGTACGGAAATAACTAAAAACCTTTATTTTTGTCTTTTCTTATCAAAACAATTTTAAAATACAATTGCTGATTTTAAATGAGAAATTTAAGTTTCAAGCAAAACTCATCAAAGCAATTTGGGATTGAAAAATAAATTGCATGAATTTTTAATCTTTCTTTCTAATACTCCTTGGTTATGTTTACTTTTTCTAATTCTCACTCTTCTCTCAGCTGAAAGACTTCTGAATTTTCAATGGCTGATTTGAAGTTAAGCAGAAACAAATATTTACAGTTTTGGCAGTCAGACTAATATCCATATCTTTGTTATATTACAACATTTTTGTCGTCATGTTTTCTGGCCTTATTTAGGTGTCTGTCAATTTAGATACCCTGGGAATTTCAAACTAAACATTTTATTCCATATACGGGAGTATATTATTATCATTCTGACATCCATGTTCAGTTATATTTTGTTTTAGTTGATTGTTAAACACTATACTACCGAGGTATGGCTGGTCCATTGCATATATAGTTTGAATATATCCACAACACTTGGCTCAGGAACTGAACTCATATTTACTATGTCATTAAGGAATGTTTTAATCATCCAGTGTGACAATCTTAAAGCTATAACCGGAAGGCAGCTGCATCAACTTGAGGTCCTTTGACAAAATCCAGAGACGAATATGCAAGATGATAGGTCCTGATCTGGCATCTAGTCTACAATCATTATCCTACAGACATGCCTCCCTCTGTCTCTTCTACAAATATTTTCACGGCAACTGTTCTGACGAGCTACTTTCACTGGGTCCCAGACTACATAAATTTAAACATGCTACCAGGCTGGCATCTTGGTCCCACTCCTTCACTGTCAAAATGGTTAAATCTAACCGTTTCTTCTTCTCAGACAGCTTCTTCTCCTGCCCTTCCCACCTGTGGAACTCCCTTCCCCTTACTTACTTCCCTGATGACTATAATCTTCAAATATTCAAGTGTAATGTCAATCGACATCTGACACCCTGAGCTTGTTCCCCCACCCTTCTCTGTATCCTTTCCTCAAACACGCCTCTTTACTCTTATTCTCAATCCTCTGTAACCCCTTGAATGCTAGTGGCACTCCTGACTTGCTTGGGGTGAATTGCTTTAAAAAACATTTCTGTTACATTTTAATGCTTTTGCTTGTCACGTCTCATTCTTACTGATACAGATGCAGCTAAAATCTTTGCTGTCAAGCTTGGCTCTAGCCACCATAAATTCTCGGCAGTTATTAACAAAAAGATAAGGATATTAGTCTGATTGCAAATAACTTCTTGTTATTTTTTTTTATTCATGTAAATATGAATTCACATGTTTTAAAAATTATCAGTTTTATAAAAACAAACACTAGTTTTAAATTTTACCTTGTAGCAAACACTACAATAAATACTGTAATAGAGTTTTTCCTTGTGAGTTAATCAACTAGATTTATAAGGTTAACTCAAATTATGTCCCTTAAAAACAAAATGTTCAAGATCATTTACAGAGGCTTTTGCCAAGAGCAGAAAAGAAATCAGAGATAAATAATAACTTGTTTGTCATTGGTGATTAAAAGTAGTTTCCATTGTATTAACTTTAGATAGGCTTTGACAAGTTTCATTAATTTTAAATGGCCTTTGATTATTTTATTAAATTTAGATAGGTTTTGATGAGTTTTATTAAATTTAGATTGGCTTTGATTTGTTTTATTGTTTTACTTAAATAGCTTTTGAAGAGCCCTTTTCACAATAATTTCCAAGAGCAGCCAGTGGGTGATAAATGATGTATGAAGTGAAGTTTTATTTAGGGTCTAGGATTAGAATTACAGATTGTTTCACCAGTTAGACTAATTTGGCTGCTCAGATGCTTATGCCACTTCTCTCACCTAAGCAGATCTCTTCTGTGAACAATTAGTCTCATTAGTTTAACTGACAAAATAAACAACCTATCATGTTAATCACAAATACCAAACAACTCCCATTGATACATTATTTATTTTCCCTCAGGTCTATCTCCCCATGTCAATTAGTCTCATCTGGCAGCTGAGGTTTATAAATTATAGATAGTACATGTTACTAAAATATTATCCACAACTTTCTTCATCGATATACTGTGTCCTTTCAGGATATTGGCGACAATAGCTCTCCACAATTTCCTGTCCTTTCTAGCTCTGAATAAATTTTTGTCTTTTTGTTGTCTCTTAATTCATTTCCTGGCAGCCATTTACTGAAGCTCACAACGGGAGATCATGCATTGTTTTCCTTTCTCCCACTTGCCTTCAATATGTCCTGTGAGTATCAAATTTTCCAAGCCCTCTTTCTTCATTATTTGTCCTAGAAATTGCAACTCTCTAATGTTTATTAGTATAAGTATCCTTTTTGTTTCCATTTTGTCTCAAACTTCATTGCTGCTCACATGTTCAGTCCATTGTATTCTCAGCATGCTAATGGAGGAAGGCATATCTGTCACTTTTAGTCTCTTTTTCACCTGTGAGGTGATTATCCATCTTTCAGCGCCATCTTGAAGGACTGATATTGCATAACAGTCAATTTAAAAGACTAAGATTTGAAATCTCTCACACAAAATGTTTAAAAATATTTCAATCTTCTGTCAGCCATGTCCTTTCAGTATATAGCCAATCAAGCTCTCCACAACTTCCTAGCCTGTTTAACTCTTGGCATGTTGTCTTTTTACTATGCAATCTCACTCCTAGTTCTGCCATCCATTTTTTTCCTCTGTCCCTCTTGTCCTTTATTATATTTTACAAGTCTCTTTTTCTCATTAGCTGTCCCAGAAATTTCAACATATTCTGTCCATGGTATTATCAGCATTTATTGGTATAACTACATCTCTGTCACCAAGTCTCTTCTACTTTGAGTAAACTGTCCAATACACATAGTATTTGATTCATACTAGGAAATATCATGATCTGAATAAAATTTAGTGTCACTAAGGAACGTTTGTTCTAAGAGTTGGTCTGTAATGATCCAAACAGAAACTAGGGTCATCTCAGAAAAGACAAGAATAAACTTTGCACTCAGTGTTATGCTAGAGCAACAGAGACATCCCATGCATCAGAAGGTTGACCTGAAAGGTACCCACATAGCCACTAGCTGTAGATTTGCACCTCACATAGGGTGTCAGTAGTTGCCCCAGATGCTCTCAAGATGAGCTCACCTTATGATAGATATAGATGTAAGTGCTCCAACCAAGAAAGAAGAATGCATATTGGGGAAAAAAATTCCCATGGCCATATGTCTACCTGCTGATATCAATTGACAAAGACAATTAAATGAGCAATAATTTTACATATGGGGGTCTGTCTGAAAACTAATGGTACTTACCCATTCTTCGATGTGAGAGGCATCAGCGACATTGAATTCTTGCCACACAGCTGGACAATTGATCAGCAAGTCTACAAAGAAATCCTGCAGCATTTGCTTTACTCAGTGCATGAGAAGAGATGAGAGTTGTGGCAGGACAAATCGTGGCTGCTTCACCATGACAATGCACCTGCACACAATGCTTAGAGTATTCAGCAGTTCTTGGCCAAGAACATTGCTGTACTGGAACAACCTCCCTATTCATCTGATCTTGCTCTGTATGACTTTTTTATTTTCCCCAAGTTCAAGGGGATCATCAAGGAGACCCATTTTGAAGGTGTGGAGGCCATCAAGAGAACCATAATGATGGGCATCCAAGAAGAATTCCTCTAGCAGTGCATAGAAGCATAGCAGTGAGGGATGGGGAAGTGCATTAGACTTGAGGGGGTTACTTTGAAAGGTATACCATGTAGTTTGTTGTTTGGAATTTAAATAAATTACTTGTGACTCAGTCCTGTTACTTTTCAGACAGAACTTTTATAACTGAGGCGGACAAAATTAACCTGGCAGCTCAAATTGAAAAGGACCTCTAATCGGTTGTGGACTGGGGAGAGAAATGGATGGTCAACTTTAACGCCTCTAAAACGAAACTGCTCTCCATTAACCATCACAAGGACCCAACCCTGCATCCCATCAGAATGTCAGAGGACCAACTTTTCGAGAGCTCCTCTCTGCGGCTGATCGGTCTCACGCTGTCCACTGATCTGAGATGGAACAAATACATTGAGTCAGTTGCATCATCCACTGCAAGAAAAGTTGGTTCCCTGTGCCGAGCTAGGAAATTCTTCTCCCCGGAATCGATCCTCCAAGTCTATAAGTCTACCATTCGTCCTTGCATGGAGTATTGCTGCCATTTATGGTCTGGTGCCCCTGCGTGTTGCCTCAGGGTCCTTGATAAGATCCAGAGACGGATATGCAATGTGATTGGCCCTGTTTCTGTCATCTCGTCTGCAGTCGCTCTCTCACAGACGCGATGTTGCATCGCTCTGCCTTTTCTACAAGTACTTCCACGGTAATTGCTCCGAGGAGTTGCTTTCGCTTGTCCCTAAGCCTCATGAATTTAAGCGTCCTACGAGGCTGGCTTCCCGTTCCCATCTCTTCACCGTTGATACTGTTAGATGTAGACGTCTTTTCTACTCCAATAGCTTCATGTCTCGCACATCTCGCCTATGGAACTCCCTTCCCTATTACTGTTTCCCTGACAAATACAATCTCCAACAGTTTAAGTGTAGCGTCAATCATCATCTCCAATTGCCTTGATCTATCCACTTCCCTTCTCCACTTCCTTTCATCTTTCATTCCTATCTGCTCTCGCTCTATATCTTCCGTAACCCCCCTGCCTTGATCGACCCTCCGTCCTTCTCTTTCTCCACATCCCTTCCTTTACCACTCCTATCTGCTCTTCCTCCAACCCTTCTGTAACCCCATGCATGATAGTGGCCACCAGCCTTGCTTGGGGTGATACGCTTAAAAAAAAAAAAAGTCTTGCTTTCTTACGAGTTTGTATAATGATCAACTAACACATTTATAAAGCAAACACTCATAAAATTATCAAACAAAACCAAAACTGAGTTTACAGCCAACTCAGTATTTACTTCCTGACATTTTTTTTTACCATCTTGTGTCTTTTTGCTTTTAGTAAACTCTAAATGTTGTGCTTATCTACAAGTTATGTTTGGAAATTATCCAGTCATTTAGTATATCTCAAAAACTGGTTGCATGGATTTGATATATTTTGGCGCATAATCAAAGGAGATGTTACTCTGCTGAACTATACTTCTTTCGTTCAAAACAAGGAACTAACTTTGGACACGTCTTAACTACTTATTCTGTCTGTGCAGTTTACCATGTAAGACAACCAAACCTGTAATGATAAGATATGGTACTATAAACTGAAAGCTATCTAACATGACATCATCAACATGCCTGGAACAGAATAGAATGTTCATTGCAAATTACTGCTTTAGTGAAATTAATTTAATGTTCAGTTTAATGTTCAGAATCTAGATTAGCTAAAGGAGTTTCAATAAAAAGGCACTAAAAAGATCAAGACGCTAGTAAAATACCATAAATATTTGTAATATTCAAGTCAGATATAATCAAGTTAGAAAGCTATGTGCAGATAATAAAAGCCATCTTAAATTGGAAACTTATCGTGCATGCCTCTTGCAACAAACTTATGGCTGATTTCTCCTTCCTGGAGAAGTAACTTTGAACTTTCTAAATTTAATGTCAAATATAAGATTTGTGCATCTAATGATCAATGGGAAATATGATCTCTACTAGGTGAGGCTCATAATGTTCAGAGAAATTAGGGTCAAAGTTGAATCTAATTAATCAACTACAGGTTGATCAATTAAGTAAAACCTTCTTCAAAAGAACATTTACAAAAATTGTATATTTTGCTATTCATTTCTATTTTAATGTTGTATATTTAAATGCTGTTCATTATTTAAATATTGTATATAATCTATTACGTCTATATAATAAATGCAAATGTCAGTGTGTCACACTTTTTCAACTTTACTCCTAGTGGCTGTATCTCAACATATCATACCATTTTGGAATCAGGCCAACTTAGTGAGCAAATTAAAACCATTCCAGGCCGGATCTGGATCCACAACCCTGAGATTTTGGATTCCCAAGTTTTCATTACTGCAATTGTTTTTCCGAATTTTTTATGTGATTTTGGTGACATATTTTTTTGTATGATAATTTTTATAACTTGGAAATCAATTTGTAAATAATTGAAATTAATTGCAAAATTCAGGGAAAGTCACCCAGGAAATAAAAATAATTGTTTGTATCTCAAGTAAGGACCTATATACATAAAACTGCCAATAAATTAAGGAGTAAGCTTAGATATTAATACAATACTTAAATGCAGCAATCAATTTTGAGTTCTTCTGTAATTTATTGTTGCCTATCCCATCTACTCCTTCCTACCTATTGTGATGAAGCCCCAATCAAGAGCCCTCCAACAGGACAGCTTTTAAGCTAGTATTTAAATATATATCATTTTACTATTGTATATATGTATATATATAATTCATTGTAAGTGATCCATACAGCAAGGTCTTAGAAGTGTTTGCTACTTACTCAGCATCTTTTTTGCCTTCATTTTATTTAAGACTTCCACATTACTCATGTGTTCCATCCATAGTATTTCCAGTATCATTCTGTAGAACCACCTCTCTGTCTCTATAGAAATTATCTAGCAATCACTTCCATACAGGAGGATAGATATGACACAGCAGTTCAGTATGTATCTTTGTTTCTAATGAAATATTTATACGTACATATAAATAATGAAATATCAAATGAAATATTTATAGGCATATATACAGACCTTTGAGTGTGTACTCAGGTAAACCAATAAGCTCACAGTGTAATTTAACATCAATTTGATCAGGTTTCCTCTATTGTTTATAATTTATATGTACATAACATTTTTTTAACAATTAAATTTTTTATAATTTATCATCAATCATGAATGTCAAGACAAGAAAAAAGCTTTATTAAATTTATTTTTAAAGAATCTAACATGTTTCTCTACAACAACTGGTGTTTTTGTAAAAACGTCCCAGATCAATATGTAGACAACCACCAAACATAAATAATGTCTATTAGACACACACACACACATACATACACACACACACACACACACACACGAATATGCATTATCATCCACAACCAAAAATATCCTAAAATTATAATACATTTACATGCATAAAGCAATATTTACGCTTTTTCAGTTAATTTTGGTATCTTAATTTTTTTGAGCATCAAAAGAACACATCATCTATCTTTGAGTTCAAAACGTGATAAATTATACTAATGATGCTTAACAAGTCAAATGCATGTGAAGCATGCTTAGCCAATGAAAATCAAACAACACAAAAACAAAAGTACCAGAATTTCATTTCTTCTTTATATCCCATTTTCTGATCAAGCTTTAATAGAAAGGAAACACGTTAGATTGATAAATGTTTTCCCTTTGTTCTTTATCCTATTATCCTATCATATATATATTTATATTTTTTTAAGCATTTCATCCCAAGCAAGGTGGGAGTTCCATTAGCATGCAACAGGTGACAGAGAGTAATAGTAAGAGTAAAGAGGGGTGTTTAAGGAAAGGATAAAGAGAAGGATGGTGATCAAGATCAAGGCATCAGAAGATGTCAATTGACATTACATTTGAATATTTGAAGATTATTGCTATCAGGGAAGCAAATAAGAGGAAGAGAGTTCCACTGTCAGGAAGTGCAAGAGAAGAAGCTGTTGGCATAGAAGAGGCAGTTACATTTAACTGTTTTGACAGTGAAAGGAGGAAAATCAGGTGTGGGTACTCCGGATGAGTCTAGTGTTGAATTGGATGAGAATTTCTGAGTGAAGCATTCAGCTTTATCAGCTGAGGTATTTAGAACTTTGAATTGATTGAATGAAGGAGGGAATGTGGATTTGTTGTTGTTCAGCACACTCTTGCAGAACTGCCAATAATCTTTAGAACCAAACTTGCGAGATGCAATATGTTCTTTCGTTCTATCAGCAAATAGTAAGTTTGCTTTATTGAGGACATGCTTGCACTCATTACAAGCAGAGACAAAGCGACATCTATTGCAATCACACATGTCGCTTCAGTACAGACAGAAGAAGTGATTCCTATGGGTTATAGCAGCTGAGAACCAAGGAGATGAGCGCAATTTAACTTTATATTTTCTTGCTGGGATGAAAGACTCGATGCCAGCTTTTATCCAGGTGACCTTGGACAAACATTTTTGAACGAGCTGATTGAAAACTACACTCCAAGGGACGTCACAAAAGAAATCATGAAATGAGTTCCAGTTTGTTCATTGATAACAGAACGATATTCTGTTAGTAGGAGGTTCTTGGCTGGAAGGGGAGTGGAAGAAGATGTTAAAAGACACTACGGCATGATCAGAGTTGCCAAGAGGGCAGAGCTGCATAGCGCGATGAGAGTCAGGAATGGAGGTAAAAGAGAGATTAAAAAGGGAAGTGTTACCATCAGGGTTACTGGGGAAACATCGAGGAAAGTCAACCATTTGTGTGAGGGATTGAGTGATTGAAAAGTTAAGGGTTTGTATGCCAGCGAGGGTCAGTTACAGAGTGTTTAAGCCACATGGTATGGTGGGCATTAAGGTCACCACACACGAGTATGTGCACAAATGGACATAGAAAGATATGGCCTTGTCTATATTATCAGAAATGCTACAGAGTACACCACAGTCTAGAGAGGAAGGGGAATGATATATATATATATATATATATATATATATATATATGTGTGTGTGTGTGTTTGTGTGTTTGTGTGTGTGTGTGTGTGTGTAAAGACACAGGTGGAGATTAACTAAAATACATAGACATATTAATCTGATGAGACAATGATAACTAGATAAATATCTCGCTTCTTGGAGTTTGCCTGGACATGGATTGTACACAAAGTTCTTGCTGATTTTTAAGGGAAATTAAAAAACAAAACAAAATTATGTCATTAAATTTTAATTCAAATAAATATGAATCATTTAATTGCACAACCTTTCTCCATTTTTCCCTCAACTTAAAGATTCCATCTTCCAAGAATTCCGGTGGTTTCTCAGTAAAGTACTCATTAAGGTGTTTTTTGTCATTGAAAGAATTAGAATTTCTACTATTGAGATTATTTTGTAAGGACCTGAATAATTGAAAATCTGAAGAAGCAATGTCTAGTGAATATGGCAGGTAGAGTAACACATACCAGCCAAGCTGGAACAATTTTCACTAGGTTGCCAAAGAAATGTGAAGTCTGGCATTACCCTGATGGAAAAAAAAACACCTTTCCTGTGTGCAAATTTTGGGCATTTTTCTTGAATTACTGCCTTTAATTCATCCAGTTGTGAGCAGTACTTTTCTGTTCTAATTGAGTGGCTATTTGGTAGAAGCTCATAGTACAAGATTCCTTTCCAATCCCACCAAATGCACAGCATGACTTTCTTAGGATGAAGACCTGCTTTTGAGGTGGCTAAAGTTGGCTTGTGTTGCTTACTCCAGGATCTTTTTTGCTGAACATTGTTGCCAAAAATCCATTTCTCATCACCCATTATAATTTGCTTGAAAAAGGCTGCATTTTCACTATGTTTATACAGCAACTCACAAATGAAATGTGATCCAAACATTCTTTTCATTCATATCATGTGGTACCCAAGAATTGTAGTAATTTGAGTTCTCAAGCTTCACTAAGATTTTGATAAATTTAGTGTTTCTGCCTATTCCTGTAGTGTGTAATGCAGGTTATTCTCAATCAATGTTTTTATTTGGCCATCATCTGTAGTGGGGAGGGATGCCTTCCTGAGAGTTCATCAATAAAGCTACAATCACCAAATCTAAACATAGCAAACCACTTCTGTACAGTTCTGTCAGCTAAAGTGCCTTCAATGTACACAACACATTTCTTTTTTTAGCTTGCAAGGCATTTTTGCTTTTATGGTAAAAACAAAAGCATCAAGTGTTTAAAATGCACCTTATAATCTCCCATTTTCATAGGGATGCAAAATTGACATGAATTAAGTAATTTTAAACTTTCTTCTTCAAGCGATAGTTTGAAGGGTGCTCTAATCGGAAATGTAAACATATTATATATGTCGATAAATTTGACGTGTTCTAACATGTTGGAAAATGAATGTAGGGGGTTACAGAGTAACAGGCACAGATTATGGGGATATGTGGGGAAGATAATGGTTGACTCTAAAATTGAACAGGCCAGGATTGTAGTGATCAGGGAAGCATCCTCTTGGGAGTCTGTTTGAAAAGCAGTGGTTTGTGAGAAGAAGCTGCTTAAGTGGAATTTACATCCGACCAATAAAATATGAAGGGAATGGAAAGTGGTTCCCTACAATGTGTGTGGCATGGTGGGTCTTAGTCATGATGGTGAGAACTGGTTGAACTAGTGATAAAGCAGTGAGAAACTTGCAATATTTTGTCTGTGAAAAAGGGATTGGAGGGTGAAAAATGATTCATCACTTACAAGGATGCGGCGATGCTTTTGGACTCTACTGAGAGTGGAAAGGGAAGACAGTGCAGCTCCTGTCCAGAAATGGCAGAAGTACTTCATTTTTGGCCTGATCTGGCTTTTGTAGACATAGAGGATAACAAGAGAAATGAGGTACTTATTAGAGCAGACTAATAATGGCATGAGAATTTTCTCTAAGAAAAGGAATGGTACAGCCATAAAACTTAGAAAGTCTTTGACTCAGAAATATGCAAAATGTTTGTGGAATTACTCAATATTAGCAGATAAGAATCTGGAGCACAACAATATGGATACAGTTGTTGAAGATGAAAAAGAAAAAAAGCAGGGTTCATCATTGATCAATCATATTTTGATACAATTATAGAGCAAAAAGAAGAAGAGAAAGGAAGCAACTATTACCCATGGAAGTTTGAACTGACAAGGCCTTAATGGTTGTAGAAGTTTGCAGACATACCAGTTGTCATTGATGCATTTGGTATGATGACTGACAGAATAGACACATGGATAATGAAAACTGGCATTTATTGCCCAGTGGAACTGTTAGAGAAAAGAAACCTCTTAGGAATAGCAAGAATAATTCTGAAAAATGATGAAGTCAGAGGAAAATTGCATGATGCCTAAGACTACTGGTTTGGCCCATTATCCATGCATTTATTACCAGATATTAAGATTTTATCTGACAAAAATACCGACAATATGATATGCTGATTTATATAAACTGTTCGTCTAACCTTTCTTATTTTCAGCTATTGTACCATCTGGCCTTTCTTATGTGTGGGTAATATTTCATGATGTTTTTGCAACTTCAAACTGAATATAACAGTTACTTGAAGAAGGCTAAATGAACGTCGTAACTATGTCAACCAAGGACACCATTTTGAATAAATATTAATTTTGTTGCCTCTTATTTTATGACAAATTATTTCTCATTGTTCTAATAGAAAATAAATTTTTAATTTTTCCTTAATAAATATTAAATTTCTGTAAAAAAAAAATCAAGGAAAAACTTAAGCAACATAAAAACATTTTTATGAAAGGAAATAAGTCTGTTTTATAATAATTTATGACATTAAAATCTATTCTGCTGAGGTAAGGAGAGTTCTTTTTAGGCTAACTATATCTGATAAGCCAAATTATCTGCAAAATGAAACTGCTGTCATCTTACAGAAACATTTTTTTAGCTTCCATCAGCATGGTTGATGCCAACCTTCAGGAGAGCAACTCACTGTATCTTCTCAGTCACATGTTTTCAACTGACATGAAGTGAAATGATTATATTGAATCAATTTCTAGGTCTGCTGCTAGGTAAGTTGGTTCACTGTGTTGTGCTAGACAATTTTTATCACTAGAATCAATCTTGCATGTTTAGAAATCTACCTTTCATCAATGCTTTGAATATTGCTGTCAGATCTGGTATGGCGCTCTTGCTATATATCATGAAATACTTAGCAAAATCTTAAGAAAAGTCTCTAATGTTATCAGTCCTGACCTGGCATCTCGGCTTCAGTCATTTTACTACTGCTGTAATGTGGCTTCCCTGTGTCTTTTCCATAAATATTTTCATGACACTTGTTCTACTGAGCTTTTCTTTTTAGTACATTTACCTCATGAATTTAAGCATATTACTAGATTGATAACTAGGACTTATTTGATTGTTCATACAGTGAGATGTAACCATAAGTCCTCTTCTAATAGCTTCTTATCTCGCACTCCTCACTTGAAGAACTCACTTCCAGCTTCTTGATTTCCTGGCAACTAGGATATTCAAAAATTTAAATGCAACATCAATTGCTATCTTTCAACTTTCTGAACCCTTTTCTTTCATCTTAGTGGGGCTAATGCCTTCCTTGTACTGAAATGACAAAAAAAAATCAAAAGTAAACTCCAGAGGAAATAAAAAGGCACACCAACAACTACTAATGTTTTCCCCAAAAGTTTCCATCAGATGTAAAGTTTTAAACATGATTATTAGGAACCTAACTCTCCAACATTGCAATATATACCTCCAATATATACCTCCATGCTCTATTGATTCTCAGTCACAATGTGTAATGGCTGGTTAACTAATCTCACTTGCAGATACCTGCTCAGGTATATCTATGTTTCTTCAACATCAGTGGAAATCATCTTGTGGTTTATATCCCAATTATGCTGAGAAAACCTTTGTTACAATTATCTGGGGGGAAAATGCATATTCAGGCATGATCAGCAGTCATGATGACTTGTTCCTTTGTGCTAGCAGAACGACTAACAGCTTCTGAACAGTGTCACCTACTCACATTCACTCAAAAATCTTAGGTCAACCATTCTCAATGGTGCCACAAACTTGCCGGGATTGTCTCCCTAGGTCAGTGGTTCCCAATTTTTTTTTCTTTGGTCCACATTTTCGGAATTATAATTTGTGTGTACCTCATCAAATTTTATGTAATAAAAAGTATATTTAAAAGTATAAATAAACAGAGATTATGTTAAAAGGAAATAACCGTGGATTCAATATCAGAACACTATTATTGATAACTCTCTTGTCCAATTTGTGGAGCATAGTTAATATATTGTTAATACTTGATATAATGCAAAAATATCGCAATGATAAAATCAGTCAATAATTATTTGTAACTATTTATACTGGGATTAATACATGCAATTTCAAGTAATCCATAATAATATTTTAAATTTTGAAATCATATTTATTTTTTGCATATTAATTATTTGAAACTGTACCTAAATCTTTGATTGTCTTTCAATCATTCTGCCTCACCTGCTATCCTCTTCTGCTGCACCATTTGGGAACCACTGCCTTAGGCTAATATCAAGATTTCATGTTACACAAGTGATAATTATCTCACACTCTCTCTCTCTCTCTCTATATATATATATATATATGATAGAGAGAGAATGTGTGAGAGTGAGTGAGAAACAGACAGACAGACAGAATAGTGAGGTTTACAAATATATATTTATAAATAGAGAGAAAGTGTAAATTGATTTCCAATAAAATAATATCTTTTATGTGTGTGAAAAATTTTCCAGCGTCCCATGTTTTGAAAACTAGAGACTGAATACAAAGAAAAAAAACACTTTTCTTTTAAACATAAATGCTGGAAAGCATGAATCCATATTCACCTAGATATAGGTTAAATAACAATGCATACTGGTCTCTTATTTTGAGTGTCAAACAGTCTAGAAGAAAGAAAACACAGAATTCAAATCATGTCTTTTCAGAAAGATTTGTTTTTACCTGCATGTACTGCCCTTTGACATTATTCCAGATAGAATATACTCAATGATAATAAAACTTTAGGAGAATGCTTCTGAGATTTAATGGCACACGGTCTACCATTTTTCTACAATCATTTCTTAAGAAAATTAATATAGTTCTTTATGATACTTTACCACAAAATCAAATCATTCCTTTGGGTCGTATATTGAATCTTAGCAAAATGTAATTCTGCACTCTGATTTTTTTCGAATCTCTCCTTTGCTAAAATATATATTCCTTTCATAAGTCAACATGTATGACCATAAAAATGTTGAAAATTATAAGAAAATGGTTAAATCAAAATGTTCTGTTACTTAAAATAAATAAGTATTTATCAAATTAAAGTGAAATAATAAATAATAATTACATTAAAATTAAAAATTCAACATTTACTCCTTTCTACTTAGTCATTAAATTATTCCACATAGCACTTCTATAGTTTACCTTGACTTTTAAAGTTAACCTGAAAAATATTTATGAGCATTCTTAAATTAAAAACTTTGAAACGTAATGATATTTTTTACTTCTGTTTATCAATATCATAATTTCCTTATGTATAATATGTCTTCATCTATAATATGCACACCGAAAACTGTGCTGAACATGTGGAAAAATGCTTCTACTCATGAATAATACACACCCCTTGTTTGATAATCAAACCTTATAAATTGTAACTCTACAATTTCATTATGACCAGCATTTCCTACTTTTATCTAAGGAAATGGTTTTAAGCATAGAATAATATTATTCTAATTTAGTTTTATGATAAGTCTTATTTTATTTTACGGTAATTTTTTAAAGATTTTTCGTAGATGTGCATAATACGTACCGCTGATTTTGCTTATTATGTTTCAGAAAAAAATGCGTATTATATATGCAGAATTATGATACTTGTAAAATAGTTTTTCAAAATGAAATCCTTACATTTGCTTTGATAAGGTTCATTAGATGATGAAATGCATTAGGAAAGAAAAATCTTCCTTTTTTCTTGATCATATTTTTTGACAGATCTGTAGCATGTATGGCATGCTATCCAAAATCTGTGTTTGTAAAGCCAAGGAATGATAATATGTGTATTTATAATTCAGACTGAAAAATTAGAGCATGACTGAGGCAGAGAGAAATGATGCAGTGTGAGACAGAATCAGACAAGAAACAGGATCATTGGAAGACCTCATAACCACTGCCAAGAAGAGGAAGTTGAAATGGTATGGACATGTCATAAGAGCCAACAACATTTACACTACCACCGTACAAGGTGGTAGTGTAAATGTGTAGTGTAGTGTTCTTAAGCAAGAAGAGAAAAATGGTCTGACGACGTCATTGATTGGACTAGAAGATCATTCACAAAGTCTCAGTCATTGGCATGCGAATAAGACACATGTAGAGAGCTGGTCAGCTGCACAGAAACCTTAACACTGCACCTGGTCTTGTGACTAGTGATGATAATGATGATGCAGAAAGAAGAAATACAATACTTAATCGATTATATATACTTTGATTTACCTAGATTGTGATCATCAGGATGAGGAATGAATAGAAATGTTGAAATAACTATCAAAACTAAACCATTCCAATAGTTACTTTCAGACAAACATTTTCAGAATTTAGAAAATCATACTCAACACATGATGAAAATGCTGATAAACTTTAATGCCTTCAAAATAAAAGTTCTTTCTATTAATCACCTGAAATAACCCTTTCTGCCTCCCATGAGCATGGCTGATGCTAACCTCCAGGAAAATGACTCATTCATCCTTCTTGGCTGGCAAGAAGAAGAAAGATTATATTGAATACATTGCTTGAATACATTGCTTGGTCTGCTGCTAAGAAAGTTAGTTCACTATGTCATGCTAGACAATTTCTCTCTCCAGAATCCATCTTAAGTCTATTATTCTTCCATGCTTTGAATATTGCTGCCACATATGGCCCTGTGCTCCTATTGTGTATTCTTGATAAAATCCAAAGAAAAATCAGCAATGTTACTGGTCCTGATCTAGCATCTTGCCTTCAGTCACTTTCTCACCACTGTAAAGTAGCTTCCCTGTGCCTTTTCTATAAATACATTCATGGCAGTTGTTCAGATAAACACTTTGCTATGGTACCTAAACTGTATGAATTTAAGCACTAGATTGGCAGCATTGTCTCATCAATTCACTGTTAAATTGGCTAGATGTAACTATGCTAAGTTCTATGCTAACAGTTTCTTTTCTCACACTTCTTGCTTGTGGAATTCACCTGGCTCCATGTTTCCCAGCCAAATTTCATCTTCAAAAATTTACATGCAATATTCAATCATTATCTATTATCTTCTTGACTACTCTTCTTTTATTGTTCTTACTCCTTGATACTGTTTATCTTTTTTCTTACTATTTCTCAATCAGCAATCCCTTGTGTCTTAATGGCTTTATTGCCTTGCATAGGGTGAAATGGTTCATTTCCTTGTTTCCATCCAAAGACGTACATCAGAATAATCACAGCTTGGTCAGGCCAGAAATTCTGGCTTACACAGCACTCAGGTGCATGTGGCAAACGATCAATGATTAAGTTTGACAAATGTTCACCTTCATTGTACTTTCAACTAGAAACTACCCTTACAAATACATCTACTTTAATCCAGCTTCCAGAGGTAGTGACAGAAAATTGCAAAGCCATAGACAAAAATTGACACATTTTTTTCATCAAAAATAAACTGGACAAAATCTTGAACAAAGTATTTGAAATGTTATATGATCATATAAATGTTAAACTTCTTTCAGAAAATGACTATTTTCTTCATTCCTTTTCAATAATTTTGGTATTCAGTTACCCAGAACTTTGAGTTAGCTAAACACATTTTTCACACCCTGTCCCTAGGTGTCTGAATAATCGAGCAAGTACTGTACAGTGATATACTTTTAATTTCTTGATAAAATTCTTTTTGCTGAAAGCTTTAAAACTGTTAAATTATCTTAGAATAAACACATTATCTATTTTTTTAACCATGTTCTTTGAGAATGTAGTCAATCATAGCTCTCAACAAATTCTTTTTATTTATTATTTGTGAATTTTCATGACTTCTTAGAAAAGATGGAGATTTTAATGTTGCCTTCTTCATGCTTTTGAATACAGTGTAGTCCTTCTAGACTTGACTGCCAACCAAAGTTAGAGAACCAGACTACCCTGTTATTTGACTATATTTAATAGTTGGAGGGGAAGAAGGCATAGAATAATGTATATTATAATAAAGAGAATGTAAAAAAGAATGCAACAGATGAGCTCAGAACATCGCTTATGGATTCTCTTTTCTGCATCAACAACTCTGATGCTACTTGCGTAGACTGTATCTATTAGTAAGTTTAAACGCATATTGCATTCAGCTAGTAAGAACTTTAACTTAAGGATATTTATACCATACATGAAAAATTAATCATACAAATTTAGGCTTGAATAGATAAAGGTAAATGTTCTTTCCGTTACTTTGAAATCAGATATATTTTATATATTCTTTCAGTTCTATTTAATATCAGCCTATCAGCAATCTGATCCTCTTGGCTTTGTGCCAAAGTAGAACCATCTTTATTTTGGGTAGATTTTTGTAGACTCTTTGATCCACATTTTTATATACATCAATCTTTAATTTAAAAATAGTAAAAATAAGTGCTTGCTTTTGTACTTTTCAGTCAAGACTAATGATACTTTTATTACATTTCTAACTCAATTCTTATTCTAGCTTATTAGCACACACTTCTCAAGAACAATAAAAATTCAGGAATTCTCAGTCTAAAATCTGAAGTTTCACTTCATTCTGATCATTGGTGAGTTCATTTCCCTGATGATACCCCCAAATCTGCTAAAATGAAGACAGTTTTAAACAGTCAATATTTTGAATGGCTTTCTTTTTTTAAATTTTGCAATAACTTGCTCTGTCAAGTACAGAATGCCTCAAGTAATTCCTTGATAATAATCAATTGTTTGATTCAAGATAATTTGATAATTGATTTCATGGCACCCAACCTCTACTTGCTCTTTGAAATTTACCATCAATGTGTTCATGACTGAAAATTAATTGTTTAAGTAAGCTTTTATTTATCAGTCATCTTTCATCTTAGTATACTTTGTTAACAATACTCAATTCGTGAATGTTCTTAGCAACATCAACTTCTGACTACAAAAGTTTAGGTGGAAGAAAAGACTTTATTATGAGAAAGGGATTCTTGATTAAATCAAAAGAGGAATCTGCAATGCTATTAGTCCTGACCTGGTATCTGGGTTTCAATCCCTTTCCCACCACTATAACATGGTTCCTCAGTGACTTTTCTATAAATACTTTCATGGTAACTGTTCTGACAAACATTACTTTATGGTACCTAGAATTTATGAAGAGGAAATCAGTGAATAAGTGATCTGTGGAAATGGTTGGCAGAACAGTGATTAGGAGAGATTGTAAAAAGACAAACCTTACTGATAGCTACAAAAGACAGGATGTTGTGGAGAGCCATGATCTGAATGGACATGGCACACAGAAGAAGAATCTCCCTGCTATTCACAGTAATGTCCCTTCAAGCAGATGTAAGATAGAATCCAAAACAACTGTAGTTAAACACATTACCATCTTTTTATCACTCCCAAAGATGAGATTTTTTGGTCAGGGTTTACTTACCCATGATATCACAGGATAAATAAACAAGTATTTCTTTATAGATACTATGTTTTATTTTACAGAATTTTATTTTGTTTAAATGTTAACTTTCTACATGACTTTAAACAATAGGTTAGGAAGGAAACTCCTGCCACTACTAGAAAGAATTTTAATCGTTAGTGGACTTGAGGAGTTTATTTTTCTGATAAACAATTTTAAGAGAAAGATTTCATTCAATTCAACCAATAGTTCACTTAATGAATGCCACATGTTTCCTGTATGGAACAGCTTAACTCCCCATTACCATTAACTATATTTTTTAACCCATATTTTCATAGCATCAGATTAAAATGAAACTTTCTTTTTTCAGTACATCTATATACAGTATATATAAAGTCTAATTAAAAAAATATAAATTTGGAAAGTGAAAATTTTACTGATATATGTTGAAAAGTTTTCATCTGAAATCAAGAAAATTCAAACTTGAAGCAAAATAGAGACAATATATACAAAAAAGAAGGTATCATTTTAAACTGACACCAGGGGGATATATGCTAAAGGAATTCACTCAAATGCTCTTCTTATTTAGATTTTTATAATTACATCATAATTTCTGGTGAACAAATGGAAGTCACTGATCACTGAAGCAGGAATATTTCTGAAATGTTGATAGAAACGGTCAGTAAAGAATGGTCGATATATCAATTTAAAATCTATGAACTAATCTATATGTATGTAGGAGATATCTGCTCTTTACAAATGGTTGCTCAAAGTAAAGATACTTGCATTTCAACTGCACTGTCTTGATTATTGGTTTTTCCCTTTCTGACAATATCATCCATCGATTGGTTGTTTTCAATCATGTGATGGCAAAAATCACCAATATTCTAATTTTTTAGACATTGCTGTATAAAAGACTTCATATAATATAATCTCTCAGCACATCCATTATTCTTAATATAAAAATATTTTCCCTAAAATTGATTTATTAGAGATTTTCAATAATTTTTCACTTATATTTCCTTAAAGCTGATGACTGAACAATTTTCATTCAAAATGAAGAAAATTATAAAATTCTTTTATTAGGTGGGTGCTGAAAACTTTTCAGATGAACCTGAAATCAAATAAGTTCAGATATCAGAATTTTATCTGAATCCCTTCTTATATTTACAGAAATTACTGGTTTTTAAAAGGGACTGTAATCCCCATTTCATTTAATATTTTGTTGAAACCAACTTCACTTTTTTGTGATACACTCTCCCAAAGGACATTTAAATTGATATCTCTGACAAAAAATGTAAATATATGTTGGTTTCCCAACAAAATTATCAAAGAGGCTTGCATTACACAAGGCTGATTCAAGTTCCATAGCCCAACATTTGAAGGAACATTCCTGTCCATATTCACAATTTAGAGAAATATTAATTGGAAATACAACTATACCCCACCATGAAAATAAAAAATAAAAATTCTTGAAGCTCTCTTTACATAAAAACTACAAACAATGTTAAATAAGATCATGAGTATAGCAACAATGTTTTAAAATGTCCGTAACAACAAGCAAAATACCTAAATTTTTTTTTTTTTTAAATTACAATTATAGCGGCAATATTTCAAAATACTTTAATTGTAATTTTGCAAAAAATTTACAAATATGAAATAAGTTACCTCCCTTGATGATGTTAACATTTGAATCAATAATGCATGTTCCATGTGCATTTACAAAACATTCACAACTATCTATTACATTAGTTTTTGTCTTAGTAATTCACCCCTGAAGAAGATCTTGGATGGGATAGAAAATATTTGGGAAAATAAAAAATGAAAAAAGTACAGTACCTTCCTTAAGGAAATTAATCTGTGAATTTGAAAAGGATTAAAATAAATAGACATAATATGTTTAGATTATTCAACCAAACATGCTTGAATAAAGATAGGCTGCCTAAATATATATATATATATATATATATATATATATATATATATATATATATATATATATATATACATATATATATATATATATACATATATATATACATATACATATACATATACATATATATATATATATATATATATAATTATGTATTTAGGTAGCAAATGTTATTTGAGGTAAATTAAAAACAAGAGACATTGATTAAATTTACTGTTTGACTTTTCCAAATTATAAATAATCTTTCTCAGACAAGGAGGAAATTCTGTCAGAAATTATCTAATGGAAGTAAAGCATAAGAAATATAGTCCAAGCTTTTGACTTTCTTGAAACATCATCAAGGTCGTGAGAAACAAATTCTGAGTTTTGTAGAACTCAGGAGTGTGGTGACATAGGCAAAGTGTGACTTGTGTGTGTGTTTATTTATATATACATTTGAGGATTGCAGGCTTTTAAATTATAATTGTTTTTAGTTACAGATACTCATTTTTGTTGTATAAGTATTGCTTCAAGAATCATAAGTCTGTTTTTACTGTTTGATTTTGCTAGTATTTTGGTATTGCTTGTGAGTAGCTGTATAATTTTAACTGTGATCCTTATATTGCTTATTAATGTATTGTTTGATGGATCTCTGATCCAATTGGCAGCACGTGTATGTACTAAATATACTTCAATAAATGTCTATGCCACCAATAAAAAAAGAGTGAGTTTATAGAATAAATATTTATTTTAGAAATAATCTCCATCCTTGTCAATTCACTGAATTCAGCAGAAAAGATTAATCTCAAAGTTCAATCATTATACAATGAAAATTTCCTATATATATATATATATATATAAACACTATCTTCTATCCAGAACATTCTTCCCCAATGATAATAGCAGGTTATATATATATATATATATATATATATATGTATATGTATATGTATGTATGTATATATTGTTATATATGACAGGTAAGAAAAATTTAATTAATTCTTTATTTAGTTTTTCCAGTGATATTACATTTTTTCTTTTGGTGGTTTTAAGGTGTTGCTAATTCTTATTCTTGCACTGAATATTTTGAAAATGGCTAAAGTAATGGGTCAAAAATGTTTGGGACAATTGACAATATGGATAATTTTGTACTCCCTTACTCCCATCAAACAAAATCTAAGAACACTGGAAAACTAAATAAAAAGTTAACTAATTTTTTCTTGTCTGCCACATTTAACAAAAGATGTTTAAAAGAAAGTTTGCTGCCCAAATCTACATTAATGTATATATTTTTGGCATTCACCGTGTTTGGAGAGAAAAAAAGCTGACTTGGACCCCAAGAACACCATTCCAACCATTAAGCATGGTGGTGGAAAGACTCTGCTTTGGGGCTCTTTCTCTGCTAAGGGGACAGGATGACTACACCAGGTCAAGGGAAAGATGGATAGGGCCAAGTACAGAGAAATCTTGAGTGAAAACTTCCTTGCCTCAGCCAGGATACTGAAGATGGGTTGTGGATGGGTGTTCCAGCATGACAGTGACCCAAAGCATATGGCTAAGATAACAAAGGAGTGGCTCAAGAAGAGGAGACATTAAGGTAATGAAGTGGTCTAGTCAGTCTCCAGACCTTAATCATTTAGAGAATCTGTGGAGGGAGCTGAACCTTTGAGTTTCCCAATGACAACCTATAAACTTTAACGATTTGGAGAGGATCTGCAAAGAGGAGTGGGCCAAAATCGCCCCTGGGTTCTGTAAAAATTTGGTAACCAACTACAGGAAATGTCTGGCTGCTGTGCTTGTGAACAAGGGTTTCTTCACCAAATACTGAGTTATGTTTTGCTTTGGGGTGAAATATTTATTTTTTCAATAAAAAATATAAATGTTCAAAAATTAATATAATGTGATTTTCTAGATTTTTTTTTATATTCTATCTCTCACATTCAAGATGGACCTACCCTGAAAATTATAAACTGTTCCTAATTTTTCTAAGGTGGCAAACTCTGAAAATCAGCAGGAGATGAAATACTTACATTGTCCCCATTGTGTGTGTGTGTGTGTGTGTGTATATATATATATATATATATATATATATGTGCACATTTCATTAAAAACGACTGACAAGGTGCTTTTATTTAGTTTTTTATACAATTTCTCATGCGATCTAATAATGTTTTTCTTTTCGGATGATAAATTATATAAAAACTGTCCGAATGTTCTTTTTATCTGAGCGCTTTCGGCTATACATTTAGCCATTTTCAAGGATTATATTTTAACTGTTAGAATTAGAAATAGTTTGTTATATGTATGTTTTATAAAAGGTTTCATTTTTTTTTTCAAAACACGGTCAAGATATTATGAAGGATTGCTGCCTAAATACACAAATATATATATATATATATATATATATATATATATATATGAATCTTAAATTTTAATTTAAAATGTTTTACCATTAAAATAATATTGACTGAGTAGTTCTATTATGCAAACCTTATTTTCAAGCAGAGTTACTTTGTGAAGCCATTCTTATTTTGGCTTTAATCAACAAAACTTCCATACTGCCAACACAGTGAGTATGAGGGAATCCATCTCTCTCTTGCCATTAACTTAGCACTGAACTTTTCTTTTCCCCAGTTCTGAGAGTGAGTGGGTGTAGAGTGGATTCATAGTGAGACATCTGATTGGATGCATACATTACAATGTACACCAATGAGCTTGCATGTTTTCCTTCCTGAATCAATACACATTTAAAAAAAGATAATAATGAAAGAATAAATTAGATATCTTTTCTTTGGACATTTTCATATATACCTAACTAATTTCACAGAGTACTGCCATTGGAATTTATTTTAAATAATTATGTTTTTAGTCCTTTTTAGCTTGTTAATTTTATTTTAAAGCTTCTAAAATTTCACTATCTGCATTTAACAGACTTTCAAATGTACTCAAAAAGCTGTATTTATTAAGGATATATAATAAGTATACAGATAAAGATAATATTTATATTAGAAGTCACAGATGACACTTGGACCATTTTTGAATATCCTGATGCAAGTTTATTTTTCATCTTTTCAATATTTTCTGGTTGTGCAACAGTAATGGTAAAACAAGCCATTTCCATGCAGGAAGCATTTAATATTTATCGACTCAACAGTTAGTTCTCCTGTCATTTGAAGTTTATATAATCTTTCTCGTAAAACAGATTATCATAAAAATAGACTTACTAAATAACAAAAATCCACAACACTTGAAGAATTCCATCAGTAACAACAGCAAAACTGATCAGATAGCACATGTAAATAGAAGTGCAAATAATGATATTATGAAGACTGTTGAGTTTTTACACTAATTAAAACATAAGGTTTGGAAGGAAACTTATCACTGTTCTGAAGAGCAATAACAGTAGACTTCGGATGTCTATTCTCCTGATAAACTGAAGACAGCCAGTTATGTGCCATGCATGATACACACTTAAGGTGATCATGTATCTTTCGATACATGACTGATGAGGCAGATTTTTTCCCGCAGTAGGTTGCCATGTCTTTCTATGGCAGACCAGTTGTTATCCAAAGCTATAGAACCCACTCTGTCCTGCTATTTACCCATAGCTGGAGGGAGAAGAAGAGGATTGATACCTTTCCCAAGGGTATTAGCACATAAGTGAATGTAATGGATTCAACTGGAATTTGAACTCGGCTCTCCGACTCCTCAATCCGAGCCACTATCCATTACTCCACCATTCCTCCTGTTTGAAGACAGAGATTATATAAACTTCAATTGACAGAAACAATATCTACTGAGTCAGCAAATGCTGAATGCTTCCTGGATGGAAACAGCTAGTCTTAACCGTTACTGAAGTACAACTAGAAAATAGCTAAAACATAACAACCAAACTTGCATTAGGATATTCAAAAATGGTACAAGTTTCACTTGTGACTTCTGTTTTGTTATAAAGTTCATTGTTAGTATACAATGCCAGTCCATGTGGTTTGAAGAAGTTTAGTCTCCATTATGAACTACAGGCTTCATTTGCTTGAATCTATTTCTAAACATCAATCTGAGAAAATGATTGTAGACAGCGCTGATATTTATGATGATTTAAATTTATCTGGTACAATTCCTTCTTTGTCATTCTCTAACACCAGTCCAAGAGGTTTGAAAAAGGATGGTCCTTACTAAGACCTAGATAATTCACTTACTCAAAGCTATTTTTAACTCTTGATCTGAGAAAGCTGACAGTTTAGATATTTCTGAATAAGTTTGGCACTATGTATAGTATCCATATGAAAGACTAAATCTGAAAAGACTATTTAAGAACATGACTTAAGTTTTAGGTTAATGTTTTGCTTTTGCTTTGTACAAAACTACTACTAACATATATATATATATATATATATATATATATATATATATATGTCTGATTCAATAAATTACAGACATTATGTCAGCTAATTTTTAACAAAATTCATTCATACTCAAGAATAACCTTTTGTGAATTGATATTAAAAGATGAGAGAAATGTGTTATAAATGTTTCAATTTCTTTTATATTAATTTCCCAGGTACTTTCGACCTTCTTCCAAGATCATCTTCAGGGGTGCAAGTAGTACAAAACTATATATTGTTCAGGTATATAAAGGAACAGTTTTTCATGCTTTAATATGCACATGACAATGACATCATAAAATAGAGGAAAAAATTCCATAATGGGTAACTTTTTCACCCTCTAATGAATGCTCAGCACATTGACAAAAGTTTGCATTTAAAAGCATAATGAACAATTACAGTAATGGATAACAATGCACAGCTTTGTATAAATATTTGTCCCCCTGAACAACATATAGTTTTGTACTACTTGCACCCCTGAAGATGATCTTGGAAGAATATTGAAAGTATTTGGGTAATGAAAATAAAAGAAATTTAAACAGCTATAGCACATTTCTCTCATCCTTTAACATCAATTCATGGAAGGTTATATGTGAGTATGAACAGATTTTGTTAAAAATTATCAGATATAAAGTCTGTAATTTACTTTATAAGCATACACACACATATATATATATATATATACACACACACAATCCAATTCAGAACTGAAACTCAAATTAATATCAAAAGCTTTATA
This sequence comes from Acanthosepion esculentum, assembly GCA_964036315.1. Classification (NCBI taxonomy): domain Eukaryota; kingdom Metazoa; phylum Mollusca; class Cephalopoda; order Sepiida; family Sepiidae; genus Acanthosepion; species Acanthosepion esculentum. The sequence continues at coordinate 102,596,017 of OZ038497.1, read as the reverse complement.
CATTATTTGATCTTTCCTTACTGCATTATGGCAGTTAACTTAAAGTAAAAAGAATCTATTGAGAATGAAAATGGATTGAAATAAAAACAAGACTTAATTCTATTTTGATTCCAGTAAAAACAATTTTTTAATTTGCTCAATGAATTTCTAACAAATCTACCTTTTTATATTTAGCTTAAGTATTCAACAAAATCAAATGTTATTAATTTTTTGACTCTTTTAGTTTTATTGAAGAGTTTCAAGACGTGCAGATTGAAAATATGTTTATTGTTTATCAAAACTAAATATTTAAGTTTGAATCATTTATAATACTGCTCAAAACAATTTTTTTCACATCATTCTCTGAACAGGTTTAAATATTTTTAAATAGAATATCATGGATATGAATAACTCAAACACAATGAAAATGTAATTTTACGAATTTCACTGCTTTTAAGACTATTATGGTTTCAATTAAAAGGATATTAAGCAAACAGCAATCTCAAGTAAAATATGGAAACATTAACTCATTATAAAATATGCAGAATATAGGATTAAGCTCGATTCAAATTCCATCCAAAGGTGTTGCCGTTACGTTCACTCAAATGTGATTGGAAAAGATATGAATTCATCTCTTCTCTCCCAGTTCCATGTTCAGCATATGGTCAGACTGTCGACTCTCACCTTGGGTGGCAGACAGTTGAGGAGAAAGAGAATTTTGAATTCAAAAACATGCTTTTCCTCTGTCTCTCTTTCCCTCAATCGTTCCTGTGAGTATCAGATTTTTGAAAACCTCCTTCCTCATTACATGCCCCAGAAATTTCAACTGTCTCTTCCTGAAGTTAGGTTTCCTTGTTGTTTCTATTTTCTCTTAAACCTCATTGTTGCTCACATGTTTGGTCCATGGTATCCTCGGCATGTATCTGTAGAACCACGTTTCTGTTGCTTCATTTTTGAGAAGACTGTCCAGTGTTTGCTGCCATACAGGAGAATAGATATCATGTAACAGTTCAATACTCTTCTCTCTGTTTCTAATAAAGTTTTTCTATGTCTTAATTCTCTGCTTAGCTTTTGGGATGCATCTTTGGCCATTCCAATACATCTTTGGATCTCAGTGTTTACACTTCCCATCCTCTGTTAGAATAGTTCCCAGATATTTAAACTTTTGTACCTGTTTGATTTTAGTATTCTCAATTTGTAATTTGCATTTTGGGCTCATCCGTTTGCTGATAATCATACATTCTGTCTTCTTATAGTTTATGTTTAGTCCTTTCTTCTCACTTTCGTTTGCTACCTTTTGTAGGAGTTTATGTAGTTTTTGTGATTCCTTGCGAATCCTCATTGTCACTTTTATGATGTTGGATGACATCACTTGTCACTTTTGCTATGTCAAGAGAAAGCTCATTATCACTTCCAAAATGCTTGTTATATTTGAGACTTTGTAGATGCCTATACTAGTAGTAATGCCTTCCAATAATATCTGCATTAGTAATAATTGTTCAAGTAGTAATTGCAAAATAGTATAATGATCAGAAGAGAATCATAATCCATATAGTAGTAGAGAAGAGAGAGTGAATGTATAGCAATGGTGGATAGACAAGAAGAGTGAACAGTGATAATATAGTCATCATGCTACTTCCTATTTATTCACTTCCTTTATGATCATATGATCTACTTAATAATGGAATTGCCTGTGTTACTCACTGGTGATCTAGTTTCAAATCACAGTATTGGCAATGGCACTTACTCTTATATAACACTTTCTATGTCAACTATCAACATTGTATCATCTGCATATCTGATATTGTTAAGATTGTGGTCACCAATAATGAATAGCAGGACATTTACGAAACTGTAAAACATACTTACTTCAAAAAACAAAACAGCAGTAGCATCTAGTGCAGTTTTTCTGTGGCCTTATACTCCAAGGATAATCTACAAGCTCAACAGTAGGAAAGAGGAATAACTCAGAACCTTGTTAGTATCTATGGACTTTGTTTTATATACTGTATCCTTTCAGAAAATGGGTTATCATGGATCTTCCCAACTTTCTGCTGCATTGCTCTAAATAAATACTCTTTACCATTTGTTCCATCAATACCCATTTTTTCTTTGTGGCATCCATTCACTCAAACTTGTTGTTTTCTTTCTTTTCTTTTTACTATAAAGGATTAAATATCAATTCTAAGAAGAGAGAATATGGTTTGTGAGCAAAATGAACAGCCCAAGATGAGAACTGTAAATCAGAGATGCCAGAATCAAGCAAGTGCAAAAAGTTAAATATCAAGGTAGTGTTTTAATAGAGAATGGAAAATGTGACACTATAATTCAAAGGGTCATTGGAATTGAGAATGATGCCTTCAAAAAGCTAAGCAAAGTATTAAGAAACTAGAAAACTTCATTAGAAACAAAAAAAAGTGTGCTGAACTATAATATTTGTCCTCTTACATGGTAGTGGATGCTGGAAATCTCAATACAGATGAAGAAGAAAATTTTGGTAACAGAAAATATCATTGCTGGATCATGTGAGTAATGAGAATGCTTTAGAGAACATGGAAACAAAAAGGACAAATACATTGAATTTTTTGATTTTTTTTAAATCATCTTACTTGAAGCAAGGTGGAAATGCTACTCATACACAGGTGTGAAAGTGAGAGTAAAGACTGAGTATAGGGAGGATTGAGGAAAGGACAAAAGATGAATGGGATTCAAGAAGATAGAAGATGTTGATTGATATTGCATTTAAAGTTTTGAGGATTGTATCAGCAGAGAAGCAAGTAAATGGAAGAGTTCCACATGTGGGAAGTGTGAGAAAAGGAACTGTTAGAGGAGAAGTGGTACTTGCATTAGCTATTTCAATGGCAAATAGGTGAGACCTAGATGCCAATCTGGTAGCATGCTTAAATTCATGTAGTCGTGGAACCAGGGAAAAAGCTCATTGTAGTAGTTTTCATGAAAATATTTAGAGAAAAGACAGAATGAAGACACACCACATCAATGAGAAAGTGACTGAAGTCGAGATGTCAAGTCAGGATCAATTACATTACAGATCCTTCTATGGATATTGTTGAGAATCTCAAGATGTGTAACAGGAAAACAACACCAGATATGGTAAAAGTATTCAAAGCAAAGATTCATGGTAGATTTGTAAACGTGCAAGATGGATTCTCAGTAGAAAAATTTTCTGGCACAAGACAGTGACCTCAACTTTCCTTGCAGTAGAAAGAGCAAATTGAAATTTCTCAGAAAGAGGGTTTGGAAAATTTGTTACTCACAAGATATATTGAAGGCAAGTGAGACAGATTAAATGGTTGGCAGAATAGGGATTAAGAAAAACAGCAAAAAGACAAACATTACTCAGAGTGACATAAGAAAAAATGAAGTAGAGAGCCATGATCACTCATTTCTAGAAGGGACATGGCCCATAGAAGAAGAAAAAATGGTTCTATGGATGCTAAACCAGAATATAAAACTGCTTACACTTTGTTTTGGTATATAAAATTAAAAATAAACTGATTTTAAAGATCAAATTGATTAATATAATTCCCCAGTATTTGCTTTGTTTTTCTCTACCATGTTGTTTGATAGATTTGTACATTGTGGTTCTTTTTTTACTTTATTTTTCCTATAAAAAAAATCAGATTTACTACTAACACAAAAGTAAATAGTTGTGTCATTTGCATAGATACCGAGTTGAAATCTGATGACATCAGGAAGGTGGCTGTTGCAAATTGGGAACAGAAATATACGAAGAGAAAGCAAGAAAAAAAAGAGGAAAAAAATAAACAAAGTAAATTCAAATCATATCTTAAAACAGTTTTTTCCAAAGAGTCACCTTCTAAATATTAGTATATTTAATTCTGTTTTGTGATCATAAGATAATTCAGAACAACACATTCTGTAACATATTGTATTTGACTAAGTAGAAAAGAGCGAACTTTGAATGTAAATCAACAAAAATAAATCTATGTAGTGTAAATTTGGATCAATAAAAAAGTTTTCAAAAGTTAAAAGACATAAGATAATAAGCTTTTATTACAACAAAATGTTTGTCTCTCACTTAATAAATTTAAGTTTTCTATTGTAAAAATGATTTTCTTGATAAACAACAGCAAGATGCTAAGTGAGCAATATTAAATAAATGGTAAGGAACATTTTTAATTGTCGGATTAGGTATTCATACATAATGAATTTATTTAATCTTTTTTTTTCGTTTCATTTTCCGACTTTTGTCTTCCGAGTTTTTTGTTTTGTCTTCCGACTTGAAAAAGTCGGAAGATGAAACACATTGGCAAAATCTAAGATTTTTCCAATTGTCACTTTATACCAATCTGTCTTGTCCACAGAATTGATCTGGGAATTTAACTGTATTGTCAACATGGAAAAAAAATAAAACAATAAAAATAAAATAAATCTCTTACTACAGAGGTAATTTACATTAACCAGGAAAAAAAAGGCTTGGACAGAAGCGTCTATCTTTTTAAATTTGGATTTTTAATGTAACTATAACAACAGATATTTCGATTTCATTTTTGCCTTGAAAAAGTCGGAAGACGAAACGCGGCGGCAAAATCTAAGATTTTTCCAATTGTCATTTTATACCAATCTGTCTTGTCCACAGAATTGATCTGGGAATTTAACTATAATGAATTTAGCATCCATAGAACCATTTTTTCTATGGGCCATGTCCCTTCTAGAAATGAGTGATCATGGCTCTCTACTTCATTTTTTCTTATGTCACTCTGAGTAATGTTTGTCTTTTTGCTATTTTTCTTAATCCCTAACACTAGCAAAAGCAGAGATGGTATTCAATGTTTGAAATATCCAAGATAACAGTGTCTATGTTAAATTCAATTATAATTAGCAAATTTAAGTGTAAATAGTCTTACATCCCAATTTCTAATGGTAGCACAAACAAAAGCATAGCTTCCATGATGTAAGGTTTCAAATATCCAAGGTATCAGTTAATGCCCTAAGAGAATTTTTAAGACTTTAGACTATTATCTTGCATAGGGAAAAATGATTAAAAAACTGAGGGAGGACAAATGTTCTGGAATGACTGCACACGGGCATCACACAGCAGTCAATATATTTATTAGTCTGGGTTGACAAATATGCAAAATAGATAATTGCTGATCCATAGTAGAAAGAAAAATGAAGCCTTCACACAGAAGGAAGTGTAAGAATACAAAAGGCAATTATCTCCCTTTGGTTGAGATAGGCACATGGGTCATGTGACGACCACTTAGTGATATCACTCCATACAGTGACAAAAGTATTCAGTCATTTAGTCAATTTACAGTAGCCAAACTGAGTTTTGTTTTTGTTTTTAGCATAGGCCCCTCAGCATGATTTGAAGGTAAATCTGTCTCCCCTGCCCAAGTCTATGGTATTGTTTTGGGAATAAATCTTCCCCTATTATAAAAAGAAGCTCTGGCTCGATGTCTGGAATATCCAAGAGAGCAGAATTTAGCAAATTAGAGTGTAAATAGTTTTACACTCCAATTTCTAATGGTAACACTAACAAAAGCACATCTGGCATGACATAAGGTTTCAAATATCCAAGGTATCAGTTAAAAGCTTAAGAGAATTTTTAAGACTTAAAAAGGCAGCTTATAATCTGATAGACACAGATTTGTATGAAGTTCTCTTTGTTTTGTTATAATATTATCAAGTTGTTTATAATTTTTTCTCTTATTTCAAATTGAAACAGCAGACAACAATCAGCACTAACATTCTTCTTTTCCAGAAATCAAATATCCAATAAATACAATATTTAGAATTTTGATTATCAATAAAGAATATAACAAGTATTAGTCCTTTCAAAATGGCAGAACAATGGAGATAAATTATTTCAACCAAAACTTGCCTGATAAGAGAGATTATGATTTGTCAATTTCTTCTCTGCATATTTCCGTCAACTGTCAAGCATTGTCTTTATTGATTACCTCATTCATTTATTTTTATTACAAATAAAAAACTTGTTCATTAACCATCACTTTACTCAGGAAAGATGCACAAGCTGCTTTTAATGACTGAAATATAAAATCTAACATTTTGCCTCTTTAAGACCAGAGTTGGAAAAGTGAAGCAGCATCAGATTTATTAATACTTAAGATGGATTCAGCAAAATAATTTTGAATTTCATTCACACTGTTTACTTTATACTAATCCACTTGGAAAAAGCATGAATTCTTCTATAATAAAAGTCTTTTCACTGGCATGTCACTATAGTTATTAACACAGAAAGAAGCCTCTTATCTGCAAATGTAACATTGCAAACCTTTCATTACTCTGTTGCTATTTCCATAGTAAAGGTTCAAATGAGATCCATTCTTTCATCATCCTTTGACCTCCGTGTCATTGGTCAGGACTCCATTAATAATCCCTTTTCACACTGCTTAGCCTGCATTGCTGTCCCCAGATCCCAATGTCCAACCCTGAGTTCTGAACCATGGTGTCTGAGAAAATTAACTTTCATGAGAAGACACCTCCGAAAGGATGTTATAGAAGTAAGGATAAGATGACCTTCCCATCCACTTGGTGGCAGTGGCTGGCAAACTGCAATCACTTTTGTTTGATCTTAAGAGAAATTGGTCTCAGTTCACTGTAAATTGTGTTAAGCATTACATAGTATCTCCAACATGTTCTTGATTTTTCTAAGCTGATTGATATAGTTATTTCCCAAGCATAGCTTAGATGTGGCACAAGGCCGAAAGTATGGGGCACCCAGTAAGGATCGAACTCACTACTCAGTCATAATTGTTCTAGTGAGACAAACTTGCTAACCATTACACCCTTAAACTGATTCATAAATGTTCCATCCAATTGTCTTTCAAGATGAACAGATAATGTCCAAGTTTCTGATCCATACAGTAGGACTGGTTCAATAAGTGTTTGAAATGTTTGGACTTTTAAAGAGCATGGAAGGTTTGAGCACCAAATCTTGTGAAGTTTGTTACACGTATCTGATGCGAGAGCTTTTGATAGTTCCACCAGTTGAGAACTTTACAGCCATGCTACTTCCATAGGGTTGAATCACCTTCATTTACTCCATATTCAAAATATAAGAAGGAAGTTTTACTTAGCTATTTCCCAAGAACTGCTACTTTGTGGAATAGACTCCAATATAAGTGTTACCATGAATATTACAATCTTAAGCCTTTCACGTGAAGTATCAATCTCTAACTAATCTCCTTAACATCACTTCCTACCACTTCTTATTTCATTCATTACAGTATAAATCTACCTTTCATGGCTCTTACACATTGTGTTTAGTGAATTCATGTAAAAAGAATTTAAGCATGGCAATGGTTTCCTTATGTGGAAACATTTGGCATTCAATGGCCAAACAACCAATACCACTTTTGGTTGAAATTTATAAAATCCTGGGAAAGGATCAGAATTATTTTTTTATAGTAAGGTTTACCCTGTACAAGGCCCAAGAGCCACTCTAGATAGGTGTAGTTTATATAGATAGGCAGGGAAGATAACAGTTAACTTTAGACTTGAACAGGTTAAGATTGTAGTGATCAAGGAAACATCCTCTTGGGAGTCAATTGGAACTTACTTCTCACTGAGGGAATATGGGTAGCATGGCAGGTCTTAGTGAAGGTTAGTCCTAGCATAACCAAGGAACGTAGTTCGTCTGAGCACTTTCCATGGTAGCAGTGATAGATCAGTGAGAGACTCGACACATCCTACCTGTCAGAGAAAGGTTGGAGGGTTGAAATAATTTGTCACCCACAAGGACTCAGAAACGCTTTTGAATTTTATCAAAACTAGAAAGTAAGGACTGGGAAGCTCCCACCCAAATATGGTAACATTACTCCACTTTTGGCCTGACCTTTTTTAAAGGTAGAAGATAGCATGAAGAGTTAGGTATTATCCTTGATTCCATCAACTGCACTACAAATACCAGATTTTTAAATGACTTAATCACAATATCAGTTCTTATTTTTTACCATGAATTCTTCACCCATGTCTGAGTAAGTATTAGTCTTTTTTTCATCCATTTCTTCAAAGTAATGACTTTTCTACTTTGCCACCACATGTACTTACATCCCTTCTTTCCTTTGGAAATTTTGTGATGTCAGCAAATACTTGTTGTCACTTTCGTAATGCTCATTGTAGAAGAGACTTTATAATCGCAGATACAACTATAGTAATGCCATTGAACGATACTGGTGTCAGACGCCTTCGAATAATGCCCATACTAATAGTACTTGCTCAATAATACTCTCTCAAAAAGTAGCAACTGAATAGTGATCCGAATATTCATCTGTACAGTTATCAGTATAGAGATTAGTATAGAGATAGAGGATAATATAGAAATAGTGATCGTTTAGATGTCATGCTAATCCCCATATATACATTTCCTTTGCGATCACGTGATTTGCTTATTCAAAATGGGATCGTCCATGTTTGCTCACTGCCGATCTATGTTCAAACTACAGTGTCAGCAGTGACGCTTTATTCCTATATAGCAGGAAAAACTTAATGAGAAGTTCTAAAACACATTCTCTGTAATCCTACACCTCTCTATTTCACTAAGAAAAGAAATACAAGCTTATTCCTTCATACCTAGAGCATTCCAAAAGCAAAGCTAAGGGAGCTGGACAATTCCTGATATAACCCATGAACACACATGGGGTGCGTGTCTCATATTAGACTAAACATGTCTCATTTCAACTCGGAGAAGCAGATATATACTATATGGATCTCTGACGATTTCTGAGATATGATAAATCCCCTTTCTTTAGCACCAAAACATGAAGTAATGTTATATAAAAAAATATTTAATATTTATTATCCTGAAATCAAGAAGCTAAAAGTATTTAAAGTGTATAGTGTTTTGGCCTTCACTTTAAAAATCAGGAATCTTCCAGTTTTAATTAGATTAATATTTCCCATGGCCACAAGGTTGTCTCTCTATACCTTTTCTATAAAAACTTTCATGGTAATTGATTGGATGAGCTCTTCACCATCCCCACCCTCGTTAGGGGGTCAGTGATGTCAGTTCGCTGGTGCATGCAGGGTGACTTTCGTTATGCGTGTGTGTTTTTGTATTTGTTGTTGTGTCTGAATGAGTGCATGTCAGTGTGGGTGCTTGAGATGAATGAATGTTTTATATTATTATAGTCCCGCATTGATTTCTGCCACATTTAGTGATTGTGGGTTTTTTATTACTAACATTATTTAGTTTACTTTCTTGTAAATAGTTTTGTTTTCATATTGTAAATACTCATTGGGGCTAGTTTTTAGAATTGTTGTTTATTCCCCTCCCCGCACAGACAATGAATTGGACGTATGGAGACTAGTTAGTATTTTCATAGAGACAATGAGGTATTATGGTGGATGTAGTAAAAAAGGCATATAAGAATGTGTTGTTTTGGTGTAAGGAATATTCTTTGTATGATTGGGTCAGTGTTTGTGGCTAGCTAAGTTATCGTTAAGACAGAAGAATACCATCCTTTCCCCAATCCCCATTTTTTGGCCTTGTGCCACATTTCTGTGTATATATATCAGAATAAATATTGCTCTTCACTGTAGTACCTAAACTTTTTCAGTTTAAGCAAAATACTAGACTGGCATTGAGATCTCATCAATTTACAGTTGAGCTGGCTAGATGTAACCCTAAGTTCTATGCTCACAGTTTCTTTTCTCGTACTTCTTGCTTGTGGAACTCCCTTCCACCTCCATGCTTTTCAGACAACTTTAATCTGTAATAATGTATATGCAATGTCAATTTCTATCTACTGTCCTCCTGATTACTCTTTCCTCTTCCCGCTCATTATTAATATTTCTGTTCCTAATTCTTACACACACTGTAATCCCTTGAGTCTTAGTGGCTTTACAGCCTTTCATGGGGTGATACCAATTAAAAAGAATTTGTCAAAATGAGATGTGCACTCAAAGCAAATATGAAAATTTGCTCTGCGCAATGTCTGATCAAGCAGCAAGATCAAACTAATGCAAAATTCTCTCATATCTGCTAGTTCATGATTCAGAAGATTATGTCTATATGAAAAAGCACATGTGGGCTGGTATATACTAACTGGTGCAGAGAAGTTCTCAGCTCAAGTAAAAATAGATACCAACATAAATTTTTAGTGATTGGTCAGATTTTGGTAAGGGGTTGAGCTGAGAACTTTTCAGGATCAGTATAAATTTCTTTAAAAAATAGTGCTGCTTCATGATTTAAAAGCTTGTTCTTATCTGAAAATAGATAGTTCATATATTTATTATTATTATGGTTCAGAGGTTTTTACTGTCATTATGAAAAGCAAAAAATTGTGTGAGAAAGAGAACAAGACAGATGATGACTATCATATATTCTCCCTTAATACCAACTTATGACTCATATTGTAAAAAACAAAATATTTCTAATAAAAATAAATAAACTTGAATGCAAACATATTAGAGAAATAATCCTGTATAGCACACACCTTCATTTATAATAAAGACAACAAAATACATTGTGTCTCCATGTCTATTACTATAACTGAATTGTATTATCTAGCATGACTACAAGTAACTTAGTTTGCAATTTGTTCCCTACATGCTCAAGAGAGTTTAAATATACCAAGATCAGGAATTAAATGAGTATCTGGTTGTCATCTGAGTTTTTCTCATTAATTCAAATGATCTGTACCTTGTATTTTTGGCATTCATTAGTTGAACCTTATCTGTTTGCCTTCAAGTCTTTTCATCAACTGTGAGAAAATTGCCCAGTATTCATTGCCATAGTAGAGATGAATTTCTAACAAAATTTTCCACTATCTTTATACTTTGTTTAGTTTCTGGAAATTATCTTTCACTATTGCTATATACTTTTGGATTTTGGGTACTTTTTCCAGTATCTGTCATTGCAGTAATATATATAGCTAAATTTCTGCACCTGCTTTATTTTGATGCCCACAGGACATAGCTCACACCTAGGGCTGTATTATTTACATTATATTTGAACTACTATCCTCATCTTTGTTGCTGTTGTTGTCACAACATTTTGGCTGTTATGCCCTCTGGAGTATTTCAGTCTGGTTAACCTACAGGGAATTCTGAGCTGAATGCATTATTTAATCCATGGGAGTAGACTGTACTAGTTCTACTGCTCATCTCTATGGTCATCGTTTAGTTCTCATTTTTACTTAGTACTGCTCAGTTATTTCCCATCCGTTTCCACTGAGTACAAGTACACACTTCTTGACCCAGGGAATAAACTAACAATCACTATACACCTGAGGAAGGCTGGGGGCCACAATGGCCTGAAACATGATAACAATAACAGAGACAAGGACAATAGTCTGAATATAAATAGTGTAAATAATTGTTGTAGCATACCTACGGACGATAATGGGTATACCCCCATTCCCATAAATACAGTAGTGAATACTGTATGTGTTGGTCTGCATTCTGCAATTAGAGATTCATTGTGGAATTCACTTGACTCAATTCTAGAAGTTGACTACTTCTTCTATGTGCCACTGGCAAATCTTATATGCGTTATGTCCTAAGTATTATCATTCATTACCAACCTTTGTTTGATTATTCTATTCAGTAACCTTCCTTAGGTTACAACAATAATGATAACTCCTCATTCCAGAAATTCAGATAGAAACCAATGGTTGTCTCTTTGGTTAACACCAGTACATTGTTTTGTAATAGCCGTCTTCCTTGCTTTACTTTACTACCTAGTCTAAGTGTTTCTGACATCCCCAGTATGTTCCTCTTTCCTTGGGCTATCTTTTTTGCTAACAACCTATGCATTTTGTATTCTTACAGTTAGTAGTTAGTCTTTTTCTTTGTTTTCCTTTATTACCTTGTTTTTCAATTTTAATTCTGAGCCTGCCATCAACACAGTGCTATCCACATATTTCATGTTGTTAAGATTATGTCTAACAACAGTAACGCCTAGTAGATCTTTTATATCTCTTAGGATCATCTTGCTGTATGTATTTTTTAAAATCAAATTCACCCCATGCTATGCAGTAAAGCCAAAAGACACAAAGGGTGACTGGGTGTGAAAGAGTTAGAAAACAGAAACATTATTAAGAAGTAAGAACAATACAAGAGTGATGAGGAAAACAGTAGATAACAACTGACATTACATTTCAGTTTTTGAACATCAAAGTTGGCTGGGAAGCACAGAACTGGAAGTGTGATAAGTGTGATTAAAGAAACTGTTAGTATAGAACTTATGGTTACATCTATCTGATTCAACTGCAAATTGATGAGACCTTATTGCCTTATTGTCTGCTAATAGTAAATACCATTAGGTCATCTAGTTCTTTCCAGATCATCTTGCTGTATATGTTAAATAAATCTAGTAAAGAAATACATCATTGTATTGCTCATATTTGCTTTTTTCTATTCATTGTGGGGTTTTCTTTATCTGAATGCAGGGTGTTTGTCTAAGTAAAGGTTATGGAATTCTTGAATATCAGTTCTGTATTTAAAAAGATATTATACAAACTGATGAATATGCTCTTATCCATTTAAAAGTGTTTTCCGTTCCAAGCTCATAATGAAAACTTTATTTAACAAATCTGACTTTGTCAGGGGGATTACTGAATATTAAAAATTTACTAAAATTTAGGACCACTCAACAAACATCCAGCATCATTTTCACAGTTATTTATTTAGTAACAAAGAGAAGATTTTTATGAAATTTCAGTTCAGGTGAAACTTCCTTCTGAGCTTAAAGTTTCATGTGTAATGTAATAATTTGGTAAACATCCATTTCAATTGAGAAAATCTATTGAACAGACTGAGCTTTGCATCTTGATTATATTAGAGATTACTCACTGCCAGTGAAATGAATGTTGGGCTTCTAAATAAATTTTATATGACTCTGACATGACAAACCTTTTGAAGAGTGGCACACAGTAATCATCTGTGATGAATGAAGAGAGAAGAGAATGTGAAAGGAAAAGAAAAGAAGCTGGCTTTTGCAATATTGACACCTTTGATCAGCAAAGAAATCTCCTCATTCTCAGCTCTCTCTCTTCTTAAAGTGCCATGACCATTCAGGAGGCAAGCACACTGAATGGCATCTGTTGACTGAGTAGCATCATAGAAGAGTGTCTATTCATACATGTGCAGTAAGGTCCTCTCTGCTTGATTGCCAAGTTATATCAAGGCCATACAAATTATTCTCAAGACATTAAAAGAATGGCTGGATACTTTTCAAGACTGGCTGTTTATTCTTCTTCTTAGTGGCGCTGTGTCCGTTTCCTGTCCTTTGAACATCTTAATAAATTTTTCTTTTTGCTATCTCTCCTAAACACTGTCCTGCCATTCATTTACTCGGGCTCCCTAGGTAGGATATGCATTGTTTTCCTGTCCCTTTTGCCTTTAATATATACTGTAAATATAAAATTTTCCAAATCTGTCAGAGTGCTGTCCCCAAACATCTGCTTTCTTTGTCTGGGGAAGAGAGAGAAAATTTGATTTCTGTTTCAACTGGTGGCAAAATGTCTATTCCAGTGCATGATGGGAAGTTTCATTTTTATTTAACTGTTTTTTATAATCTCACTTTTTCTTTCTTTTTCGTTAATTCTCATTCTCATCTATATTTTTAAAGCAATTTTATTACTTAACTTTTAATTTTTCCTTTATTATTAATTATTTTGGTTTCATACGCCTATAAAATCTAGTACTTTGGGTTAGAGGTTATTTAGTGATTTATGTATTGCTATCATTACCAATTTAAATGCAGTACAAGATCTCATCATTTTAGAATGGAAATGATACATGCAACTGTTCTAAGCTAACAGGTTTTTTTCTTGCAGTTCTCTCTTGTGGAACTCTCTTCTAGCTTCTTGCTTTCCAGTCAACTTTGATATTCAAAAATTAAAATACAATGTCAATTGTTATCTTCTGTCTTATTAATTCATGTTTTATTATTGTCCTATCTCCTTAATAATGTTTCTTTCATACTCAGTCACCCTTTTCATCTTAGTGGCTTTCTTGACTTACTTGTGGTGAAATGATTAAAAAAAATCATAATGATCTGTGAGAACTAGATCATAAACCGCTCTTCCATTGTGAAGTGCTCAGAATAATTGGTATACAGTCAAGTATGTATCATAGTACTCAAAATAATAGATATGCATCTAGTAAGTGCAGATTTATCTGTTACAAGCTCACATTAATGCAATTTCCATGAGGATAAAACACATTATCTCTCTTCTAGAATTCTTTTCATATGATCTTGACTCTCCTTTCTTTTTCTTTAATATATGAATTAGCATTATTGTTCTTGGGAAAAATGGTAGAATAGTTTACCATTGCCTTCGTTACAGTTTGGAATTTGAAGTTGTCATTCACCTGGACTGGTTGTTAACCTAGTCTATCCTATAGCTAGGGATAGAAAGGAGAGAATTATGTCTAAAGTGAGCAGAAACCATTTCAGCAAAAATGCAAACACAACATACTAATTCCATTTTTGGAGACAGAATACATGGTTGTCAGCAAAAGGCTTACTGAGATATTGAAAGATGCCTTCCAAAAGCTTAGGAAAGTATTAAGAAATAGGAAAGTTTTGTTAGAAACAAAGAAAAAACTACTGAAATATAATATTTGCCCTCTTATATGGCAGTGAATGCTGGACATTCTCCTTATAGATGAAGAAGAAATTTGAAGCAACAGTTTCTATAAAAGGATGCTGAGAATAAAAAGGACTGAACATGTGAGCAATAATTTTAGGACTAAACATCAGTTGTACAAGACAAAATGAATGGTTGTTAGCAAAAGAAACAACTAAAGTGGTAAAGTACGAATAGAAAGGGAATTAAAACAAAGTATGTTTCTTCTCACCAAACTTATTCAACCTATATATTAAGGTAATACCAAGAGAAGTCCTAACAATATTCATTATTGGTGTCAACAATCTTAACAACATAAGATATACAAATGTCTGTGTTGATAGCAAAAACAGAATGGAAATTACAAGAACTCCTACAGAAGGTAGTGAAGGAAAGTGAGAAGAAAGGACTAAACCTCAATTACAAGAAGATAGCCTGTATGGTTGTAAGTAAAAGGAACAGCTTACAGGGAAATCATGAATTGGAGATACCAAAATGGAAGAAGTACAACAATTTAAATATCTGGGAAGTCTTCTAACAGTAGATGGAAAGGGCAACACTGAAATCAGAAGGTGCATTGGGATATTTTGAATGCAATTTTATGGCTTCAACCAAATATATTTTGACTGTAATTGTATGCTTTCAACTACAGATGAATTGTATTATTGTTCATTTTGCTGTAAAATGCACTGTTGGTCGTTTTGCTAAAAATGTACTGTTGGGAATCCTACTATAAAAAGATATTGCTGATCATTTTGCTAAAAATGTACTGTTGGGAATCCTACAATAAAAAGATATTGCTGATCATTTTGCTAAAAATGTACTGTTGGGAATCCTACTATAAAATGATATTGCTGATGATTTTGCTAAAAATGTACTATTGGGAATCCTACAATAAAAAGATATTGCTCATCATTTTGCTAAAAATGTACTGTTGGGAATCCTACAATAAAAAGATATTGCTGATCATTTTGCTAAAAATGTACTGTTGGGAATCCTACTATAAAAAGATATTGCTGATCATTTTGCTAAAAATGTACTGTTGGGAATCCTACAATAAAAAGATATTGCTGATCATTTTGCTAAAAATGTACTGTTGGGAATCCTACTACAAAAAGATATTGCTGATCATTTTGCTAAAAATGTACTGTTGGGAATCCTACTATAAAAAGATATTGCTGATCATTTTGCTAAAAATGTACTGTTGGGAATCCTACAATAAAAAGATATTGCTGATCATTTTGCTAAAAATGTACTGTTGGGAATCCTACTATAAAAAGATATTGCTGATCATTTTGCTAAAAATGAACTGTTGGGAATCCTACAATAAAACGATATTGCTGATCATTTTGCTAAAAATGTACTGTTGTGAATCCTACTATAAAAAGATATTGCTGATCATTTTGCTAAAAATGTACTGTTGGGAATCCTACAATAAAAAGATATTGCTGATCATTTTGCTAAAAATGTACTGTTGGGAATCCTACTATAAAAAGATATTGCTGATCATTTTGCTAAAAATGTACTGTTGGGAATCCTACAATAAAAAGATATTGCTGATCATTTTGCTAAAAATGTACTGTTGGGAATCCTACTTTAAAAAGATATTGCTGATCATTTTGCTAAAAATGTACTGTTGGGAATCCTACAATAAAAAGATATTGCTGATCATTTTGCTAAAGATGTACTGTTGGGAATCCTACAATAAAAAGATATTGCTGATCATTTTGCTAAAAATGTACTGTTGGGAATCCTACAATAAAAAGATATTGCTGATCATTTTGCTAAAAATGTACTGTTGGGAATCCTACTATAAAAAGATATTGCTGATCATTTTGCTAAAAATGTACTGTTGGGAATCCTACAATAAAAAGATATTGCTGATCATTTTGCTAAAAATGTACTGTTGGGAATCCTACTTTAAAAAGATATTGCTGATCATTTTGCTAAAAATGTACTGTTGGGAATCCTACAATAAAAAGATATTGCTGATCATTTTGCTAAAAATGTACTGTTGGGAATCCTACTATAAAAAGATATTGCTGATCATTTTGCTAAAAATGTACTGTTGGGAATCCTACAATAAAAAGATATTGCTGATCATTTTGCTAAAAATGTACTGTTGGGAATCCTACTATAAAAAGATATTGCTGATCATTTTGCTAAAAATGTACTGTTGGGAATCCTACAATAAAAAGATATTGCTGATCATTTTGCTAAAAATGTACTGTTGTGAATGCTACAATAAAAAGACATTGCTGATCATTTTGCTAAAAATGTACTGTTGGGAATCCTACTATTAAAAGATATTGCTGATCATTTTGCTAAAAATGTACTGTTGGGAATCCTACAATAAAAAGATATTGCTGATCATTTTGCTAAAAATGTACTGTTGGGAATCCTACTATAAAAAGATATTGCTGATCATTTTGCTAAAAATGTACTGTTGGGAATCCTACTTTAAAAAGATATTGCTGATCATTTTGCTAAAAATGTACTGTTGGGAATCCTACTATAAAAAGATATTGCTGATCATTTTGCTAAAAATGTACAGTTGGGAATCCTACTATAAAAAGATATTGCTGATCATTTTGCTAAAAATGTACTGTTGGGAATCCTACTATAAAAAGATATTGGTGATCATTTTGCTAAAAATGTACTGTTGGGAATCCTTCTATAAAAAGATATTGCTGATCATTTTGCTAAAAATGTACTGTTGGGAATCCTACTATAAAAAGATATTGCTGATCATTTTGCTAAAAATGTACTGTTGGGAATCCTACAATAAAAAGATATTGCTGATCATTTTGCTAAAAATGTACTGTTGGGAATCCTACTTTAAAAAGATATTGCTGATCATTTTGCTAAAAATGTACTGTTGGGAATCCTACAATAAAAAGATATTGCTGATCATTTTGCTAAAAATGTACTGTTGGGAATCCTACTATAAAAAGATATTGCTGATCATTTTGCTAAAAATGTACTGTTGGGAATCCTACTATAAAAAGATATTGCTGATCATTTTGCTAAAAATGTACTGTTGGGAAAACTACTATAAAAAGATATTGCTGATCATTTTGCTAAAAATGTACAGTTGGGAATCCTACTATAAAAAGATATTGCTGATCATTTTGCTAAAAATGTACTGTTGGGAATCCTACTATAAAAAGATATTGGTGATCATTTTGCTAAAAATGTACTGTTGGGAATCCTTCTATAAAAAGATATTGCTGATCATTTTGCTAAAAATGTACTGTTGGGAATCCTACTATAAAAAGATATTGCTGATCATTTTGCTAAAAATGTACTGTTGGGAATCCTACAATAAAAAGATATTGCTGATCATTTTGCTAAAAATGTACTGTTGGGAATCCTACTTTAAAAAGATATTGCTGATCATTTTGCTAAAAATGTACTGTTGGGAATCCTACAATAAAAAGATATTGCTGATCATTTTGCTAAAAATGTACTGTTGGGAATCCTACTATAAAAAGATATTGCTGATCATTTTGCTAAAAATGTACTGTTGGGAATCCTACAATAAAAAGATATTGCTGATCATTTTGCTAAAAATGTACTTTTGGGAATCCTACTTTAAAAAGATATTGCTGATCATTTTGCTAAAAATGTACTGTTGGGAATCCTACTTTAAAAAGATATTGCTGATCATTTTGCTAAAAATGTACTGTTGGGAATCCTACTATAAAAAGATATTGCTGATCATTTTGCTAAAAATGTACTGTTGGGAATCCTACTATAAAAAGATATTGCTGATCATTTTGCTAAAAATGTACTGTTGGGAATCCTACAATAAAAAGATATTGCTGATCATTTTGCTAAAAATGTACTGTTGGGAATCCTACTATAAAAAGATATTGCTGATCATTTTGCTAAAAATGTACTGTTGGGAATCCTACTATAAAAAGATATTGCTGATCATTTTGCTAAAAATGTACTGTTGGGAATCCTACTATAAAAAGATATTGCTGATCATTTTGCTAAAAATGTACTGTTGGGAATCCTACAATAAAAAGATATTGCTGATCATTTTGCTAAAAATTTACTGTTGGGAATCCTACTACAAAAAGATATTGCTGATCATTTTGCTAAAAATGTACTGTTGGGAATCCTACTATAAAAATATATTGCTGATCATTTTGCTAAAAATGTACTGTTGGGAATCCTACAATAAAAAGATATTGCTGATCATTTTGCTAAAAATGTACTGTTGGGAATCCTACTATAAAAAGATATTGCTGATCATTTTGCTAAAAATGAACTGTTGGGAATCCTACAATAAAACGATATTGCTGATCATTTTGCTAAAAATGTACTGTTGGGAATCCTACTATAAAAAGATATTGGTGATCATTTTGCTAAAAATGTACTGTTGGGAATCCTACTATAAAAAGATATTGCTGATCATTTTGCTAAAAATGTACTGTTGGGAATCCTACTATAAAAAGATATTGCTGATCATTTTGCTAAAAATGTACTGTTGGGAATCCTACAATAAAAAGATATTGCTGATCATTTTGCTAAAAATGTACTGTTGGGAATCCTACTATAAAAAGATATTGCTGATCATTTTGCTAAAAATGTACTATTGGGAATCCTACAATAAAAAGATATTGCTGATCATTTTGCTAAAAATGTACTGTTGGGAATCCTACAATAAAAAGATATTGCTGATCATTTTGCTAAAAATGTACTGTTGGGAATCCTACTATAAAAAGATATTGCTGATCATTTTGCTAAAAATGTACTGTTGGGAATCCTACAATAAAAAGATATTGCTGATCATTTTGCTAAAAATGTACTGTTGGGAATCCTACTTTAAAAAGATATTGCTGATCATTTTGCTAAAAATGTACTGTTGGGAATCCTACTTTAAAAAGATATTGCTGATCATTTTGCTAAAAATGTACTGTTGGGAATCCTACTATAAAAAGATATTGCTGATCATTTTGCTAAAAATGTACTGTTGGGAATCCTACAATAAAAAGATATTGCTGATCATTTTGCTAAAAATGTACTGTTGGGAATCCTACTATAAAAAGATATTGCTGATCATTTTGCTAAAAATGTACTGTTGGGAATCCTACTATAAAAAGATATTGCTGATCATTTTGCTAAAAATGTACTGTTGGGAATCCTACTATAAAAAGATATTGCTGATCATTTTGCTAAAAATGTACTGTTGGGAATCCTACAATAAAAAGATATTGCTGATCATTTTGCTAAAAATGTACTGTTGGGAATCCTACTATAAAAAGATATTGCTGATAATTTTGCTAAAAATGTACTATTGGGAATCCTACAATAAAAAGATATTGCTGATCATTTTGCTAAAAATGTACTGTTGGGAATCCTACAATAAAAAGATATTGCTGATCATTTTGCTAAAAATGTACTGTTGGGAATCCTACTATAAAAAGATATTGCTGATCATTTTGCTAAAAATGTACTGTTGGGAATCCTACAATAAAAAGATATTGCTGATCATTTTGCTAAAAATGTACTGTTGGGAATCCTACTTTAAAAAGATATTGCTGATCATTTTGCTAAAAATGTACTGTTGGGAATCCCACTTTAAAAAGATATTGCTGATCATTTTGCTAAAAATGTACTGTTGGGAATCCTACTATAAAAAGATATTGCTGATCATTTTGCTAAAAATGTACTGTTGGGAATCCTACTATAAAAAGATATTGCTGATCATTTTGCTAAAAATGAACTGTTGGGAATCCTACAATAAAACGATATTGCTGATCATTTTGCTAAAAATGTACTGTTGTGAATCCTACTATAAAAAGATATTGCTGATCATTTTGCTAAAAATGTACTGTTGGGAATCCTACAATAAAAAGATATTGCTGATCATTTTGCTAAAAATGTACTGTTGGGAATCCTACTATAAAAAGATATTGCTGATCATTTTGCTAAAAATGTACTGTTGGGAATCCTACTATAAAAAGATATTGCTGATCATTTTGCTAAAAATGTACTGTTGGGAATCCTACTTTAAAAAGATATTGCTGATCATTTTGCTAAAAATGTACTGTTGGGAATCCTACAATAAAAAGATATTGCTGATCATTTTGCTAAAAATGTACTGTTGGGAATCCTACTATAAAAAGATATTGCTGATCATTTTGCTAAAAATGTACTGTTGGGAATCCTACAATAAAAAGATATTGCTGATCATTTTGCTAAAAATGTACTGTTGGGAATCCTACTATAAAAAGATATTGCTGATCATTTTGCTAAAAATGTACTGTTGGGAATCCTACAATAAAAAGATATTGCTGATCATTTTGCTAAAAATGTACTGTTGGGAATCCTACTTTAAAAAGATATTGCTGATCATTTTGCTAAAAATGTACTGTTGGGAATCCTACAATAAAAAGATATTGCTGATCATTTTGCTAAAAATGTACTGTTGGGAATCCTACTATAAAAAGATATTGCTGATCATTTTGCTAAAAATGTACTGTTGGGAATCCTACAATAAAAAGATATTGCTGATCATTTTGCTAAAAATGTACTGTTGGGAATCCTACTATAAAAAGATATTGCTGATCATTTTGCTAAAAATGTACTGTTGGGAATCCTACAATAAAAAGATATTGCTGATCATTTTGCTAAAAATGTACTGTTGTGAATCCTACAATAAAAAGACATTGCTGATCATTTTGCTAAAAATGTACTGTTGGGAATCCTACTATTAAAAGATATTGCTGATCATTTTGCTAAAAATGTACTGTTGGGAATCCTACAATAAAAAGATATTGCTGATCATTTTGCTAAAAATGTACTGTTGGGAATCCTACTATAAAAAGATATTGCTGATCATTTTGCTAAAAATGTACTGTTGGGAATCCTACTTTAAAAAGATATTGCTGATCATTTTGCTAAAAATGTACTGTTGGGAATCCTACTATAAAAAGATATTGCTGATCATTTTGCTAAAAATGTACAGTTGGGAATCCTACTATAAAAAGATATTGCTGATCATTTTGCTAAAAATGTACTGTTGGGAATCCTACTATAAAAAGATATTGGTGATCATTTTGCTAAAAATGTACTGTTGGGAATCCTTCTATAAAAAGATATTGCTGATCATTTTGCTAAAAATGTACTGTTGGGAATCCTACTATAAAAAGATATTGCTGATCATTTTGCTAAAAATGTACTGTTGGGAATCCTACAATAAAAAGATATTGCTGATCATTTTGCTAAAAATGTACTGTTGGGAATCCTACTTTAAAAAGATATTGCTGATCATTTTGCTAAAAATGTACTGTTGGGAATCCTACAATAAAAAGATATTGCTGATCATTTTGCTAAAAATGTACTGTTGGGAATCCTACTATAAAAAGATATTGCTGATCATTTTGCTAAAAATGTACTGTTGGGAATCCTACAATAAAAAGATATTGCTGATCATTTTGCTAAAAATGTACTTTTGGGAATCCTACTTTAAAAAGATATTGCTGATCATTTTGCTAAAAATGTACTGTTGGGAATCCTACTTTAAAAAGATATTGCTGATCATTTTGCTAAAAATGTACTGTTGGGAATCCTACTATAAAAAGATATTGCTGATCATTTTGCTAAAAATGTACTGTTGGGAATCCTACTATAAAAAGATATTGCTGATCATTTTGCTAAAAATGTACTGTTGGGAATCCTACAATAAAAAGATATTGCTGATCATTTTGCTAAAAATGTACTGTTGGGAATCCTACTATAAAAAGATATTGCTGATCATTTTGCTAAAAATGTACTGTTGGGAATCCTACTATAAAAAGATATTGCTGATCATTTTGCTAAAAATGTACTGTTGGGAATCCTACTATAAAAAGATATTGCTGATCATTTTGCTAAAAATGTACTGTTGGGAATCCTACAATAAAAAGATATTGCTGATCATTTTGCTAAAAATTTACTGTTGGGAATCCTACTACAAAAAGATATTGCTGATCATTTTGCTAAAAATGTACTGTTGGGAATCCTACTATAAAAAGATATTGCTGATCATTTTGCTAAAAATGTACTGTTGGGAATCCTACAATAAAAAGAT
The DNA here is from genome assembly GCA_964036315.1 of Acanthosepion esculentum. NCBI lineage: Eukaryota > Metazoa > Mollusca > Cephalopoda > Sepiida > Sepiidae > Acanthosepion > Acanthosepion esculentum. Next base: position 102,573,364 of record OZ038497.1, on the reverse strand, counting down.
ATTGCTGATCATTTTGCTAAAAATGTACTGTTGGGAATCCTACTATAAAAAGATATTGCTGATCATTTTGCTAAAAATGAACTGTTGGGAATCCTACAATAAAACGATATTGCTGATCATTTTGCTAAAAATGTACTGTTGGGAATCCTACTATAAAAAGATATTGGTGATCATTTTGCTAAAAATGTACTGTTGGGAATCCTACTATAAAAAGATATTGCTGATCATTTTGCTAAAAATGTACTGTTGGGAATCCTACTATAAAAAGATATTGCTGATCATTTTGCTAAAAATGTACTGTTGGGAATCCTACAATAAAAAGATATTGCTGATCATTTTGCTAAAAATGTACTGTTGGGAATCCTACTATAAAAAGATATTGCTGATCATTTTGCTAAAAATGTACTATTGGGAATCCTACAATAAAAAGATATTGCTGATCATTTTGCTAAAAATGTACTGTTGGGAATCCTACAATAAAAAGATATTGCTGATCATTTTGCTAAAAATGTACTGTTGGGAATCCTACTATAAAAAGATATTGCTGATCATTTTGCTAAAAATGTACTGTTGGGAATCCTACAATAAAAAGATATTGCTGATCATTTTGCTAAAAATGTACTGTTGGGAATCCTACTTTAAAAAGATATTGCTGATCATTTTGCTAAAAATGTACTGTTGGGAATCCTACTTTAAAAAGATATTGCTGATCATTTTGCTAAAAATGTACTGTTGGGAATCCTACTATAAAAAGATATTGCTGATCATTTTGCTAAAAATGTACTGTTGGGAATCCTACAATAAAAAGATATTGCTGATCATTTTGCTAAAAATGTACTGTTGGGAATCCTACTATAAAAAGATATTGCTGATCATTTTGCTAAAAATGTACTGTTGGGAATCCTACTATAAAAAGATATTGCTGATCATTTTGCTAAAAATGTACTGTTGGGAATCCTACTATAAAAAGATATTGCTGATCATTTTGCTAAAAATGTACTGTTGGGAATCCTACAATAAAAAGATATTGCTGATCATTTTGCTAAAAATGTACTGTTGGGAATCCTACTATAAAAAGATATTGCTGATGATTTTGCTAAAAATGTACTATTGGGAATCCTACAATAAAAAGATATTGCTGATCATTTTGCTAAAAATGTACTGTTGGGAATCCTACAATAAAAAGATATTGCTGATCATTTTGCTAAAAATGTACTGTTGGGAATCCTACTATAAAAAGATATTGCTGATCATTTTGCTAAAAATGTACTGTTGGGAATCCTACAATAAAAAGATATTGCTGATCATTTTGCTAAAAATGTACTGTTGGGAATCCTACTTTAAAAAGATATTGCTGATCATTTTGCTAAAAATGTACTGTTGGGAATCCCACTTTAAAAAGATATTGCTGATCATTTTGCTAAAAATGTACTGTTGGGAATCCTACTATAAAAAGATATTGCTGATCATTTTGCTAAAAATGTACTGTTGGGAATCCTACTATAAAAAGATATTGCTGATCATTTTGCTAAAAATGAACTGTTGGGAATCCTACAATAAAACGATATTGCTGATCATTTTGCTAAAAATGTACTGTTGTGAATCCTACTATAAAAAGATATTGCTGATCATTTTGCTAAAAATGTACTGTTGGGAATCCTACAATAAAAAGATATTGCTGATCATTTTGCTAAAAATGTACTGTTGGGAATCCTACTATAAAAAGATATTGCTGATCATTTTGCTAAAAATGTACTGTTGGGAATCCTACAATAAAAAGATATTGCTGATCATTTTGCTAAAAATGTACTGTTGGGAATCCTACTTTAAAAAGATATTGCTGATCATTTTGCTAAAAATGTACTGTTGGGAATCCTACAATAAAAAGATATTGCTGATCATTTTGCTAAAGATGTACTGTTGGGAATCCTACAATAAAAAGATATTGCTGATCATTTTGCTAAAAATGTACTGTTGGGAATCCTACAATAAAAAGATATTGCTGATCATTTTGCTAAAAATGTACTGTTGGGAATCCTACTATAAAAAGATATTGCTGATCATTTTGCTAAAAATGTACTGTTGGGAATCCTACAATAAAAAGATATTGCTGATCATTTTGCTAAAAATGTACTGTTGGGAATCCTACTTTAAAAAGATATTGCTGATCATTTTGCTAAAAATGTACTGTTGGGAATCCTACAATAAAAAGATATTGCTGATCATTTTGCTAAAAATGTACTGTTGGGAATCCTACTATAAAAAGATATTGCTGATCATTTTGCTAAAAATGTACTGTTGGGAATCCTACAATAAAAAGATATTGCTGATCATTTTGCTAAAAATGTACTGTTGGGAATCCTACTATAAAAAGATATTGCTGATCATTTTGCTAAAAATGTACTGTTGGGAATCCTACTATAAAAAGATATTGCTGATCATTTTGCTAAAAATGTACTGTTGGGAATCCTACTATAAAAAGATATTGCTGATCATTTTGCTAAAAATGTACTGTTGGGAATCCTACAATAAAAAGATATTGCTGATCATTTTGCTAAAAATTTACTGTTGGGAATCCTACTACAAAAAGATATTGCTGATCATTTTGCTAAAAATGTACTGTTGGGAATCCTACTATAAAAAGATATTGCTGATCATTTTGCTAAAAATGTACTGTTGGGAATCCTACAATAAAAAGATATTGCTGATCATTTTGCTAAAAATGTACTGTTGGGAATCCTACTATAAAAAGATATTGCTGATCATTTTGCTAAAAATGAACTGTTGGGAATCCTACAATAAAACGATATTGCTGATCATTTTGCTAAAAATGTACTGTTGGGAATCCTACTATAAAAAGATATTGGTGATCATTTTGCTAAAAATGTACTGTTGGGAATCCTACTATAAAAAGATATTGCTGATCATTTTGCTAAAAATGTACTGTTGGGAATCCTACTATAAAAAGATATTGCTGATCATTTTGCTAAAAATGTACTGTTGGGAATCCTACAATAAAAAGATATTGCTGATCATTTTGCTAAAAATGTACTGTTGGGAATCCTACTATAAAAAGATATTGCTGATCATTTTGCTAAAAATGTACTATTGGGAATCCTACAATAAAAAGATATTGCTGATCATTTTGCTAAAAATGTACTGTTGGGAATCCTACAATAAAAAGATATTGCTGATCATTTTGCTAAAAATGTACTGTTGGGAATCCTACTATAAAAAGATATTGCTGATCATTTTGCTAAAAATGTACTGTTGGGAATCCTACAATAAAAAGATATTGCTGATCATTTTGCTAAAAATGTACTGTTGGGAATCCTACTTTAAAAAGATATTGCTGATCATTTTGCTAAAAATGTACTGTTGGGAATCCTACTTTAAAAAGATATTGCTGATCATTTTGCTAAAAATGTACTGTTGGGAATCCTACTATAAAAAGATATTGCTGATCATTTTGCTAAAAATGTACTGTTGGGAATCCTACAATAAAAAGATATTGCTGATCATTTTGCTAAAAATGTACTGTTGGGAATCCTACTATAAAAAGATATTGCTGATCATTTTGCTAAAAATGTACTGTTGGGAATCCTACTATAAAAAGATATTGCTGATCATTTTGCTAAAAATGTACTGTTGGGAATCCTACTATAAAAAGATATTGCTGATCATTTTGCTAAAAATGTACTGTTGGGAATCCTACAATAAAAAGATATTGCTGATCATTTTGCTAAAAATGTACTGTTGGGAATCCTACTATAAAAAGATATTGCTGATGATTTTGCTAAAAATGTACTATTGGGAATCCTACAATAAAAAGATATTGCTGATCATTTTGCTAAAAATGTACTGTTGGGAATCCTACAATAAAAAGATATTGCTGATCATTTTGCTAAAAATGTACTGTTGGGAATCCTACTATAAAAAGATATTGCTGATCATTTTGCTAAAAATGTACTGTTGGGAATCCTACAATAAAAAGATATTGCTGATCATTTTGCTAAAAATGTACTGTTGGGAATCCTACTTTAAAAAGATATTGCTGATCATTTTGCTAAAAATGTACTGTTGGGAATCCCACTTTAAAAAGATATTGCTGATCATTTTGCTAAAAATGTACTGTTGGGAATCCTACTATAAAAAGATATTGCTGATCATTTTGCTAAAAATGTACTGTTGGGAATCCTACTATAAAAAGATATTGCTGATCATTTTGCTAAAAATGAACTGTTGGGAATCCTACAATAAAACGATATTGCTGATCATTTTGCTAAAAATGTACTGTTGTGAATCCTACTATAAAAAGATATTGCTGATCATTTTGCTAAAAATGTACTGTTGGGAATCCTACAATAAAAAGATATTGCTGATCATTTTGCTAAAAATGTACTGTTGGGAATCCTACTATAAAAAGATATTGCTGATCATTTTGCTAAAAATGTACTGTTGGGAATCCTACAATAAAAAGATATTGCTGATCATTTTGCTAAAAATGTACTGTTGGGAATCCTACTTTAAAAAGATATTGCTGATCATTTTGCTAAAAATGTACTGTTGGGAATCCTACAATAAAAAGATATTGCTGATCATTTTGCTAAAGATGTACTGTTGGGAATCCTACAATAAAAAGATATTGCTGATCATTTTGCTAAAAATGTACTGTTGGGAATCCTACAATAAAAAGATATTGCTGATCATTTTGCTAAAAATGTACTGTTGGGAATCCTACTATAAAAAGATATTGCTGATCATTTTGCTAAAAATGTACTGTTGGGAATCCTACAATAAAAAGATATTGCTGATCATTTTGCTAAAAATGTACTGTTGGGAATCCTACTTTAAAAAGATATTGCTGATCATTTTGCTAAAAATGTACTGTTGGGAATCCTACAATAAAAAGATATTGCTGATCATTTTGCTAAAAATGTACTGTTGGGAATCCTACTATAAAAAGATATTGCTGATCATTTTGCTAAAAATGTACTGTTGGGAATCCTACAATAAAAAGATATTGCTGATCATTTTGCTAAAAATGTACTGTTGGGAATCCTACTATAAAAAGATATTGCTGATCATTTTGCTAAAAATGTACTGTTGGGAATCCTACAATAAAAAGATATTGCTGATCATTTTGCTAAAAATGTACTGTTGTGAATCCTACAATAAAAAGACATTGCTGATCATTTTGCTAAAAATGTACTGTTGGGAATCCTACTATTAAAAGATATTGCTGATCATTTTGCTAAAAATGTACTGTTGGGAATCCTACAATAAAAAGATATTGCTGATCATTTTGCTAAAAATGTACTGTTGGGAATCCTACTATAAAAAGATATTGCTGATCATTTTGCTAAAAATGTACTGTTGGGAATCCTACTTTAAAAAGATATTGCTGATCATTTTGCTAAAAATGTACTGTTGGGAATCCTACTATAAAAAGATATTGCTGATCATTTTGCTAAAAATGTACAGTTGGGAATCCTACTATAAAAAGATATTGCTGATCATTTTGCTAAAAATGTACTGTTGGGAATCCTACTATAAAAAGATATTGGTGATCATTTTGCTAAAAATGTACTGTTGGGAATCCTTCTATAAAAAGATATTGCTGATCATTTTGCTAAAAATGTACTGTTGGGAATCCTACTATAAAAAGATATTGCTGATCATTTTGCTAAAAATGTACTGTTGGGAATCCTACAATAAAAAGATATTGCTGATCATTTTGCTAAAAATGTACTGTTGGGAATCCTACTTTAAAAAGATATTGCTGATCATTTTGCTAAAAATGTACTGTTGGGAATCCTACAATAAAAAGATATTGCTGATCATTTTGCTAAAAATGTACTGTTGGGAATCCTACTATAAAAAGATATTGCTGACATTTTGCTAAAAATGTACTGTTGGGAATCCTACAATAAAAAGATATTGCTGATCATTTTGCTAAAAATGTACTTTTGGGAATCCTACTTTAAAAAGATATTGCTGATCATTTTGCTAAAAATGTACTGTTGGGAATCCTACTTTAAAAAGATATTGCTGATCATTTTGCTAAAAATGTACTGTTGGGAATCCTACTATAAAAAGATATTGCTGATCATTTTGCTAAAAATGTACTGTTGGGAATCCTACTATAAAAAGATATTGCTGATCATTTTGCTAAAAATGTACTGTTGGGAATCCTACAATAAAAAGATATTGCTGATCATTTTGCTAAAAATGTACTGTTGGGAATCCTACTATAAAAAGATATTGCTGATCATTTTGCTAAAAATGTACTGTTGGGAATCCTACTATAAAAAGATATTGCTGATGATTTTGCTAAAAATGTACTATTGGGAATCCTACAATAAAAAGATATTGCTGATCATTTTGCTAAAAATGTACTGTTGGGAATCCTACAATAAAAAGATATTGCTCATCATTTTGCTAAAAATGTACTGTTGGGAATCCTACTATAAAAAGATATTGCTGATCATTTTGCTAAAAATGTACTGTTGGGAATCCTACAATAAAAAGATATTGCTGATCATTTTGCTAAAAATGTACTGTTGGGAATCCTACTTTAAAAAGATATTGCTGATCATTTTGCTAAAAATGTACTGTTGGGAATCCCACTTTAAAAAGATATTGCTGATCATTTTGCTAAAAATGTACTGTTGGGAATCCTACTATAAAAAGATATTGCTGATCATTTTGCTAAAAATGTACTGTTGGGAATCCTACAATAAAAAGATATTGCTGATCATTTTGCTAAAAATGTACTGTTGGGAATCCTACTATAAAAAGATATTGCTGATCATTTTGCTAAAAATGTACTGTTGGGAATCCTACAATAAAAAGATATTGCTGATCATTTTGCTAAAAATGTACTGTTGGGAATCCTACTTTAAAAAGATATTGCTGATCATTTTGCTAAAAATGTACTGTTGCGAATCCTACTTTAAAAAGATATTGCTGATCATTTTGCTAAAAATGTAGTGTTGGGAATCCTACTATAAAAAGATATTGCTGATCATTTTGCTAAAAATGTACTGTTGGGAATCCTACTATAAAAAGATATTGCTGATCATTTTGCTAAAAATGTACTGTTGGGAATCCTACAATAAAAAGATATTGCTGATCATTTTGCTAAAAATGTACTGTTGGGAATCCTACTATAAAAAGATATTGCTGATCATTTTGCTAAAAATGTACTGTTGGGAATCCTACTATAAAAAGATATTGCTGATCATTTTGCTAAAAATGTACTGTTGGGAATCCTACTATAAAAAGATATTGCTGATCATTTTGCTAAAAATGTACTGTTGGGAATCCTACAATAAAAAGATATTACTGATCATTTTGCTAAAAATGTACTGTTGGGAATCCTACAATAAAAAGATATTGCTGATCATTTTGCTAAAAATGTACTGTTGGGAATCCTACTACAAAAAGATATTGCTGATCATTTTGCTAAAAATGTACTGTCGGGAATCCTACTACAAAAAGATATTGCTGATCATTTTGCTAAAAATGTACTGTTGGGAATCCTACAATAAAAAGATATTGCTGATCATTTTGCTAAAAATGTACTGTTGGGAATCCTACTATAAAAAGATATTGCTGATCATTTTGCTAAAAATGTACTGTTGGGAATCCTACAATAAAAAGATATTGCTGATCATTTTGCTAAAAATGTACTGTTGTGAATCCTACAATAAAAAGACATTGCTGATCATTTTGCTAAAAATGTACTGTTGGGAATCCTACTATTAAAAGATATTGCTGATCATTTTGCTAAAAATGTACTGTTGGGAATCCTACAATAAAAAGATATTGCTGATCATTTTGCTAAAAATGTACTGTTGGGAATCCTACTATAAAAAGATATTGCTGATCATTTTGCTAAAAATGTACTGTTGGGAATCCTACTATAAAAAGATATTGGTGATCATTTTGCTAAAAATGTACTGTTGGGAATCCTACTATAAAAAGATATTGCTGATCATTTTGCTAAAAATGTACTGTTGGGAATCCTACTATAAAAAGATATTGCTTATCATTTTGCTAAAAATGTACTGTTGGGAATCCTACTATAAAAAGATATTGCTGATCATTTTGCTAAAAATGTACAGTTGGGAATCCTACTATAAAAAGATATTGCTGATCATTTTGCTAAAAATGTACTGTTGGGAATCCTACTATAAAAAGATATTGGTGATCATTTTGCTAAAAATGTACTGTTGGGAATCCTTCTATAAAAAGATATTGCTGATCATTTTGCTAAAAATGTACTGTTGGGAATCCTACTATAAAAAGATATTGCTGATCATTTTGCTAAAAATGTACTGTTGGGAATCCTACTTTAAAAAGATATTGCTGATCATTTTGCTAAAAATGTACTGTTGGGAATCCTACAATAAAAAGATATTGCTGATCATTTTGCTAAAAATGTACTGTTGGGAATCCTACAATAAAAAGATATTGCTGATCATTTTGCTAAAAATGTACTGTTGGGAATCCTACTATAAAAAGATATTGCTGATCATTTTGCTAAAAATGTACTGTTGGGAATCCTACAATAAAAAGATATTGCTGATCATTTTGCTAAAAATGTACTTTTGGGAATCCTACTTTAAAAAGACATTGCTGATCATTTTGCTAAAAATGTACTGTTGGGAATCCTACTTTAAAAAGATATTGCTGATCATTTTGCTAAAAATGTACTGTTGGGAATCCTACTATAAAAAGATATTGCTGATCATTTTGCTAAAAATGTACTGTTGGGAATCCTACTATAAAAAGATATTGCTGATGATTTTGCTAAAAATGTACTGTTGGGAATCCTACAATAAAAAGATATTGCTGATCATTTTGCTAAAAATGTACTGTTGGGAATCCTACTATAAAAAGATATTGCTGATCATTTTGCTAAAAATGTACTGTTGGGAATCCTACTATAAAAAGATATTGCTGATCATTTTGCTAAAAATGTACTGTTGGGAATCCTACTATAAAAAGATATTGCTGATCATTTTGCTAAAAATGTACTGTTGGGAATCCTACAATAAAAAGATATTGCTGATCATTTTGCTAAAAATTTACTGTTGGGAATCCTACTACAAAAAGATATTGCTGATCATTTTGCTAAAAATGTACTGTTGGGAATCCTACTATAAAAAGATATTGCTGATCATTTTGCTAAAAATGTACTGTTGGGAATCCTACAATAAAAAGATATTGCTGATCATTTTGCTAAAAATGTACTGTTGGGAATCCTACTATAAAAAGATATTGCTGATCATTTTGCTAAAAATGAACTGTTGGGAATCCTACAATAAAACGATATTGCTGATCATTTTGCTAAAAATGTACTGTTGGGAATCCTACTATAAAAAGATATTGGTGATCATTTTGCTAAAAATGTACTGTTGGGAATCCTACTATAAAAAGATATTGCTGATCATTTTGCTAAAAATGTACTGTTGGGAATCCTACTATAAAAAGATATTGCTGATCATTTTGCTAAAAATGTACTGTTGGGAATCCTACAATAAAAAGATATTGCTGATCATTTTGCTAAAAATGTACTGTTGGGAATCCTACTTTAAAAAGATATTGCTGATCATTTTGCTAAAAATGTACTGTTGGGAATCCTACAATAAAAAGATATTGCTGATCATTTTGCTAAAAATGTACTGTTGGGAATCCTACAATAAAAAGATATTGCTGATCATTTTGCTAAAAATGTACTGTTGGGAATCCTACTATAAAAAGATATTGCTGATCATTTTGCTAAAAATGTACTGTTGGGAATCCTACAATAAAAAGATATTGCTGATCATTTTGCTAAAAATGTACTTTTGGGAATCCTACTTTAAAAAGACATTGCTGATCATTTTGCTAAAAATGTACTGTTGGGAATCCTACTTTAAAAAGATATTGCTGATCATTTTGCTAAAAATGTACTGTTGGGAATCCTACTATAAAAAGATATTGCTGATCATTTTGCTAAAAATGTACTGTTGGGAATCCTACTATAAAAAGATATTGCTGATGATTTTGCTAAAAATGTACTGTTGGGAATCCTACAATAAAAAGATATTGCTGATCATTTTGCTAAAAATGTACTGTTGGGAATCCTACTATAAAAAGATATTGCTGATCATTTTGCTAAAAATGTACTGTTGGGAATCCTACTATAAAAAGATATTGCTGATCATTTTGCTAAAAATGTACTGTTGGGAATCCTACTATAAAAAGATATTGCTGATCATTTTGCTAAAAATGTACTGTTGGGAATCCTACAATAAAAAGATATTGCTGATCATTTTGCTAAAAATTTACTGTTGGGAATCCTACTACAAAAAGATATTGCTGATCATTTTGCTAAAAATGTACTGTTGGGAATCCTACTATAAAAAGATATTGCTGATCATTTTGCTAAAAATGTACTGTTGGGAATCCTACAATAAAAAGATATTGCTGATCATTTTGCTAAAAATGTACTGTTGGGAATCCTACTATAAAAAGATATTGCTGATCATTTTGCTAAAAATGAACTGTTGGGAATCCTACAATAAAACGATATTGCTGATCATTTTGCTAAAAATGTACTGTTGGGAATCCTACTATAAAAAGATATTGGTGATCATTTTGCTAAAAATGTACTGTTGGGAATCCTACTATAAAAAGATATTGCTGATCATTTTGCTAAAAATGTACTGTTGGGAATCCTACTATAAAAAGATATTGCTGATCATTTTGCTAAAAATGTACTGTTGGGAATCCTACAATAAAAAGATATTGCTGATCATTTTGCTAAAAATGTACTGTTGGGAATCCTACAATAAAAAGATATTGCTGATCATTTTGCTAAAAATGTACTGTTGGGAATCCTACTATAAAAAGATATTGCTGATCATTTTGCTAAAAATGTACTGTTGGGAATCCTACAATAAAAAGATATTGCTGATCATTTTGCTAAAAATGTACTGTTGGGAATCCTACTTTAAAAAGATATTGCTGATCATTTTGCTAAAAATGTACTGTTGGGAATCCTACTTTAAAAAGATATTGCTGATCATTTTGCTAAAAATGTACTGTTGGGAATCCTACTATAAAAAGATATTGCTGATCATTTTGCTAAAAATGTACTGTTGGGAATCCTACAATAAAAAGATATTGCTGATCATTTTGCTAAAAATGTACTGTTGGGAATCCTACTATAAAAAGATATTGCTGATCATTTTGCTAAAAATGTACTGTTGGGAATCCTACTATAAAAAGATATTGCTGATCATTTTGCTAAAAATGTACTGTTGGGAATCCTACTATAAAAAGATATTGCTGATCATTTTGCTAAAAATGTACTGTTGGGAATCCTACAATAAAAAGATATTGCTGATCATTTTGCTAAAAATGTACTGTTGGGAATCCTACTATAAAAAGATATTGCTGATGATTTTGCTAAAAATGTACTGTTGGGAATCCTACTATAAAAAGATATTGCTGATCATTTTGCTAAAAATGTACTGTTGGGAATCCTACAATAAAAAGATATTGCTGATCATTTTGCTAAAAATGTACTGTTGGGAATCCTACTATAAAAAGATATTGCTGATCATTTTGCTAAAAATGTACTGTTGGGAATCCTACAATAAAAAGATATTGCTGATCATTTTGCTAAAAATGTACTGTTGGGAATCCTACTATAAAAAGATATTGCTGATCATTTTGCTAAAAATGTACTGTTGGGAATCCTACTATAAAAAGATATTGCTGATCATTTTGCTAAAAATGTACTGTTGGGAATCCTACTATAAAAAGATATTGCTGATCATTTTGCTAAAAATGTACTGTTGGGAATCCTACAATAAAAAGATATTGCTGATCATTTTGCTAAAAATGTACTGTTGGGAATCCTACTATAAAAAGATATTGCTGATGATTTTGCTAAAAATGTACTATTGGGAATCCTACAATAAAAAGATATTGCTGATCATTTTGCTAAAAATGTACTGTTGGGAATCCTACAATAAAAAGATATTGCTGATCATTTTGCTAAAAATGTACTGTTGGGAATCCTACTATAAAAAGATATTGCTGATCATTTTGCTAAAAATGTACTGTTGGGAATCCTACAATAAAAAGATATTGCTGATCATTTTGCTAAAAATGTACTGTTGGGAATCCTACTTTAAAAAGATATTGCTGATCATTTTGCTAAAAATGTACTGTTGGGAATCCCACTTTAAAAAGATATTGCTGATCATTTTGCTAAAAATGTACTGTTGGGAATCCTACTATAAAAAGATATTGCTGATCATTTTGCTAAAAATGTACTGTTGGGAATCCTACAATAAAAAGATATTGCTGATCATTTTGCTAAAAATGTACTGTTGGGAATCCTACTTTAAAAAGATATTGCTGATCATTTTGCTAAAAATGTACTGTTGGGAATCCCACTTTAAAAAGATATTGCTGATCATTTTGCTAAAAATGTACTGTTGGGAATCCTACTATAAAAAGATATTGCTGATCATTTTGCTAAAAATGTACTGTTGGGAATCCTACTATAAAAAGATATTGCTGATCATTTTGCTAAAAATGAACTGTTGGGAATCCTACAATAAAACGATATTGCTGATCATTTTGCTAAAAATGTACTGTTGTGAATCCTACTATAAAAAGATATTGCTGATCATTTTGCTAAAAATGTACTGTTGGGAATCCTACAATAAAAAGATATTGCTGATCATTTTGCTAAAAATGTACTGTTGGGAATCCTACTATAAAAAGATATTGCTGATCATTTTGCTAAAAATGTACTGTTGGGAATCCTACAATAAAAAGATATTGCTGATCATTTTGCTAAAAATGTACTGTTGGGAATCCTACTTTAAAAAGATATTGCTGATCATTTTGCTAAAAATGTACTGTTGGGAATCCTACAATAAAAAGATATTGCTGATCATTTTGCTAAAAATGTACTGTTGGGAATCCTACTATAAAAAGATATTGCTGATCATTTTGCTAAAAATGTACTGTTGGGAATCCTACAATAAAAAGATATTGCTGATCATTTTGCTAAAAATGTACTGTTGGGAATCCTACTATAAAAAGATATTGCTGATCATTTTGCTAAAAATGTACTGTTGGGAATCCTACAATAAAAAGATATTGCTGATCATTTTGCTAAAAATGTACTGTTGTGAATCCTACAATAAAAAGACATTGCTGATCATTTTGCTAAAAATGTACTGTTGGGAATCCTACTATTAAAAGATATTGCTGATCATTTTGCTAAAAATGTACTGTTGGGAATCCTACAATAAAAAGATATTGCTGATCATTTTGCTAAAAATGTACTGTTGGGAATCCTACTATAAAAAGATATTGCTGATCATTTTGCTAAAAATGTACTGTTGGGAATCCTACTTTAAAAAGATATTGCTGATCATTTTGCTAAAAATGTACTGTTGGGAATCCTACTATAAAAAGATATTGCTGATCATTTTGCTAAAAATGTACAGTTGGGAATCCTACTATAAAAAGATATTGCTGATCATTTTGCTAAAAATGTACTGTTGGGAATCCTACTATAAAAAGATATTGGTGATCATTTTGCTAAAAATGTACTGTTGGGAATCCTTCTATAAAAAGATATTGCTGATCATTTTGCTAAAAATGTACTGTTGGGAATCCTACTATAAAAAGATATTGCTGATCATTTTGCTAAAAATGTACTGTTGGGAATCCTACAATAAAAAGATATTGCTGATCATTTTGCTAAAAATGTACTGTTGGGAATCCTACTTTAAAAAGATATTGCTGATCATTTTGCTAAAAATGTACTGTTGGGAATCCTACAATAAAAAGATATTGCTGATCATTTTGCTAAAAATGTACTGTTGGGAATCCTACTATAAAAAGATATTGCTGATCATTTTGCTAAAAATGTACTGTTGGGAATCCTACAATAAAAAGATATTGCTGATCATTTTGCTAAAAATGTACTGTTGGGAATCCTACTATAAAAAGATATTGCTGATCATTTTGCTTTAAAACTGTTTCTTGGTAATTTTACTATAAATTTGTTGGTAATTGTTTTATATAACGTGTATTACTGACATTTTTACTATACAATTTTTTATACTTTCATAGTGATTTACTTGGGGGTTCAATATTTATCCATAGCTGAGACCCTAACAGGTGCTATCACCTCTGGATTAGGGTGGACCTGGGAACAATAACAATTAAGAGGTGGTTCCATGCTCCTTAAAATCTTCAATTACCCAATCAAAGGTCTTGCTGCCAGATATAGTGTATCATGATTAGTGAGTGTTAAATACTAATATGAGAAAATACTATGAAGGAGAGAGAACAATAAAAGAAAAAAAAATACATGGGAGAGAAAGAATGCCATCAAAATCTGAAGGCACATTGCGATAGCAAACGATGTTTTCCAAAAGCTAGGCTAAGATTTAATGAACAGAAAGATTTTGCTTGAAACAAAGAAAAGAGTACTGAGCTGTTACATAATATCAGCCCCCTGATGTGAGAGTGAATGCACCTCATAGATGAAGAAGTCATCCTTGCATGGAATACTGCTGCTATATATGGTCTGGTGTTCCTGCTGTTCATCTTGAAGTGCTTGACAAAATCCAGAGATGGATATGCAATGTGATTGGTCCTGATCTGGCATCCCATCAACAGCCACTTTCTCACAGATGTGCTGTGGCTTCCCTCTGTCTATTCTATAAGTATTTTCATGGCAACTGCCCTGATGAACTACTTTCACTGTTTCCCAAACAGCATGAATTTAAATGTGCTACCAGGCTGGCATCTCAGTCCCACCCTTTCACTGCTGAAATGGCTAAATATAGCCATCCCTTCTACTCCAACAACTTATCTCGCACCTCCCATCAGTGGGACTTCCTTCCTATCACTTGCTTCCCTGTTTGCTATAATCTTCAAATATTCAAATGTAATGTCAATCTTCTAATGCCTTGACCTTGATTCCTGTCCTTCTCTTTATCCTTTTCTCAAACATTCCTCTTTACTCTTACCCTCTGTAACCCCTTGTGTGCTAGTGGCACTCCCATCTTGCTTAGGGTGATTTGCTTAAAAAAAAACAAAAAAAAAACAAAACAAATGTGTTTCTGCAGAATTATGATGAGAATAGAATATCATGGACTGAACATGTGAGCAACAATGAAGTTTTAGAGAAAATGGAAACAAAAATAACACACTTAACATCAAAAAGAGATAGTTGAAATTTCAAGGGCATATAATGAGTAATGAGAAATTGGAAAGCCTGATACTCAAATGATATATTGAAGGCAAGAGTGACAGATGAAAACAGTGCTTAACATACCCAACGAGCTAGTGCAAATGGATGATGGGACAGGGATCAGGAGAGATGACAAAAAGACAAAATTTACTAATAGCTACAAAGGACAGGAAATTGTGGAGAATCATCATCGCCAACATGATGAAGGGATAAGACACAGAGAAGAAGATTAATCCAGAACTCAGGATACTAACAAAGATATGTGTGAGAAAATCTTGTTAATGACTAAAGCCATGAGAGGATCCCAGAATTGCACACATATAGTACCTTTTATCTTGAGAGTTATCTACAACAGGCAAAACTTTCTGCCATTTAGAAAATCAGACATTTATAGAATATTGTACTAGCAAGACCCATGTAAATTACATTGCACTCTATACTTTTCAACCCTTTATCATGGCTCTCCACTTCCCTCTATTCTTTGTAGTTCTCAATATGTTTTGTCCTTTTGCTACTTCTCTCAAACTCTGTTCTGTCATCCACTTGCTTAAGCCTGCTAGATATGTCACACATTGCTTTCCCTTGTCTCTCTTTCCCTCTATCCACCCTGTGAGTATCAGATTCCCCAAGCCCTCCTTTCTCATTACATGTCCCTTCAGGACATAGGCAATCATGGCCCTCCACTTCCCTCTATTCTTTGTAGTTCTCAATATGTTTTGTCCTTTTGCTACTTCTCTCAAACTCTGTTCTGTCATCCACTTGCTTAAGCCTGCTAGATATGTCACACATTGCTTTCCCTTGTCTCTCTTTCCCTCTATCCACCCTGTGAGTATCAGATTCCCCAAGCCCTCCTTTCTCATTACATGTCCCTTCAGGACATAGGCAATCATGGCCCTCCATTTCCCTCTATTCTTTGTAGTTCTCAATATGTTTTGTCCTTTTGCTACTTCTCTCAAACTCTGTTCTGTCATCCACTTGCTTAAGCCTGCTAGATATGTCACACATTGCTTTCCCTTGTCTCTCTTTCCCTCTATCCACCCTGTGAGTATCAGATTCCCCAAGCCCTCCTTTCTCATTACATGTCCCTTCAGGACATAGGCAATCACGGCCCTCCACTTCCCTCTATTCTTTGTAGTTCTCAATATGTTTTGTCCTTTTGCTACTTCTCTCAAACTCTGTTCTGTCATCCACTTGCTTAAGCCTGCTAGATATGTCACACATTGCTTTCCCTTGTCTCTCTTTCCCTCTATCCACCCTGTGAGTATCAGATTCCCCAAGCCCTCCTTTCTCATTACATGTCCCTTCAGGACATAGGCAATCATGGCCCTCCACTTCCCTCTATTCTTTGTAGTTCTCAATATGTTTTGTCCTTTTGCTACTTCTCTCAAACTCTGTTCTGTCATCCACTTGCTTAAGCCTGCTAGATATGTCACACATTGCTTTCCCTTGTCTCTCTTTCCCTCTATCCACCCTGTGAGTATCAGATTCCCCAAGCCCTCCTTTCTCATTACATGTCCCTTCAGGACATAGGCAATCACGGCCCTCCACTTCCCTCTATTCTTTGTAGTTCTCAATATGTTTTGTCCTTTTGCTACTTCTCCCAAACTCTGTTCTGTCATCCACTTGCTTAAGCCTGCTAGATATGTCACACATTGCTTTCCCTTGTCTCTCTTTCCCTCTATCCACCCTGTGAGTATCAGATTCCCCAAGCCCTCCTTTCTCATTACATGTCCCTTCAGGACATAGGCAATCATGGCCCTCCACTTCCCTCTATTCTTTGTAGTTCTCAATATGTTTTGTCCTTTTGCTACTTCTCTCAAACTCTGTTCTGTCATCCACTTGCTTAAGCCTGCTAGATATGTCACACATTGCTTTCCCTTGTCTCTCTTTCCCTCTATCCACCCTGTGAGTATCAGATTCCCCAAGCCCTCCTTTCTCATTACATGTCCCTTCAGGACATAGGCAATCACGGCCCTCCACTTCCCTCTATTCCTTGTAGTTCTCAATATGTTTTGTCCTTTTGCTACTTCTCCCAAACTCTGTTCTGTCATCCACTTGCTTAAGCCTGCTAGATATGTCACACATTGCTTTCCCTTGTCTCTCTTTCCCTCTATCCACCCTGTGAGTATCAGATTCCCCAAGCCCTCCTTTCTCATTACATGTCCCTTCAGGACATAGGCAATCACGGCCCTCCACTTCCCCCTATTCCTTGTAGTTCTCAATATGTTTTGTCCTTTTGCTACTTCTCTCAAACTCTGTTCTGTCATCCACTTGCTTAAGCCTGCTAGATATGTCACACATTGCTTTCCCTTGTCTCTCTTTCCCTCTATCCACCCTGTGAGTATCAGATTCCCCAAGCCCTCCTTTCTCATTACCTGTCCCTTCAGGACATAGGCAATCACGGCCCTCCACTTCCCTCTATTCTTTGTAGTTCTCAATATGTTTTGTCCTTTTGCTACTTCTCCCAAACTCTGTTCTGTCATCCACTTGCTTAAGCCTGCTAGATATGTCACACATTGCTTTCCCTTGTCTCTCTTTCCCTCTATCCACCCTGTGAGTATCAGATTCCCCAAGCCCTCCTTTCTCATTACCTGTCCCTTCAGGACATAGGCAATCACGGCCCTCCACTTCCCTCTATTCTTTGTAGTTCTCAATATGTTTTGTCCTTTTGCTACTTCTCCCAAACTCTGTTCTGTCATCCACTTGCTTAAGCCTGCTAGATATGTCACACATTGCTTTCCCTTGTCTCTCTTTCCCTCTATCCACCCTGTGAGTATCAGATTCCCCAAGCCCTCCTTTCTCATTACATGTCCCTTCAGGACATAGGCAATCACGGCCCTCCACTTCCCCCTACCCCTTGTAGTTCTCAATATGTTTTGTCCTTTTGCTACTTCTCTCAAACTCTGTTCTGTCATCCACTTGCTTAAGCCTGCTAGATATGTCACACATTGCTTTCCCTTGTCTCTCTTTCCCTCTATCCACCCTGTGAGTATCAGATTCCCCAAGCCCTCCTTTCTCATTACATGTCCCTTCAGGACATAGGCAATCACGGCCCTCCACTTCCCTCTATTCTTTGTAGTTCTCAATATGTTTTGTCCTTTTGCTACTTCTCTCAAACTCTGTTCTGTCATCCACTTGCTTAAGCCTGCTAGATATGTCACACATTGCTTTCCCTTGTCTCTCTTTCCCTCTATCCACCCTGTGAGTATCAGATTCCCCAAGCCCTCCTTTCTCATTACCTGTCCCTTCAGGACATAGGCAATCACGGCCCTCCACTTCCCTCTATTCTTTGTAGTTCTCAATATGTTTTGTCCTTTTGCTACTTCTCTCAAACTCTGTTCTGTCATCCACTTGCTTAAGCCTGCTAGATATGTCACACATTGCTTTCCCTTGTCTCTCTTTCCCTCTATCCACCCTGTGAGTATCAGATTCCCCAAGCCCTCCTTTCTCATTACATGTCCCTTCAGGACATAGGCAATCACGGCCCTCCACTTCCCTCTATTCTTTGTAGTTCTCAATATGTTTTGTCCTTTTGCTACTTCTCTCAAACTCTGTTCTGTCATCCACTTGCTTAAGCCTGCTAGATATGTCACACATTGCTTTCCCTTGTCTCTCTTTCCCTCTATCCACCCTGTGAGTATCAGATTCCCCAAGCCCTCCTTTCTCATTACCTGTCCCTTCAGGACATAGGCAATCACGGCCCTCCACTTCCCTCTATTCTTTGTAGTTCTCAATATGTTTTGTCCTTTTGCTACTTCTCTCAAACTCTGTTCTGTCATCCACTTGCTTAAGCCTGCTAGATATGTCACACATTGCTTTCCCTTGTCTCTCTTTCCCTCTATCCACCCTGTGAGTATCAGATTCCCCAAGCCCTCCTTTCTCATTACATGTCCCTTCAGGACATAGGCAATCACGGCCCTCCACTTCCCTCTATTCTTTGTAGTTCTCAATAT
The DNA here is from genome assembly GCA_964036315.1 of Acanthosepion esculentum. Taxonomy (NCBI): domain Eukaryota; kingdom Metazoa; phylum Mollusca; class Cephalopoda; order Sepiida; family Sepiidae; genus Acanthosepion; species Acanthosepion esculentum. The sequence goes on along the minus strand of OZ038497.1, from coordinate 102,554,122 downwards.
GTTTTGTCCTTTTGCTACTTCTCTCAAACTCTGTTCTGTCATCCACTTGCTTAAGCCTGCTACATATGTCACACATTGCTTTCCCTTGTCTCTCTTTCCCTCTATCCACCCTGTGAGTATCAGATTCCCCAAGCCCTCCTTTCTCATTACATGTCCCTTCAGGACATAGGCAATCACGGCCCTCCACTTCCCCCTACCCCTTGTAGTTCTCAATATGTTTTGTCCTTTTGCTACTTCTCTCAAACTCTGTTCTGTCATCCACTTGCTTAAGCCTGCTAGATATGTCACACATTGCTTTCCCTTGTCTCTCTTTCCCTCTATCCACCCTGTGAGTATCAGATTCCCCAAGCCCTCCTTTCTCATTACATGTCCCTTCAGGACATAGGCAATCACGGCCCTCCACTTCCCTCTATTCTTTGTAGTTCTCAATATGTTTTGTCCTTTTGCTACTTCTCTCAAACTCTGTTCTGTCATCCACTTGCTTAAGCCTGCTAGATATGTCACACATTGCTTTCCCTTGTCTCTCTTTCCCTCTATCCACCCTGTGAGTATCAGATTCCCCAAGCCCTCCTTTCTCATTACCTGTCCCTTCAGGACATAGGCAATCACGGCCCTCCACTTCCCTCTATTCTTTGTAGTTCTCAATATGTTTTGTCCTTTTGCTACTTCTCTCAAACTCTGTTCTGTCATCCACTTGCTTAAGCCTGCTAGATATGTCACACATTGCTTTCCCTTGTCTCTCTTTCCCTCTATCCACCCTGTGAGTATCAGATTCCCCAAGCCCTCCTTTCTCATTACCTGTCCCTTCAGGACATAGGCAATCACGGCCCTCCACTTCCCTCTATTCTTTGTAGTTCTCAATATGTTTTGTCCTTTTGCTACTTCTCTCAAACTCTGTTCTGTCATCCACTTGCTTAAGCCTGCTAGATATGTCACACATTGCTTTCCCTTGTCTCTCTTTCCCTCTATCCACCCTGTGAGTATCAGATTCCCCAAGCCCTCCTTTCTCATTACATGTCCCTTCAGGACATAGGCAATCACGGCCCTCCACTTCCCCCTACCCCTTGTAGTTCTCAATATGTTTTGTCCTTTTGCTACTTCTCTCAAACTCTGTTCTGTCATCCACTTGCTTAAGCCTGCTAGATATGTCACACATTGCTTTCCCTTGTCTCTCTTTCCCTCTATCCACCCTGTGAGTATCAGATTCCCCAAGCCCTCCTTTCTCATTACATGTCCCTTCAGGACATAGGCAATCACGGCCCTCCACTTCCCCCTACCCCTTGTAGTTCTCAATATGTTTTGTCCTTTTGCTACTTCTCTCAAACTCTGTTCTGTCATCCACTTGCTTAAGCCTGCTAGATATGTCACACATTGCTTTCCCTTGTCTCTCTTTCCCTCTATCCACCCTGTGAGTATCAGATTCCCCAAGCCCTCCTTTCTCATTACCTGTCCCTTCAGGACATAGGCAATCACGGCCCTCCACTTCCCTCTATTCTTTGTAGTTCTCAATATGTTTTGTCCTTTTGCTACTTCTCTCAAACTCTGTTCTGTCATCCACTTGCTTAAGCCTGCTAGATATGTCACACATTGCTTTCCCTTGTCTCTCTTTCCCTCTATCCACCCTGTGAGTATCAGATTCCCCAAGCCCTCCTTTCTCATTACATGTCCCTTCAGGACATAGGCAATCACGGCCCTCCACTTCCCTCTATTCTTTGTAGTTCTCAATATGTTTTGTCCTTTTGCTACTTCTCTCAAACTCTGTTCTGTCATCCACTTGCTTAAGCCTGCTAGATATGTCACACATTGCTTTCCCTTGTCTCTCTTTCCCTCTATCCACCCTGTGAGTATCAGATTCCCCAAGCCCTCCTTTCTCATTACATGTCCCTTCAGGACGTCGGCAATCATGGCCCTCCACTTCCCCCTATTCCTTGTAGTTCTCAATATGTTTTGTCCTTTTGCTACTTCTCCCAAACTCTGTTCTGTCATCCACTTGCTTAAGCCTGCTAGATATGTCACACATTGCTTTCCCTTGTCTCTCTTTCCCTCTATCCACCCTGTGAGTATCAGATTCCCCAAGCCCTCCTTTCTCATTACATGTCCCTTCAGGACATAGGCAATCACGGCCCTCCACTTCCCTCTATTCTTTGTAGTTCTCAATATGTTTTGTCCTTTTGCTACTTCTCTCAAACTCTGTTCTGTCATCCACTTGCTTAAGCCTGCTAGATATGTCACACATTGCTTTCCCTTGTCTCTCTTTCCCTCTATCCACCCTGTGAGTATCAGATTCCCCAAGCCCTCCTTTCTCATTACATGTCCCTTCAGGACATAGGCAATCACGGCCCTCCACTTCCCTCTATTCTTTGTAGTTCTCAATATGTTTTGTCCTTTTGCTACTTCTCTCAAACTCTGTTCTGTCATCCACTTGCTTAAGCCTGCTAGATATGTCACACATTGCTTTCCCTTGTCTCTCTTTCCCTCTATCCACCCTGTGAGTATCAGATTCCCCAAGCCCTCCTTTCTCATTACATGTCCCTTCAGGACATAGGCAATCACGGCCCTCCACTTCCCTCTATTCTTTGTAGTTCTCAATATGTTTTGTCCTTTTGCTACTTCTCTCAAACTCTGTTCTGTCATCCACTTGCTTAAGCCTGCTAGATATGTCACACATTGCTTTCCCTTGTCTCTCTTTCCCTCTATCCACCCTGTGAGTATCAGATTCCCCAAGCCCTCCTTTCTCATTACATGTCCCTTCAGGACATAGGCAATCACGGCCCTCCACTTCCCTCTATTCTTTGTAGTTCTCAATATGTTTTGTCCTTTTGCTACTTCTCTCAAACTCTGTTCTGTCATCCACTTGCTTAAGCCTGCTAGATATGTCACACATTGCTTTCCCTTGTCTCTCTTTCCCTCTATCCACCCTGTGAGTATCAGATTCCCCAAGCCCTCCTTTCTCATTACATGTCCCTTCAGGACATAGGCAATCACGGCCCTCCACTTCCCTCTATTCTTTGTAGTTCTCAATATGTTTTGTCCTTTTGCTACTTCTCTCAAACTCTGTTCTGTCATCCACTTGCTTAAGCCTGCTAGATATGTCACACATTGCTTTCCCTTGTCTCTCTTTCCCTCTATCCACCCTGTGAGTATCAGATTCCCCAAGCCCTCCTTTCTCATTACATGTCCCTTCAGGACGTCGGCAATCATGGCCCTCCACTTCCCCCTATTCCTTGTAGTTCTCAATATGTTTTGTCCTTTTGCTACTTCTCCCAAACTCTGTTCTGTCATCCACTTGCTTAAGCCTGCTAGATATGTCACACATTGCTTTCCCTTGTCTCTCTTTCCCTCTATCCACCCTGTGAGTATCAGATTCCCCAAGCCCTCCTTTCTCATTACATGTCCCTTCAGGACATAGGCAATCACGGCCCTCCACTTCCCTCTATTCTTTGTAGTTCTCAATATGTTTTGTCCTTTTGCTACTTCTCTCAAACTCTGTTCTGTCATCCACTTGCTTAAGCCTGCTAGATATGTCACACATTGCTTTCCCTTGTCTCTCTTTCCCTCTATCCACCCTGTGAGTATCAGATTCCCCAAGCCCTCCTTTCTCATTACATGTCCCTTCAGGACATAGGCAATCACGGCCCTCCACTTCCCTCTATTCTTTGTAGTTCTCAATATGTTTTGTCCTTTTGCTACTTCTCTCAAACTCTGTTCTGTCATCCACTTGCTTAAGCCTGCTAGATATGTCACACATTGCTTTCCCTTGTCTCTCTTTCCCTCTATCCACCCTGTGAGTATCAGATTCCCCAAGCCCTCCTTTCTCATTACATGTCCCTTCAGGACATAGGCAATCACGGCCCTCCACTTCCCTCTATTCTTTGTAGTTCTCAATATGTTTTGTCCTTTTGCTACTTCTCTCAAACTCTGTTCTGTCATCCACTTGCTTAAGCCTGCTAGATATGTCACACATTGCTTTCCCTTGTCTCTCTTTCCCTCTATCCACCCTGTGAGTATCAGATTCCCCAAGCCCTCCTTTCTCATTACATGTCCCTTCAGGACATAGGCAATCACGGCCCTCCACTTCCCTCTATTCTTTGTAGTTCTCAATATGTTTTGTCCTTTTGCTACTTCTCTCAAACTCTGTTCTGTCATCCACTTGCTTAAGCCTGCTAGATATGTCACACATTGCTTTCCCTTGTCTCTCTTTCCCTCTATCCACCCTGTGAGTATCAGATTCCCCAAGCCCTCCTTTCTCATTACATGTCCCTTCAGGACATAGGCAATCACGGCCCTCCACTTCCCTCTATTCTTTGTAGTTCTCAATATGTTTTGTCCTTTTGCTACTTCTCTCAAACTCTGTTCTGTCATCCACTTGCTTAAGCCTGCTAGATATGTCACACATTGCTTTCCCTTGTCTCTCTTTCCCTCTATCCACCCTGTGAGTATCAGATTCCCCAAGCCCTCCTTTCTCATTACATGTCCCTTCAGGACATAGGCAATCACGGCTCTCCACTTCCCTCTATTCCTTGTAGTTCTCAATATGTTTTGTCCTTTTGCTACTTCTCTCAAACTCTGTTCTGTCATCCACTTGCTTAAGCCTGCTAGATATGTCACACATTGCTTTCCCTTGTCTCTATTTCCCTCTATCCACCCTGTGAGTATCAGATTCCCCAAGCCCTCCTTTCTCATTACATGTCCCTTCAGGACATAGGCAATCACGGCCCTCCACTTCCCTCTATTCTTTGTAGTTCTCAATATGTTTTGTCCTTTTGCTACTTCTCTCAAACTCTGTTCTGTCATCCACTTGCTTAAGCCTGCTAGATATGTCACACATTGCTTTCCCTTGTCTCTCTTTCCCTCTATCCACCCTGTGAGTATCAGATTCCCCAAGCCCTCCTTTCTCATTACATGTCCCTTCAGGACATAGGCAATCACGGCCCTCCACTTCCCTCTATTCTTTGTAGTTCTCAATATGTTTTGTCCTTTTGCTACTTCTCTCAAACTCTGTTCTGTCATCCACTTGCTTAAGCCTGCTAGATATGTCACACATTGCTTTCCCTTGTCTCTCTTTCCCTCTATCCACCCTGTGAGTATCAGATTCCCCAAGCCCTCCTTTCTCATTACATGTCCCTTCAGGACATAGGCAATCATGGCCCTCCACTTCCCTCTATTCTTTGTAGTTCTCAATATGTTTTGTCCTTTTGCTACTTCTCTCAAACTCTGTTCTGTCATCCACTTGCTTAAGCCTGCTAGATATGTCACACATTGCTTTCCCTTGTCTCTCTTTCCCTCTATCCACCCTGTGAGTATCAGATTCCCCAAGCCCTCCTTTCTCATTACATGTCCCTTCAGGACATAGGCAATCATGGCCCTCCACTTCCCTCTATTCTTTGTAGTTCTCAATATGTTTTGTCCTTTTGCTACTTCTCTCAAACTCTGTTCTGTCATCCACTTGCTTAAGCCTGCTAGATATGTCACACATTGCTTTCCCTTGTCTCTCTTTCCCTCTATCCACCCTGTGAGTATCAGATTCCCCAAGCCCTCCTTTCTCATTACATGTCCCTTCAGGACATAGGCAATCACGGCCCTCCACTTCCCTCTATTCTTTGTAGTTCTCAATATGTTTTGTCCTTTTGCTACTTCTCCCAAACTCTGTTCTGTCATCCACTTGCTTAAGCCTGCTAGATATGTCACACATTGCTTTCCCTTGTCTCTCTTTCCCTCTATCCACCCTGTGAGTATCAGATTCCCCAAGCCCTCCTTTCTCATTACATGTCCCTTCAGGACATAGGCAATCACGGCTCTCCACTTCCCTCTATTCTTTGTAGTTCTCAATATGTTTTGTCCTTTTGCTACTTCTCTCAAACTCTGTTCTGTCATCCACTTGCTTAAGCCTGCTAGATATGTCACACATTGCTTTCCCTTGTCTCTCTTTCCCTCTATCCACCCTGTGAGTATCAGATTCCCCAAGCCCTCCTTTCTCATTACATGTCCCTTCAGGACATAGGCAATCACGGCCCTCCACTTCCCTCTATTCTTTGTAGTTCTCAATATGTTTTGTCCTTTTGCTACTTCTCTCAAACTCTGTTCTGTCATCCACTTGCTTAAGCCTGCTAGATATGTCACACATTGCTTTCCCTTGTCTCTCTTTCCCTCTATCCACCCTGTGAGTATCAGATTCCCCAAGCCCTCCTTTCTCATTACATGTCCCTTCAGGACATAGGCAATCACGGCCCTCCACTTCCCTCTATTCTTTGTAGTTCTCAATATGTTTTGTCCTTTTGCTACTTCTCTCAAACTCTGTTCTGTCATCCACTTGCTTAAGCCTGCTAGATATGTCACACATTGCTTTCCCTTGTCTCTCTTTCCCTCTATCCACCCTGTGAGTATCAGATTCCCCAAGCCCTCCTTTCTCATTACATGTCCCTTCAGGACATAGGCAATCACGGCCCTCCACTTCACCCTATTCCTTGTAGTTCTCAATATGTTTTGTCCTTTTGCTACTTCTCTCAAACTCTGTTCTGTCATCCACTTGCTTAAGCCTGCTAGATATGTCACACATTGCTTTCCCTTGTCTCTCTTTCCCTCTATCCACCCTGTGAGTATCAGATTCCCCAAGCCCTCCTTTCTCATTACATGTCCCTTCAGGACATAGGCAATCACGGCTCTCCACTTCCCTCTATTCTTTGTAGTTCTCAATATGTTTTGTCCTTTTGCTACTTCTCTCAAACTCTGTTCTGTCATCCACTTGCTTAAGCCTGCTAGATATGTCACACATTGCTTTCCCTTGTCTCTCTTTCCCTCTATCCACCCTGTGAGTATCAGATTCCCCAAGCCCTCCTTTCTCATTACATGTCCCTTCAGGACATAGGCAATCACGGCCCTCCACTTCCCTCTATTCTTTGTAGTTCTCAATATGTTTTGTCCTTTTGCTACTTCTCTCAAACTCTGTTCTGTCATCCACTTGCTTAAGCCTGCTAGATATGTCACACATTGCTTTCCCTTGTCTCTCTTTCCCTCTATCCACCCTGTGAGTATCAGATTCCCCAAGCCCTCCTTTCTCATTACATGTCCCTTCAGGACATAGGCAATCACGGCCCTCCACTTCCCTCTATTCTTTGTAGTTCTCAATATGTTTTGTCCTTTTGCTACTTCTCTCAAACTCTGTTCTGTCATCCACTTGCTTAAGCCTGCTAGATATGTCACACATTGCTTTCCCTTGTCTCTCTTTCCCTCTATCCACCCTGTGAGTATCAGATTCCCCAAGCCCTCCTTTCTCATTACATGTCCCTTCAGGACATAGGCAATCACGGCCCTCCACTTCCCTCTATTCTTTGTAGTTCTCAATATGTTTTGTCCTTTTGCTACTTCTCTCAAACTCTGTTCTGTCATCCACTTGCTTAAGCCTGCTAGATATGTCACACATTGCTTTCCCTTGTCTCTCTTTCCCTCTATCCACCCTGTGAGTATCAGATTCCCCAAGCCCTCCTTTCTCATTACATGTCCCTTCAGGACATAGGCAATCACGGCCCTCCACTTCCCTCTATTCTTTGTAGTTCTCAATATGTTTTGTCCTTTTGCTACTTCTCTCAAACTCTGTTCTGTCATCCACTTGCTTAAGCCTGCTAGATATGTCACACATTGCTTTCCCTTGTCTCTCTTTCCCTCTATCCACCCTGTGAGTATCAGATTCCCCAAGCCCTCCTTTCTCATTACATGTCCCTTCAGGACATAGGCAATCACGGCCCTCCACTTCCCTCTATTCTTTGTAGTTCTCAATATGTTTTGTCCTTTTGCTACTTCTCTCAAACTCTGTTCTGTCATCCACTTGCTTAAGCCTGCTAGATATGTCACACATTGCTTTCCCTTGTCTCTCTTTCCCTCTATCCACCCTGTGAGTATCAGATTCCCCAAGCCCTCCTTTCTCATTACATGTCCCTTCAGGACATAGGCAATCACGGCCCTCCACTTCCCTCTATTCTTTGTAGTTCTCAATATGTTTTGTCCTTTTGCTACTTCTCTCAAACTCTGTTCTGTCATCCACTTGCTTAAGCCTGCTAGATATGTCACACATTGCTTTCCCTTGTCTCTCTTTCCCTCTATCCACCCTGTGAGTATCAGATTCCCCAAGCCCTCCTTTCTCATTACATGTCCCTTCAGGACATAGGCAATCACGGCCCTCCACTTCCCTCTATTCTTTGTAGTTCTCAATATGTTTTGTCCTTTTGCTACTTCTCCCAAACTCTGTTCTGTCATCCACTTGCTTAAGCCTGCTAGATATGTCACACATTGCTTTCCCTTGTCTCTCTTTCCCTCTATCCACCCTGTGAGTATCAGATTCCCCAAGCCCTCCTTTCTTATTACATGTCCCTTCAGGACATAGGCAATCACGGCCCTCCACTTCCCTCTATTCTTTGTAGTTCTCAATATGTTTTGTCCTTTTGCTACTTCTCTCAAACTCTGTTCTGTCATCCACTTGCTTAAGCCTGCTAGATATGTCACACATTGCTTTCCCTTGTCTCTCTTTCCCTCTATCCACCCTGTGAGTATCAGATTCCCCAAGCCCTCCTTTCTCATTACATGTCCCTTCAGGACATAGGCAATCACGGCTCTCCACTTCCCTCTATTCTTTGTAGTTCTCAATATGTTTTGTCCTTTTGCTACTTCTCTCAAACTCTGTTCTGTCATCCACTTGCTTAAGCCTGCTAGATATGTCACACATTGCTTTCCCTTGTCTCTCTTTCCCTCTATCCACCCTGTGAGTATCAGATTCCCCAAGCCCTCCTTTCTCATTACATGTCCCTTCAGGACATAGGCAATCACGGCCCTCCACTTCCCCCTATTCCTTGTAGTTCTCAATATGTTTTGTCCTTTTGCTACTTCTCCCAAACTCTGTTCTGTCATCCACTTGCTTAAGCCTGCTAGATATGTCACACATTGCTTTCCCTTGTCTCTCTTTCCCTCTATCCACCCTGTGAGTATCAGATTCCCCAAGGCCTCCTTTCTCATTACATGTCCCTTCAGGACATAGGCAATCACGGCCCTCCACTTCCCTCTATTCTTTGTAGTTCTCAATATGTTTTGTCCTTTTGCTACTTCTCTCAAACTCTGTTCTGTCATCCACTTGCTTAAGCCTGCTAGATATGTCACACATTGCTTTCCCTTGTCTCTCTTTCCCTCTATCCACCCTGTGAGTATCAGATTCCCCAAGCCCTCCTTTCTCATTACATGTCCCAGAAATTTCAGATGCCTCTTGCTGATGTTAATTATAAGCTTCCTCCTTGTTTGCATCCTCTTCAAAACCTCATTGTTGCTCACACACTCGGTCCATGATATCCTTAGCATCCTTCTGTAGAACCATACCTCCATTCCCTCAAGTCTCCTCTTCACCTTTGAGAAGAGCATCCAACATTCACTGCCGTTTACAGAGGACAGATATCACATAGCAGCTCAGTACTCTTTTCTTTGTTACCAACGAAAACCTCCTGTCTCGTAATACTCTGCCTAGCTTTTGGAATGTGTCTTTGGCCATCCCATTATGTTTTCAGATCTCAGCATCATACTGTCCTCTGACATAACACTTCCCAGATATTTAAATTCCCACACCTGCTTGATTTTAGTGTCTCCAAACTATGAATCGCATTTCGGGCTCATCTTTTTACTGATCATGGCAAATAGCACTCTTCACTATAGCCAGATAATTAAAAGTAAAATAGTCTCTCTTAAAAATACTGAAATGTCTTCAACAGATTTTTAGGTCACAAACTCCTCACTACAAACAGCTGCTTTAATTTGATATGGCCCCTTCCAATCCCTCTCCATGTTGCACTCTCTTTTATTCTTTGAACATCCCTCTATCTTTTCCTGTTTCCCTCTTGGATTCAAGGGAAGCAAGAAGCCAGAAGTGAGTTCACAAGGGAGAAGTGCAGGATAATTAACTATTAGCATAGAATTTATGGTTACATCTAGAATATTTAACAGTCAAATTATGAGAGTTAGCTGCCAATTTAGTCATGTGGTTAGGCCTTACTTTGAAAATATTTATAGAAAAAGCAAGGAAATCTACTTTACGGTGGTGGGACAATGACTGTAGTTGAGATGACAGGTCAGGACCAATAACATTGCAGATTCTTCTTTGAATTCTGTCAAAAAGCTCTTGATATATAACAGAAGCAACAGACCAGATGTGGTAGCAATATTCAATGCACGGACAAATATAAATGTGCAAGATAGATTCTGATAAGAAAAATTATCTAGTACCACATACTGAACCAATTTTCTTGACAGCAGATTAAACAAAACTTGTCAGTTGAAAATATGAGATCAAGAAGTCACAATGCTATGCCAGAGGTTAGTATCAGCCATGCAGATGGAAGGTAAAAATAGTTTTTATTAACAATTAATAGAGAGTGGTTTCATTTTAGAGGCATTAAAATTAGCAAGCCATTTCTTGCCTCAGTTAACAACAGATTGATTATGTATAATGTTCTGTGTACTTTTAACCATCAGCAGTTATTTTCATCGAAAGAAGGTAGAACTCAAAATATAGCAAGTGTTTGATATGAATCTGGTTTCATATACAATATTGGTAAAATAGATTTTTATGTCACATGGCTTAAATAATTTATCACATGCACACCAAGTGTTAAATTTTTTTTCAATCAAAATTTAATGCAAATTATAATGGATACTGTGACTCTGCATTAAATGTTTAGATATGGCATTTTGTTCAAAGAGATGGTAGATTAATCTTCTGAACACCAGAAGAAACTTAACAAAAGGCATAACAGACATTTTCCTGTCTATTCTATCCAACAAAAGCTGCTTGAACAAAGAATGTCTGCTTAAATATACTATGTTTAAAATATACTGTTGTTAACTGTAAATAATCCTAGGCATCATTTTTAAATGAATTTCAAAGACTATATTTAGATATTTGGGCATAGATTTATTCAACCACAGATGTGGCATTTTCTGTCAGTATTCTAGTATGAGATATTATCATTATTTACATTACTTATATACAAATAACTGCATTCTCATCAGAAAGAAAATTAGGTTTAAGGTATGAAGTTCTATGCTCAGAATTGTCCCAAGGGACAATAGTCTAGTGTATAAAGATGTTAGTTTGTAACTTTGTCGATATCTAGGCTAGTCCATTCACAGTTGGACACAGTGGTAACGGAGTGAGCTATATTTATGGATGTGGAAGAATTAGGAACAGAAACATTAACAATGAACAAGAAAAGAATAACCAGGACAATAGTAGATAATAATTGACATTCCACTTAAATTTTTGCAGATTAAAGTTGGCTGGAAAGCATGGAGCCAAAAGGGAGTTCCACATGCTGGATGAGATATCGCTAGAGATGGTCAACAGAGCAAGAATAATCTACGATGTAAATTCATGATTTCATCCCCACCAGAACAAGGAATCTTTACAGGTTTCTAGAGAACTAAAGTTCTACCCATTAAGACAGTATTGTAAAGATTAAAGTAAATGTTAATTCAGTGTTGTTTTTCTGCCAGACTGGTTCCCAGGCAAAGCTATAACACACAGTCTGTCTTGCAATTAACCCCTATCAAGTTAAGCAACCAAAATATTACAATGTAAACTGTGCAATGCTAAATGTTTCTTCTCTAGCACTTCTTATTTCTGGAATTCTCTTCTGACTTCTTACTTTCTACTCAATTTGGATCTTCAAAAATTTAAAAGCAATATCATTTGATATCTTCTGTCTTATTAATCATTGTTCTTTTATTGTTCTCTTTCCTTAATAATGGTTTTTCTCTTGTATTCAGCGAAACCCTTGCATTTTAGTGGCTTTATTGCCTTGATTAGGAAGGTGAAGTAATTAAAGAAATCTTTTTATTTAGGAAGGTGTTGCATCTTGTGTTTTTGAGATAATAATATGACAAGTCTTTCATCACTGAATCTTTTTTTAGCTGATTATGGTGCATGTATGTTCAGATTTTTTCCCTTTTCACCATGTAAATCAATTTCCTGATTCTTGCTGATATTATGCAGTCTTCCCATGTTTCTTTGCCATCCTTCTATGCTTTAAAGAACACTTTATTGCCAATTTTGAAACTTTTGTATGAGAAACATATTGATTTTCAGCATAAACCCCTGAGTAGACTTTTTGATTACCAAAAGGACTGGAGATTTGATTTAAGTCAAGAGAATAATGAAAAAAGAACAATATCATTCAATTTTGCAAAGATATGCTCTATCATCTGGTTTACACATAACTGGAACAAATTTACCTTTTAACCAGATAATGATCCAAAACCCTTGTCAAAATTTCCTTGAGTCAAAAGAAAAGAACAAAATTTTGGAATTTTTGGAAATTTTTGACTTGGTTACTTCAGTCTCCTCCCATTGAATTAGTATCGGAGTATGGGAGGAATTGAATGTGAAAGTGAACATTTTCTGTGCTAAAGAATGCTTGGGAATGTTTACCATTTATTTTTTTCACAAACTGTTGGAAAGAATGCCAAGGATGTGTAAAGCAGTAATTAAGGCAGGTGGTGGTTTTATTGACAAAAAAAAATATGATGCTGTTGTATGATAACTTTTTATAGTTAAATGCTTATATTTGTTAAACTCAAAGCAAAGAAAATACACTGTAGTTACTGACATTTTATCTTCTACTTTAAAAAATACAAAAATATCTCATTTTTAAAGAAATGCAGGGCAGCCCTAAACTTTTTGCTTGTAGTGTAATGCAAGCAGTAATATTTGGGAAGTTTTTAAAAGAGGTTGGCAAACATGACACTGAAATCCAAATGCACATTGGAATAACAGAAAAAAAAACCTAAGAAAAGTACTAAAAAAACTTAATTGGAAACAAAGAAAAAAGTGAGGAACTGCTATAAAGTATCATTCTTCCTATATGGTAATTAATACTCGGCAATTTTCTCACCAATGAAGAGATGATTGGAGGCTACAGAAATGTTATTCTACAGAAGGATGCTGAGAATAGCATGAATGGAGTATATAAGCATTGAGGAACTCTTAATGAAAAGAGAAACAGAAAGGACACTAATACTCAAAATCACAAAGAGATAGCTAAAATGAGTAAGATTGATTTCTTTTTTATGATTTATCAACCTTTTGCAGTTTGTTTAAAGCCATAAAATATTTTTAGTTTGTAAAAATTCTTTTGGATATAATAATGATTTACTGAAACAATTCCTAAGGATATAGAGGTAGATTTATACCATATATTTGCATGTAAGTGAAAATAATGAATCAAATGGAATCAGAATTTGGTCCTTCGATTTCCAATTCTCAGCAGTTATCCATTATATGACCTGCACATCCAAGCTTACAGCACCTGGTATTCCCAAGCGGTCAAGGTACTGACCATGTTGCTTAACTTTGGTTATCATATAAGAACTGGTGTTTCAATGTAATATGACCATAAACCAATAAGGTAAAAGGGCTTGGAGAATTTGACACTCACAATATATATCAAAGATAAAGGGACTGTGAGGGCAACAGGCCACATACATTAGGAGCTTGAGTGAGTGCATAGTGGAACAGGGGGAGATGTAAAAAGACAATCATTACTAAGAGTTACAAATGATAGGAAGTTGTGGCGAGCCACGTCCTGAAGGAACACTGATCATAGATGAAGAAGAATATAGCGGTTTCTTGTTAGAGGATCAAAAACTGCACACTGTGTTCAGCCATAATGAACTTGTAATTGAGAACTTCTGGAAAACGGTCGAGTTTTCTAAATTCCTTGAAGTGAACTGAAAAGTTTTAATTATGTGCAACTATGTGTTAAGCTGTAGAAAGAGAGAAATCATCTTTATGCTTTTAATTATTCACTGGTAAAAAAACAACACTTCAAAGAAAGAAAAGATTTAATAATTTTTCTTAAAAACATCGGAACTGGTATGCAATTCTATAGACATGCATTTGTATGTGTGTGTGTGATAGACAGAAAATGCATTGAACTGAAATTTAAATTAAAAACTCTTTAAGTAATCTTTAACCCAGAAGTCTTGTGTCAGCGAGTGCATATCAATATGGCATTTATAAAATTGGAAAAAAATTCTATTTATTTTTTAAAAATATTTTAGGTGAAGTATTTTCAATCATATTATTTTATTATTAGTTTTATTATAGATCTGATATTCGTGCTTTTTATCACAGCACTTCAGGTTCATACATCCTTCATTATTTCTATTATACTATGATTAATTTTATTCCATACTACTATTATAATTTTTTCATCTCTTCACTCTTATTTCATTACCAGTTTTATTTTATTTTATTGTTTTATTCCAATACACTCTTCATGATTACTATTATTTCATTACCAGTTTTATTTTATTTTATTGTTTTATTCCAATACACTCTTCATGATTACTATTATTTCATTACCAGTTTTATTTTATTTTATTGTTTTATTCCAATACACTCTTCATGATTACTCTTATTTCATTACCAGTTTTATTTTATTTTATTGTTTTATTCCAATACACTCTTCATGATTACTATTATTTCATTACCAGTTTTATTTTATTTTATTGTTTTATTCCAATACACTCTTCATGATTACTATTATTTCATTACCAGTTTTATTTTATTTTATTGTTTTATTCCAATACACTCTTCATGATTACTATTATTTCATTACCAGTTTTATTTTATTTTATTGTTTTATTCCAATACACTCTTCATGATTACTATTATTTCATTACCAGTTTTATTTTATTTTATTGTTTTATTCCAATACACTCTTCATGAGTACTATTATTTCATTACCAGTTTTATTTTATTTTATTGTTTTATTCCAATACACTCTTCATGATTACTATTATTTCATTACCAGTTTTATTTTATTTTATTGTTTTATTCCAATACACTCTTCATGAGTACTATTATTTCATTACCAGTTTTATTTTATTTTATTGTTTTATTCCAATACACTCTTCATGATTACTATTATTTCATTACCAGTTTTATTTTATTTTATTATTTTATTCCAATACACTCTTCATGATTACTATTATTTTATTACCAGTTTTATTCCATCTTTTAATTATTGCTTTTCATTCTAGCATTCTGGGTCATTACTCTCACCATTATTACTATTATATCATTACTAGTTCTACTCAATTTTATTGTTGCTTTTTACTACAGTTCCCTTAGTTAATACATTTTTCATTATTACTTTTGTAAGATAACTAGTTTTACTTCATGTAATTATTGTTGGTTTTCATTTCAAAACTATATTTTTTTAATTCTCTATGAAAGAAATTACTTTTACGAATTTGATTTTTATAAGTCTTATTTCCTTAAGTATTGATTAATTCCTTAATGATTTATCAGCCCTTTGTGTTATTTTATGTCAAAACATTTTGTATTGGAATAATAATTCTTTTTTGTGAGTGACTATTGTGTTAACAATTTTTTGAGAATAACAATGACTTTTCTATTTGTTCCATACATTTCCCAAGAGTATTTATATTTAAGTGAATGTAATTAAGGTGACTGGAATTGGAACTTGGCTCTCAAATTTCTCATTCTCAGCTGCTATCTATGGCATTACCTGCACACCTTGTTTTCTGAAGTAACAATTCAATTAAAGTCACTGAAAAGAAATCCTACCTTTTGAAAATGTATCTATTTGAAAATATTTACCAAACATATAACTCAAAAATAAGGACCATTTAAAAAAGTTCATGTAAAGTTGAAGATGATAAATATCAAGTAAATAGATTTAGGGAATAAAATAAAATCTTTGAGAAATATCTAGAGAACAGATATTTAATCCTTACTGGCTTCGACTGAGACCTGCTGTAAAATCCTAATAGCCAGACTCAGCAAAGAAGGGATATCTACTCTTGCCCTTTACAAGCAAAAGTAGTATTCAATGAAAGAGAAGAATTTGGGATCACCTGAAGCTATCGCTAATTTGGACTGTATTTTTTCCTTTCAATTTATCTATGAAAAATAAGACAACTTAAATGTTACTTATGTTGAATAAGCTGATTTATATTGACTCAATCTAAAAAAGAAAAACAGAACAAAAAAATCTAAAACTAAACTCTTTTACTCTTATCTTTGTAGAATTGGGAGAAAGAATTGAAAGGTTAAAGGTTATTTGTCTTGCATATGTCTGCATATACATTTTTAGGCTTTGCATCAGTATTCTATAGAAATACTCTTTTTTTTTTGGCTCCAGCAAGGTTGTTGTTACTTTGCAAGGCATCTTAGTTTAAGTACTTGTTCTTACATTGTTTTAGTTGAAGTTGTTAGTCTCTTAGTTTTCAATGCTATGTTCTTGGCTCTTTTTTAAATGTATATTTTTGTTTGGGTTTAAAATCAATGGCTGATGCACAGAGAGTAAAACCTACTTTAATGATATTTTTTGCCAAGTAAGGTATTACAATCATTTTTTTGTTGTTTTAAATAGTTTCAATCTACACAAACTTCTCCATCAGTGTTACAGACAGATGTATAAAGTGGAGAGAAAATGTAGTTCAAGGTTGAAATGAAGAAAAACAACAGAGATGGTTCTCAAATATAACATAAATTTGCAACAATTTAGTCAGCATATAACTGTTTTTTTTATCTTTTAATATGTAGTTAGTGGACTTGAGAAACTAATTTTCCTGAAAAATTGTTTTAAGAAAAAACGATTTTCTGAATATTAACTGATAGTCATGTTAACTCTTCAGTTAATTAATTCTGAGTATTTCCTTCTAATGAAAGAATTAATCTTACCATTATTATTAATATTAGTGACCTCTTTGGATATTAATCTGGATTAAAGCTACTTTTCATCTTCATATGAGTGGACATAATGGCTAAAGAATGAATTGGCAAATATCAATGGTATTCAACCAAAGGAGAAATCTCACCTGGTTGAGCATTTTAGGGTTTCAGGGAGGAACTGATTCAACAGATTAACAGATTAAAACTGTTGGAATACTGATCTTTTAACAAGCTACAATTCTATCAGTCATTCTTGAAAGTGAGGAATGACATTCTGAAATATGGTAGACAGAGTGCATGAGAAAAATAAATTTTGAAGAAAACTGAAATAAAGAATTCTAACAAAAAGTAGCAACAACAAAAATGAAAAAATTAAACCATTAATAAAAATGTAACAATAACAATAATAATGACAATAACAATAATGTAACAACAATAATAATAATGACAATAACAATGTAAAAGTAACAATAATAATAATGACAATAACATAATAATGTAACAATAATAATGACAATAACAATAATAACAACGACAATATTACAATAAAAATAACAACAATATAACAATAATAATGTAATAATAATAATGACAATAACAATAATAACATAACAATAATACTATAACTATAATACTGTAACAATAATAATAATGATAATAACTGTTTGTTTCTAAGTTTGCCTGTCTGCTTGGTTGGCTAGCTAATCCCTGTCACAAACACATTTATGTTTCTTCACCACCCACAGTACTAAACTCTAGTTTATAAATCAATTATGCCAAGCAGACATTAGTTCTGGTTTCCAAGAAAGAGTGCATAATCTTGTGGGATCGGTAGTTGAACAAGGCCAGTAGGTTTGAATAATCAGTTATGATGACTTGTACTCTGTGCTAGCACAATGATCAATCATTTCCAAACAGTTTTGTCTGGCCAATTTAACTCAATTCATGGATTAACCTGTGATATAGTTTTCAGGCATTTCCCATTAGAACTGCATGCTGGGATCATCTCACTTGGCCAAAATTATCAACAAATTACCTCAGTGAGATGGTGAGATTTGAACCTGGGTCTCAGAGTTGAAACGTATTTAACACTTCATTTTAGAATCTGTAAATAAAATATAATTCCCGGGTTTTATATTAAGATGATGTATGTAAAAACAAGGTTTTGTTTGGATGTTGATGACAGAGTGACTTTTTCTAAGATCAGACATCAAATACAATAATCTCAGAGCAATAAGGAAACAAAATGCTTCCATTACAAAGAAATTTTTTACTCTTTTGAAAGGAACCATATCCAGAGTCCAGGACAACCATTTCTACTTTTTACACAAAAATAATAATCATTAGAATAGCTTTGAATAAAGAGATTGAATCAGAAACTTTTCAGCACAATAACAATTATAATATATTTCATGCATTTCCTGGTTCAGAGGCAAAACCTAGTTTTATTCATTTAAATGAATAGATTTTAAAAGGTTTTTCAATAACTTGGACAAATTTTAAATGTGAATTAAGTTTAAGCATCTAATAATTTTTTTCTTTTTCTTTCAGATTTGCCGGACATTTGAGTGATATTATTTTTCAATCATAATTGCCATGACTTAAATAACAGGATCCAATAGAGAAATAAATAAATTGTCACCAATAACACTGATTTATTTATTGCTGGCTTTGATCCGTCTTAAGGAAACACCCTTATATATAATCCATCTTAATGAAATACCCTTTATTTGGATATTTTCATTAGCATAATATGAATAAGAACAAAAGTAATGAAATAACTGGTCTGGTGCTTCTGCTGTATCATTCAAGATTCCTGGAAAAATTTGAAGAAGTGTCTGTATCTGTAATGAAACAGATCCTGATCTGGCATCTCAATTTCAGTCACTTTCTCACCATAATGTGACTATTCCTAATTCACAATAAAAAGAAAGAAATTGCTGATCTAGAAAAGGCAGTATACTCTTACCAAAACATGCATAATTTTATGTGTTTTAAAGAAATAATTTATTAATCCCATTTATTCATGTCTTTCTTCTTACATATATTACAAATATATTCTCAAGAAAGTTAATTTTAATAATGTCTTTATAATGTTCTGTTGTTTATTTTTTGAAAATTGTCTTTGCTTCCAGACTTTTTTCCTTGATTCTATTTTATCCTTTGTCACAAAGTTAATTTGATATTTTTCTCTATAAGATTGATATTCCTAACAAATATATTGATGATATATTTAGTTTCTCATGAGTAACTTTTGTTTTTCTTTCTAAAAAGTATTTAAAAAAGCAGGTAGAATTTTAATTCACTTTACCATTAAGTAGTTGCAAATGTAAAAAATTTATAATGTTTTATACTAGAAATTTAATCAAAAAGTAATTTCTTAAACAATGTTTTACGTTTAACTTTGTTTTTAATATTTCTGAAAGTCAGACATCTTGAAATAGACCTCAAGTTCTTAGCTGCATCATGTATAGGCCTCTAGTATAGAACACAACCAAGAGCTAACAAACCAAGTTTAGAGCTTATTTTTTGTATCTGTGTATATTTCTGAGATGAGGAAAGGTAACTATTTACATTTTTCAAACTGTTGTCCTCATCTTTATTGCTTTATTCACAATGTTTCAGCCATTGTATGTTCCTGTCTTTTTCAGGTGATATACATTGAAACTGAGATATCCAGAAAAGGCATGGCAAATGGAATTAGAAAAATCTACCCTGGTGGATGAAATAAAGGGTTTGGTTCAAAATTCCAATGTATATCACATGAAGAAAGTTGGAGTGTACAATGGCTGAAATATTGTGAATATAATAATAAAGATGTGGGCAACAGTCTAAATAATGTAAATAGTGTAAATAGTTCATTTTTTGTACTAATTCATTCTCTGAAATTATTTCCAACTTTCTCTCATGCAATAAAATATAATGAATGGTAATTGTTGTTGCATAAAAGTGTCATTTATTGTAATAGTGAAGTATTTCTGAGACAGGAAAAAGATAAAACAAGCCATAAATCTTTTAACAGAAAACTTGTTTCACTCTTGTTTTTACTTTTAAGGACATTAAGTGAGACTTGCAAAAAGACAAGTAAAAAGTCTACAAACAATCAATCAGTCTGACTTGAGTCTAAATAGGCTTTCATGATTGCTTCAAATATATTTCAAAGTGAGCTTTTCAATTTCAAAGAAATGTAAATGTAAATCCTGTTTTCTTTTCCTTTAAGAAAAACAACATTAACATTCATTTCTAAAATTATCAGAAAATGTATTTATCATTTTTTTAAAATTATTCTTTAAATCCTAGTTTTCAAACCTGTTATAAAATGTATGAAAGTAAATGTTATTTATGGAAAGAAGATCCTTTTTTTTTATCATTTCACCCCAAGCGAGCCACTAAGATGCAAGGGAGTATGGAGAGAGAGAGAATATGAGAAAAAAAAAACATTATTAATGGAAGAGAACAATAAAAGAACAGGAATTAAGATGACGGAAGATATGAATTAAGATGACGGAAGACATAGAATTTAAACTTCAAAAATCAAAGTTGACTAGAAAGTGAAAAGCCAGAAGAGAGTTCTAAAAGTCAGAAGTGCAAGAAAAGTAACTTATGGTTACATCTCGCCATTTCAACTGTGAAATGATGAAACTCTGATGCCAATCTAGTACTACACATAACCTAATAAAGTCTAGGCAGCCAAAGAGGATCATATGCTCTTTTTCTATGTTTTTCCATTTTTGGAATGGGCAAACTCAAACTCATCTCTATAAGAACATCATATACAATACTCTGATACAAAGACTGAAGTTAGATTCCAATTTTGTAAGAATCATATTACATATTATTATTCTGAATTTCTGGTACCAAGAATTTTTCCATCAAGGATTCTCAACCTGCATTTGTATATGTAGTTGTATAGAGTTATATACAGTCTTCTCATGGAGAGGAAAAGGGATATTATACATATAATGTAAATGTATTGCTAATGGTTTTTACTATAGAAATGCACTGAAATCATGAAAGAAGAGATTACAAGTCTTTAATCATTATTTAGAGAAAAGTACGATTATATATATATATATATATATATATATATATATCAGAGATATGCCATCTATGTAGGCAATGTAGGAAGTGCCTACCCTGAATAGAATAGAGCTACATTTTCCTTCTATGTCACAATATGCACCTAATCCAACAAAATTATGAAAGTTACTCAGAGTATTATGCATTAAATGCAAAATATGTTATTTATTTGTAGATTCATTCCATAAAAAACACAAGCTGCCTACCCTGAGTAAATACTGACAGCATGTTCCTTATATATATATATATATGTATATATACAGGGGTTGGACAAAATAATTGAAACACTTGTTAAATTCAAAGAAAATATATTTAATATGGAGTTGGTCCTCCTTTAGCCTCACATACATCTTTAATACATCTAGGAATGGACTCATACAACTTCCTGTCTTCATCCAGAGGAATTTTCAGCCATTTTTCCATTAACGCCTGCTCCAGCTCTTTAAGACACAACAGTGGAGGATAGCGGCTCCTAACTTGTCACTCCAAATGCACCACAAATGTTCAATAATATTGATATCTGGAGATTGGGGAGGCCACTCCATGTGTTCTAGCTCACTTTCATGCTCTTCATACCAATTCTTAAGAACTTGAGCAGTATGTATTGGAGCATTATCATCTTGGAAGATGCAGTCACCATCAGGGAATAAAGTCTGGGCCATTGGATGAACATGATCTCCCAAAATGTTCAGGTAATCTTTGCTGTTGATTCTACCATTGTTATGATGTTGGTTTGGGGTTTGTAGAGACAAACAACAAATAACACGTAACAATAAAAAGGGTTTTATTGGTTGGTTAAAGGTACAGAAATCGCCTGAGTAGTCTATAACTAGCTCAGCCAAGAACTTTCTCTCCTCTGTCTCTCGTCGTGCCACTATATAAAGTCTTTGCTAGCAGACAAGTTCATCTTCAAGAGGGGTGGTAGGTTTTCGACACAACAACCATGTAGGGCAACTACTGGACCAAGACATTTCCATCATATAGCAGCCCAAACTATCATTGATCCACCTCCATGCTTCACTGTTAGAAGAAGGCAGTCAGGGTTGTAAGCTTCTTTGGGCTGCCTCTACACATAAATTCACCCTGAAGTTGGGAAAAGAGAAAAACTGGACTCGTCTGAGAATATGACTTGTTTCCATTGGTCTGCAGACCAGGCGTTGTGATCTCTGCACCACTTCAACTTCTTCTGAATGTTGCGAGTGAAAAGAAGACGTTTCCTTACGGCAGCTGTTCCATGATGTCCAGCCTTATGGAGCTCATGATGAACAGTTTTAGTAGAAACTGGACTATTCAGATAATTATTCAACTCATCAGTCACTTTGGCTGCAGTAGTCCAATGATTTTTTGCCACATTGCATTTAAATACACGTCAATCCCTGTCAGTAAGTTTGCAAGTCTGGCCCAAATTGCTATGGTTGCTAGAGGTTTTGCCCTGTTTTTCGAATTGCGTCATAATTCTTGATATGGTAGCTCTTGAAAAACCAAACAGTTCAGCAGCCTTAGTGATCAAGGCTCCTGCCATGTGAGCTCCAACAATTTGCCCTTTTTCAAACTCAGAGAAGTCACGCATTTAGCTTAAATTTTACAAAATTCTAAAAATAAGACAAAGA
Source organism: Acanthosepion esculentum (assembly GCA_964036315.1). Classification (NCBI taxonomy): domain Eukaryota; kingdom Metazoa; phylum Mollusca; class Cephalopoda; order Sepiida; family Sepiidae; genus Acanthosepion; species Acanthosepion esculentum. The sequence goes on along the minus strand of OZ038497.1, from coordinate 102,531,700 downwards.
CATAAAATTAGATAAATAAACGTATTTACAATAGATATAACCTTAATATAATAGGTCTTTGAAATATAGGAGTGGAATTTGCACCTGTTCCAATTATTTTGTTCATCCCCTGTATATCTCAAATGTATTGCTAATGGTTTTACTATAGAGAGACATTGAAAATGATGAAACAAGCAGTCAGGAATTACTGCAAGTATTATTGATAGAAAAGATCTATTGTTTATTACTAACAATTTTACTACAGAAATGCATTGAAAATCTGGGAAAAAGCAATACTAGTAGTCAGGAAATAATTTAACAAGTACTGATAGAAAAGGGCAATATATATCTATTTAATGTAAATGCATTTCTGGTGGCTTTATTATAGAAATATATTGAAATTTAGGCAGAACTGGAAGTGTCTATAGTCAGGAATTAATGCAAGCTGTACTGGCAGATGATAATGTAATGTGTAATGCAGAGATTTATCTGAATGATGAATAAATCAGTGATGCAATACTGAGTAGTATTCAATAGGATCAATATTCATGAATGGATTAAGAATAAAAGAAGACAATTCAATTATTTGTATTAAAATAATATTGTTATAAACTCTTATGTGTGTGCATGTGTTACATTCTATGCCAAGAAGTAGAAAAGTGCAGTTTGGATTAACCGTAATCTTTTTTGGGGAATGTAATAGGTGAATTTAGTTCATATTTAAGCTGAGCCTATGTTTACTTTGTAACAATAGTTTTAACAAAAGGAATAAACCATTTCTCCCTGCTCTCAACTCATATTCAGCTATCTTCACAAAATGTCTTATCATTAGCATATCATCATGGATGTTGGGGTGGTTGGAAGAAGCGGAAGAGTTAGCACTTGGTCAAAACACTTTGTCATGACTAACCTGTCAACCTTGGCAGGGTTCAAATAAATAAATGAGTCTTATATCGTTGTTTAATTTTTGATGAGATAATTTTGCAAAGAAATAAGAGCAAGCTCAGTTTTCACATTTCTTGGCCACCGCTCCAGGAAGTACCTGACTCATCATGCTATCAAACAGGCTGAAGAAGGAGTACTGTTGACATATTTGGGCAACAACTGCCCAGTTCTCACTTTCCAGTCTTGACAGAGTTCAAAAGTGTCTCAGTGTCCTTGTTGGAGAAGAATTATTTTCCATCCTCCAACCTCTCTCTCTCACAGGTGAAACATGGTGTGTCTCTAGCTGATCTATTGCTATTATCATGGAAAGTGCTCAGACATACTACATTCCTTGATTCTGCCAGGTCTAACCTTCTAGGACCCACCATTCCACTTACACAGTAGCAAACCACCCACATTCCCTCCATATTGCATTAGCAAGATGTAAGTTGCACTCAAACTGCTTCTTCCCACAAGCCACTGCTCTGTGGAACTGATTCCCAAGAGGTTGCTTCTGAATCATTATATTTCTTAATCTGTTCAAGTCTAGTGTTAACCATTATCTTCCCTGCCTATCCATATAAACTACACCTTAATGTAATGCTCTATCTCGAGTGGCTCTTGGGCCATGTACAGGGTGAACCTTACTATAAGAAAAATCATAGAAAACAAAATTTGATCAATGTAACACACACAGATAAATGAATAAACATTTTGCCCTGTACTGCAATTCAACAAGCGAATACAAGCAAGTCTTTTCTGCATTTACCTCAAATGCAAGCGCACTCTAAGATTCATTGATAATGCATCTTGAATTTCAACTCAAATCCATTCTTTTAACATGCTTCGAACAAAAACTCACTCTTTAAAAATAAAGATTTTTACCTTTTTCAAATGTATCTGCTTTAGGAGTTCATAAAAAACATCATTGGAGAGAAAAAAAGAAATCTTTTGCCCGAGTTCCACTCACCTGGAAATGGAAAAGAAAATCAAAATCAAATTGCAGTTCTTTGATCTACATGTAGTGACTTCTTAGATAAGTAAATTGAAAAAAAAAAAAAATAAAACTTTTTTTATTGAACAAAACCCAATGTGATAGACATTACCAAGGCATTGCAACTGAATGGATGAGTATCAAGTGAACAGCAAGCATTTGCATTAATGAAACGTTGGAAAAAATCTAAAAGGCAAAAAACATGTCAAACACACAAAAAAGACACATGAGAGTATTATTATTATTATTATTATTATTATTTTTATTATTATTTTTATTATTATTGATATTGATAATGATGATATTATTGATGATGATTATTATTGATGGTGATATTATTATTGAATGTGATGATATTATTATCATTATTATTATTATTGAATGTCCTAATATTATTATCATTATCATTATTATTGAATATCCTGATATTATTATCATTATTATTATTATTGAATGTCCTGATATTATTATCATTATTATTATTATTGAATGTCCTAATATTATTATCATTATTATTGAATATCCTGATATTATTATCATTATTATTATTATTGAATGTCCTGATGTTAAACCATGCATGGTTCTCATGGCTCCAGATTTAAATTGATTAAATCTGTTAACATGTGGTTGTATGTGATGATATTATTATTATTATTATTGAATGTGATGATATTATTATCATTATTATTATTGAATGTCCTGATATTATTATCATTATTATTATTATTGAATGTCCTGATATTATTATCATTATTATTATTATTGAATGTCCTAATATTATTATCATTATTATTGAATATCCTGATATTATTATCATTATTATTATTATTGAATGTCCTGATGTTAAACCATGCATGGTTCTCATGGCTCCAGATTTAAATTGATTAAATCTGTTAACATGTGGTTGTATGTGATGATATTATTATTATTATTATTGAATGTGATGATATTATTATCATTATTATTATTGAATGTCCTGATATTATTATCATTATTATTATTATTGAATGTCCTGATATTATTATCATTATTATTATTATTGAATGTCCTGATGTTAAACCATGCATGGTTCTCATGGCTTCAGATTTAAATTGATTAAATCTGTTAACATTCACATATTTTGTCTTGATAAAATAACATGGGCTCGAGTAAATACCTTGTTGAATACCACAGATTTGCATGTCAGTTGCCTAACCATAATCAGCTGGTCATGTCCCATACAACCTGACAAGCTACGCATCTCTGTTCATGAGCAAGGGTAGTCAGTGAGTATTCTTAGGGACAAGTTATTTCTAAGACTATGTGCTCCAATAATCTAAGACCAGATTATACTATCTGACTGACCCCACCCATTTTTTGAGCTAGCATCAGTGAGGTTTTCTGACCAGGAAACCTACATAATAATATTATACAGGAAAGAATTATAAAATTCAAGGGAGAATCAGATGAACAAATTGTAAAGGAGGAAAGGTAGATGGAGACAAGGCTTGAGAAAAATGGGTAGAAAAGCAGGTAAAAGAAAAAAATGTATATACAGAGAGAAGATGAAATGAACAAAAAAAAAAAGAATTTCTGGCTGGATATCATAAGATAATGAGGGAAATGTATGTAGAAATGGAAAGAAGTTAAAAACTTTGATTATCTGATCCTTTTATTTAATCTATGAGGATCAATGGCTCTGGTTCTACTGCCCATGTCTAAGGACATCTCAACCTTTCTCTGTTTTAGTACTCTTTAGTTTTTGTTAGTTCTATGTCCATTGAATCTGCGTCTTTACGATCCTAGCTCTGAGATTGAACTCATAATTACTATGCTACCAAATTTACCAACTGAAACTTTAATCTACAGAACCAAAGCATAGAGTAAATAAAGGCTTCAATTTAAAATTCCCTGAAGGTTACCCAGACAAACAAACACCTGAAGAAGGTTGGAGCACACAACAGCCAAATTGTTGTGATAATGACAACAAAGATGAGGCTATTAGTCTGACTGTAAATACTATTATCCATCATCTTAAAAATCCAGATAAAAAAACTGATCTGTATTGATTAAATAAAAGGAGCAGATAATCACAATTTGTACTCCTTTCCATTTCTACATGCATTTTCCTTATTATCTCATGATATCCTGCCAGAAAGGCTGTTTTTCTTTCATTACCTCTTCTCTCTCTCTTTGAGGTGTGAATTTGTAAACAGTGACTATTTAAGCTAATATTGCACGACTCTTCGGCAGAATTGAGTCACTGTCAGTCACTGTGTGTTTATCTAAATCTAAAAATAAACACGCTAAAATTTGCCTTCATCCCTGACCGTGTGCTGATGGCTTAGTGGGAGAAGTTCTGACTGACGCAAATTCAGTTGGGTTTCGATCCTAGCTAGAGGCAACCAGACGTCTAGCCACACTGATGAGCTGTGAAACAGCGAAACAGTCTGTCTGTGGATGACAAAAATATATATATATATATTTTTTTTTTTTTTTCCTTTCACTTGTTTTTCTATGAACACATGCATAGGGAATGTGGCTGTTTTGTCTATGAAACTAATGTATATTTTTATAACATTCAGATATGAAACACAATGAGTAGTGGAAATGATGAAGAAAATAATGAGAAAATACAGGCAAACACTGAGAGATGTGCACATCTTAGACATAATAGATAATCTTGGCTGTCATTGTATTCTTAGGGCCAAGATAAACTGTCTCAATATAATGCAATAATGAGCAACTGGCTCATTTCAATGACATTTTCTGAGAGAAAATATCTTTGTCTGAACAGCTACAATGACTAATTGTCATTATCAGTATGAGTAGAAACTGAGTTGCTATACTAAACTGTGCAACACTTTCTTTTTCAGTTGGTCAATCAGTTTAGCTCAACCAATTTCTCAAAAATATGCTCAGTTAAAAATATACTCATTATTACTCAATCGAGTTGCATTATCATTATGAGTACAACCTGAGTTGCTACACTAAACTGTGCAATACTTTCTTGCTACAAGTACAAAAGGCTAAATGTATGTGATTTTAACATGTTTTCTGCATCATGATGCACATGTGTATCTTGTCACATGCTGTGTATCGACTTGGGTAAACATATGCATAAATGGTATTTTGAAGAAAAAAAAGCCTGTTCTGAAGAGAGACATTAATGTCATTCTTTGCAGTTTAATTTGAAACTATTGGAAATTTCTTAGCCCAGTCTATGTCTCAAAAATCAGAAATAATTTTGGAATCACTATTTGGTTGCACTGATATCTTTTCGGCACCTCATTATTATTTTGATTTTATTTACTCAAATAAAGTCTCAGTTTTATGCAGCAATTTCTAATGCCAATCTTAACAAAAATATAGATATCATTATTTAAGGGTTCAAATATCCAAGTTAAATGTGACTGCATTAATACATATAATTTTCTTCAGCAAATAAAACATAAGTAGTTTTGTCTGTACTCATTAATGCTGAACAGTTTCCTTACAGGTGAAAAAAAATCTTCAAGTGAAAAAAATATTGTTCCATAGCCAGATGCTAAGAATAACATGGGCTCAACATATGAGCAATGAGAATGTTTTGAAGATAATGGAAACTAGAAGAATGTTTATACTTAAAATCAGAAATGACAACTGAAATTTTGGGGACACATAATGAGGAAAGGGGGTTTGGAAAATTTAAGTTTTAGGACACACAAGAAAGAATTGGGTGGAGAAAACAACAAGCAACCTGCCTAACAAGTTTGTTGGCATGGAGTGCAGAGCAGAAACAAAGAGGTAAAAAAAAATCATTATGTTGCTTAGAGCTAAAATGGAGAGGAATTTGTGGAGAGACATGAAGGACCACATCCTGAAGGGATAGAGAATATAAAAGAAGTTAAATGAATGTCATCCTGAACAAACAATCTCAAATTCTAACTCTAACAAAAAAAAAAACAGTTTGTATTACGTAAGTGTTTTCTCCCCAGAATCTATTTTATATATCTATAGGTCTATCATTCATCCATCTTTTGAATATTGCTGCCATATATGATCCAATGCTCCTGCTATATATTTATTCATTCTTGATAAAGTTGAAAGAAGAATCAGTAATATTAGTGGTTCTGACCTGGCATCTCGGCTTCAGTCACTTTCCCATGACTGTACCATTGCTTCCTTGTGTCTTATAGAAATAAATACTTTCATGATAATTGTTTGGAGGAGCTCTTCGCTATCGTACCTAGACTTTATGAATTTAAGTACAGTACTAGATTGGCAACAGAGTCTCATCAATTAGAAATTGAATTGGCTAGATGTAACCATGAGTTCTATGGTAATCGTTTCTTTTCTCACACTTTTTGCTTGTGGACCACTCTTCTGGCAACATACTTTCCAGCCAACTTCAAACCTCAAAAATTTAAATGCAATATCAATCGTTATCTACTGTTTTCCTGATCACACTTTTATTGTTCTCACTCATTAATAATGCTTCAGTTTTCTAATTCTTTCACACCCAGTAACCCCTGGTGTCTTAGTGGCTTTACTGCCTTGCTTGAGGTGAATTTGATTAACAAAAAAGTGTTCCATTATCTCAAGTAGAAGTGAACATATTAAATACTGATAATCTTGTGACAATTTTAGGAGTTCAAATTTTTAATATCACTGTATATCATTATGCCCTGAGCTGAAATTTGATACCCAATCATCTTTCAGCTTATTCCATCAGTTTACATCTGACTAGTTTTGACATTAACACAGTCAAATGCATAATAAAGTGAGTTTGGTTTTCTCACTTTTACTAAATTCTAATCGTCAATATTATTTTCCAGTACAAATATATATTATAGATTTCTAACAATCATTAACTGTCCATTAGTCCTTAGCATTTAGAAAGTAGCAAGTCAGATTTTTGTGATTAGTCAGGCAGATTTCTTTGTCAAGTAAATACAAGGAGTTTCTAGTTTTCATTATATTTCCGTGAATTACAAGCAATTTTATTTGTTTAGGAGAGAGAAAATATCCCATAATATTACTTCTTTTATTTGCCATTTTTCTTCAGAATGTGGGAGATCATGACTGTCCACAACTTCTTGTCTTTTGTAGCATTGAGTAGGGTTTGTCTTTTCCTATACCTCTAGTTCCTGTTCTGCAAAAAACTCTAAAAAGGGCTCATTAGATAGGTTATTTACTACTTCCTTCTGTCAATTGCCTTCAGTATATCCTGTGAATATAAAATTTTCCAAGCCCTCTTTCCTCATTATGTGCCCAAGTCATTTAAGTTGTCTCTTTCTGATTCTAAGTATAAGTATCTATTTTGCTTCCATTTGAGTGATTTTTCTACTTCTTAGATTTTGAAAGACATCTTATATTGTGGAATGTGTGAACTACCCACAAAATATTTTTCCTCAATATTTAGCAAGGATGACAGAGAAAAGCAGTGAGCAACCTACCCTATGAGTTTCTGTAAATAGTTGGCAGGACTGGGATTAGTAGAGATTGCAAAAAGACAAAACTTATTAAAAGCTACAAAGAACAGGATATTGTGGCGATCCATGATTGCCCACATCCTGAAGGGACATGGCATATACAAGAAGAATTGCCAAGTGAAACTTGCTCAGCTATTCCATTTTATATACTGTTAAACCACCTGCACCTCCAGACAATCTTAGCAGGAATATTTTAAGGTTAAAAAGCTAAAAAGTTATGGTGTCTACAGATAAATTTTTGAACTGATCCAATCCTATCAAATTGTGAAATGAATGTAATCCTGAACAACCATTCTTCCAATTGCTTTTGAAATAATGAAGGTAGTCCCCCAAGTTTTTATCCTTCATCCTACTTTGTTTTTAATTTTCATTAGTGATCTTCCTGATGGCATCAGCTCTCAACTTGGTATATGCACTGATGACACACCCATTTACTCCTGTCACGATAGAAATTTTGATCAGTTTGACGAGGTCAAAATGGTAGCTAATAACCAAAACAAACTTCAGTCAGTTGTTAACTGGGGCAAAGGATGGCCTATTAACTTTAACACCTCCAAAACTAAACTGCTCTCTATTAATCATCTGAGAGACCCCGCTCTTCACTCCATCAGCATGACTGATGCTGACCACCATTAGAGTGACTCATTATGCCTTCTTGGGCTAACATGAAGTGGAAAGACTCTATTGACTCCATTACTAGGTCAGCCATGGATCTTCTTAATCTGGCTAAACTCCATTCCACTGTCAGTTGCAGCACATACCTGTAGCACAGGTAGGCTTAATTTTTCATTTCCAGACACCACCAATCATGTCCACCTTGTTTTGGTTCAACCTCACAATGACAACATCCACCAACAAAGCAAACTCCTTGACTAGTTTCAAGAAGGTCTCCAGCCTTCTTCTGATCAACATTTCAACTGCAGCCTTGGTGCTCAACCAAGCTTTGCTGGTCAGCATGTCTGTGAGCGAATTTATAGATGCATAGTGAGTTCATTTTTAAGTGTTTGCTCTTTACCTCCCTTTGTATGGCTACAAAGATGCGGTTAACGGAGGAGTCAACCTAGCAATACAAAGGGAGGTACAGAGCAAACACTTAAAAATGAACTCACTATGCATCTATAAATTCGCATCCAATTCTGTCAAGTTAATATGTTGTGTGTTCAACTCTGGCCTCAAACAACACGCATCTTCAACAATGGACCCACCAGATTCCATTCTAACTCTGGTTGCTAAAGAACTTGCATCAACCCACAGGGCAAATTCTTTACTGTCCACACACCATTTGCTTTTGCATGAATCAGCCGGCTTCACTCAGGTAATGGTCTCCATCAACATTCTTTTGATCATCTTTTGTAACCATGTTTGCTCTTCACTTGATGGCGCTGATTGCTACTGGCAACCATTCGCCTACTGGAAGGCATCTGACAAGCCTGACACAAAAAGAGAACACCTTTCACCTGATGATCAGTTCAGGGACATCTGGAAGCACATTGCCACATTTCCACCACAGGGTGTCTTCCTTCCTCCAGACACCCAAGCGCTATGTATCCCATCTTTTAGTCACTTCTAATGTGTCAGTTCAAAGGACAACAAGTGTTCTGCAACACAATTTACTGACATGATATCTTCATTTATGTAGAGATTATAGATATAAGGTTGCCTTTTTGATGTCTTCTTCCTGAGACAGCACTGTTTTGACAATGGATTTCATTATTGGGGGAGGGGCGATGTTCAGTCCAAAACCCAATATAGTCAGGCAGTACCTTCATAATAATAGTCTGGTACAGCCAAAAATATTCATTAACACACACTTTTAGGCAGATCTGAGGATTTGTAGTGTCACATTTTCTGTCCCCACCCTCTTAATTTGCTGGTGCAAACATCAACATCTGCTTTATATGCGTCAATGTCGAGGTTAAGTTCCAGGTGATCCATTATGGGCAGCACTTTCGATTTCTTTTGTTTCATGGCCATCAATGGAAGAAGCCCTTTTGGGCATCCAAACTTTCATTTGTCACAGGGAATAAACCAGCCTTTCTCAACTCAGTGAGGCAATTCCTTTTCATAGGTTTTCCTAACTTTCATCAACATGGTGCTTTGTTATCTGTCCATTTCTATGATACAGGGCATTCAATACGTTGCTGATCAAATTCCATGTGAAAATCAGGTTCTGGAATAGAGAGTGATGCTATCATGCATGCAGAAGCTTGCTTGTGGAGGTAGTGCACCTCTCCTGACTTTGAAATGGAAACCCCATGCAGGGTCTTGATTGTATGCATACCGATCAGTACGTCGAATTCAAGAGGCTCCTCTTGTGCTACCAAAGTTCTGCTGTTCCTCAATCCACCTGAAGATCTGCCAGACACCATTAACGCATGTTTCTCAACTAAGAGTCATTGACATTGTTGCTTTTCCATGTCCAGTACATCTTTCTGCTGACAATTGTCTGAGAACACCCAGAATCCAGTAGTGCAAAACCTTTCATCCTGCACATGTATACCTCTATTGTGGGTAGTGCCAAATTCACATTTTACCAGGGGATGAGACTGGCACTGTAGACTCTTGTCCTTGTCCTTTTCCTGAACAATTTCACAACAAATGACCTGACTCCCAGCACCATAAGCACAGGAGTTTTTTTCGGGGGTTTCGGACAGTCATCTTTTGATCGCATGTCGAGTGAGGCAGTCACAAGCCATATGGTTTGAACCATCAAACACACAACATCGGTTTTATAGCTGTTGGGGCTAGTTCCATTCCCATGTGGATTTCCTTTAACATTGCCCTCATACAAGCCAGAACCTTTGTAATGTCCAATGTGTCCATTTGGCAGGATGCATGGAGGAGCTGCATGGCATGCTTTGGTAGACTGACCACATAAGCACAAATTAAGCCTTCTTCTGGTATACTTCTGAAAAAACATCGACAGCCTGGTGAATCTGTCGATGTTTAAATATTGTGCTAGAAATTGTTCATATGCTGCGAATGAGTCAGTGGCAGAGGCTGCATACAGAGCTTCCTTTATGCTGCAGAAGTCGTTTTATTCTTTCTTTACTCAGCTGCTGATACACTGCATATACACCACCCATTAGACACATTGGGACTAAAACCTCAATCCTTTTCATCATGCACAGCCGACATATCAATTCTGTCTTCTCTATCCATTCGATAATGCCTTGTTTAGGATCAGAGCCATCAAATTCTGGTATTAGTTTTCGGTCAAATCGGCCAATCATGGAGCTGAAATAGCATGTATATTTGTAGCAATTCATTTCACATTCTTCACAGTCACATCTTTGTCCTTGAACCTCACAGCTGGCCTGTTAAAAACATATTCTTTGCTGTCCGTAATCCTTCTCGCCCCAAAAGCAAAATCTGTATATGCCCCAGTCAGTTATACAGATTTTTTCATGTCCACCTACAGGCATTTTATTAGTCCTAAGGCACTAGGTAATTTACATGTCTATGTATGGGACACTTGATTTTGTGCCTCTTTCATTGGGGAGATAGGTCATGTCTATTACAGACACATAGACAGCAGAAATTAACTCACTCAGAATGAAACATGATGTTTAAGTGCTCCTGCTATATATTTAAAGATTCTTGATAAAATCCAAAGAAGAATCTGCAATGTTATCAGTCCTGACCTGGCATCTTGGCTTCAGTCACTTTCCCACCACCATAATGTAGCTTCTCTGTGCCTTTTCTAGAAATACTTTCATGGTGATTGTTCTGATTAACAATCCTTTATGGTAGCTAGACTATGAATCTAGCAGAAAGGTCCCATCATATTATGCTTGAAATGTAACCCTAAGTACTATAATAACAGGTTCTTTTCTTGTACTTCTTGCTTTACCTTCAAAAATTTATATTCAATTCTTGTCTTCATAATTTCTGTTCTTTTATTGTTCTCTTTCATTAATGATATTTTTTTCTTATTCTTTTCTACTCAGTAGCCTCCTGCATCTTAGTGGCTTTGAGGCCTTGTTTGGGGTGAACTGAAATAGCTTGCAAAGTGAACTCAATTTTTGATTACTGACAACCCAGTCATAATTGTACATAATAAAGTTTTGAAATTCTTGATTAGTGTTAGAAGTCAAAATATATTTTTACTTTAAAAACAAACCTGAAGGTAATTCTTTTAATAGTTTCTGTCTGTGGTAAGCATCAAATGGATGTATGACACAATTAACGATTTGCAAAATGATTGATCCTCAAGAAGTACTGATTTTATTCTTGCTTATGAGTTGCAAAAAAAAAGAAAGAAAGAAGCTGCTCGACTTGTTTTGAAATATTTTGGGACAATACAAGGTTCCACATGGATGGATATCGGTATGAGTAATTGATCATACTCACAATAGTACATAATATCTCTGTTAACCATTGGTGGGAATAACCCAAATGCACCTGCAAATCTCACAGACTGAGCATCATTTATGGGAATTGTATTTTGTATTTGAATTGTATGTGTTTATTTTCCTTTATTTTAAAATTAACATGTTTGTTTTTAAAGCAGTACATAAGCAGATTTATTTGAAATCTTTGGTTTCTGAGAAAGTAGTTTCACGCACATCTATTCTTCATCCTGGGTATGACGATAAATGACATCCAGCAGCAAGGCCTCTGATGAGGAGTTGATAACTTACTAAACAAACAAATAAAACAAATGAAAAACACATATTCTATAATAAAAAAATAACATCAGATCTCTATATTTTATGCCACCTGGCTGCTATCTTCATGATCGAGTGGAGAGTGTGCAGAAGAAATCCATTTACCTTAAAAAAGGCTGAGGGCATGCACCTGCTAACATCACTGGCTCCATGATACAAAAAAAAAATGCAGAACAAACTCATTCTGTCATTTATAGCAGAAAAATGGATGATGCAATAGCCCAGATGTGCTGCATACAGGATTGATGGAAAAACAGATGTGCTGACTTTGAATGCATATAAAGTCAATGGCAGTTAACTGGAGGTGAGCAAGCAAGCAAGCAAGCAAACTGCTGGGAGAATGGATTTGCAACTATCTGGATGTGCGACCCTGAGAATATGTGACAACTTGCTTTATTTTTACTACATTCATATCACCTGATCTCCCCTGAGTAATAATGGGAAATTACTTGACACTAATAAGCAAACAGGAGTAGTTTTACCATAACAACTGAATATCTCTGCCAAACTGCCTTCTTTGAATATTTTCACATTTAAGGATTTAAAAGATAGAGTTCTTACTTACATATGACGAAGATAATTATGAAAATACTTACATATTGCCTCATTTTTTCATGGTATAAGTAGTATATAAATTTGTGCACATATATACAGGGTGTGATGGACAAATTGTTACCATTTTATATTTTTAATTTATGCACAATGTTTAGTTTTGGTTTTCTTGACTGCAAAGTATAGTAGGATCAGTAGAGCACCGTCTGTGAAACAAAGAGTACCATGATGTAATTCACTCTGCCAGAAATTTGGAAATGGCATGCTGTACTACTTGGCATTTGTGCTGGAAGCTCCAATATGAACATTTCAGAGTGTTTGGGTATCAATCTGAGGACAGTGCAGAGGATTCAGATGAAGAAAAGAACTCCTGATTTGTATGCGAGGGCCTCAGACTCAACATGGAGGCATACATCAAGTTCCTTGAGGAGGTACTGCTGCCCCGAGCTGCTGGAAGACCCTATGTCTGCTAACAGGACTCTGCACCATGCCACACAAGCAGGAGAACCCAGTGTGACAATTTCTGCGACCACATCACCCCTTACATCTGGCCACCTAACTACCCAGATAGCAACCCTATTGATTATTACATGTGAGGTGCAGTTGAAAGAGTGACAAACAAAATTCCTTGTAACACCCAAAATGATCTGAAGGCAAGGATTATGGCAGCATTCGCCAACTTAAACAGAAGAGTTGTAGGAGATTCCAAAGTTGTCAGGAGGCTGTGGTTGAAGCCAAAGGTGATTTTATTGAATAAATTTACTCAAATATTTCAAAATATTTTTGTGTAATTTTGGTAAATATATCTGTTAAAAATGGGAGGTCACTGTTATTTTCATTTTTGCATAATTTACATGACCGTTTATTGCACCCTGTATATATATATATTATATATATATATATATATGTGTGTGTGTGTGTGTGTGTGTGAAGAAATATAGTCTTAAGATTTATGGGATAAAGTGCTCAATATCAGAGATAGAACATGTGTAAATATAAAATATAAAAGTGAACATAGAAGTCTACACGTAGAGGCGACAGTCTATTTCATGCTAGATGCAATCGTCAGGCCACAAGTGCTGTTTTTTTTCTCGGCTATTTATATATATGGGTCAGTGGTGCATTGTGGGTAGTCTATTTTGGCGGTTATTTTACCGGAAGTCGTTTATTTGTTTATTTATTTATTTGGGTTAAATTATTTTGCTTGTTTTTATTTATTTTTTATTTTTATTTTTATTTCTTATCTTATATATTTATTTATTTATTTATTTTTATTTTGATCGGTGTTTTTATTAACGTAGCAAAAATTTGTCAGTGGAAGATGCAAACATGTGATATGTGAAAATAATGAAACTGAAATAGCACAAAATCAAAACGCTTTGGTAATGGCTAATGAAAGTGTACACTGAAACTGTACAATTTATATTTGAATCAAAAACCAGGAAAATGTTCTGAAACAAAAAAACAATAAATAAAAAATTCTGTAACAAAAATCTTTTACTGGTCTTTATCCAATCTTGTATAAATTGTACTCCCAAAACAGAATTATATACATATATATTTATAATTTTGCTATGTTTAGCAGGGAAGAATGCTTGTGTATACAGAGAGTGTGGACATAGTAATAAACATTATCTGGTGACTGTCAGCTTCATGCCTCAAGCCATCTTCAGACCAGGGTCAATTTCAAACTTAAAGTGATCTTCAGACTATTTTCTGAAAATTTTGAGGTGTAAAACTGATGGGAATCAATACTTTATGGTTGACTTTGTCTACACTATCTTTCCTTCTCATTGTGTGTGTGTGTATATATATATATATATATATATATATATATATATATATATATATATATATATATATATATACACAGTGCTGTTCAATAAAAGTGACTCACCTGATTTTTTTTACTAAAAATATTTTTTGTCTATTGTTTTTGGGGTTAAAATAATTTTTAATCTTACTAATATAAAAACCCCTTCCCGACCACCTAGGAAAAAAGTTTATTCACCCTAAGGTCTTCTATTGATAATTATAAATTTGGATATAAATGAGATTCAGAAAAAAACTCTGTGCAAAAAAAGTGACTCAGATTTCGCATTCTAATGATTAAACTGGTAAATTTAAAGAGCTTTTGACAAAATATTGAAAACTATTTTACAATACACTCAGAAAAATATTCTAGAGAATTCTAGAACTGCTTAAATTAAATCTACAGTATTCCAGAATATTCCAGAAAGCCTCATATAGTATCAAAACAGCTTGAAATAGCCACTCAGTTCACTAACCAGATGAAAGGGTACAAACATGCATCAGAACCACTTAAGGCATGTTTATTGCCCTTTCTAAACCAGGCAGGTCTACGAGAGAAATTGCAGAAATTGCTATAACCTCGCAATCAACTGTCTCTCGAGTGCTTAGGGCACATAATGATGCCACTCCTGCTCGAAGGAAGGAAACAAGGGGACGAAAGAAAAAGATTGATGATAGAACTGGCAGGGTAATCAAGAGAGAAGTTGTGAAGAATAGGACTATAACTAGCCAAGAAATTGCAGCCAGTCTAAGCGAAGAGCAAGGTGTTAGTCATGCCTCTGCAACAGTCCGTCGGTGGCTGTTAGATCAAGGCTACAAATCTTGTACATGAAGGTATAAACTTTCTTGGTGTCAAACATGATTCTATATAAGTGTATGTGTGTGTATATATAACTATACATGTGTGAGTGAAAGAATACAGTATGTGTAGGAAAGAGAAAACGTATAGATGTATATTAAATGTGTGTCTATGTGTAGGTGTGTGTGTGAACCTGTATAACATACAATATCATCAGAGATGAAGAAAAGACTTGAGGTAAAGTAAGCATGATTCTACAGAAGGATAATGAGAATACCATGAACTGAACAGGTGAGTCTTAAAGAAAATGGATGCAAAAAGGACATTTATACTTAATTTAAAAAAGAGTTGAACTGTCTATTGTACATGCTGTGGAAAGATCACTTAGAAAATTTGACACTCACATGACATGTTGAAGTCAACAGTGGCAAGGGAAAAAAAGCATATAACCTACCTAGTAAGCATGTATAAAAGGTGGCCAGAACAGGGATTAGGAGAAATAACAATAAAAGTTTACTTTGAACAGACAGGAAATTGTAGAAAACTATGATTGTCCACATTCTGAAGGGACATGGCATATAGAAGAAGAATTGCAAAGTGAAATTGGCTCAGCAATTCCATTTTTTATACTGTTAATAGTCAGGTCACCTACACTTCCAGACACTCTAAGAGGAAACATTTTAAGGCAAAAAGTGTTTGTGACACACAGACATTTATCAGAAATGAACTCACTCAGAATGAAACATGATGATGTTTAAGTGCACTTGATATATATTTAGAGAGCCTTGATAATATCCAAAGAAGAATCTGCAGTGACAATGATACTGACTTGGCATCTCAGATTCACTCACTTTCCCATCACTGTAATGTAGCTTCCCTGTGCCCTTTCTATAAATACTTTCATGCTAATTATTTGGATGAACTTTCCTCTATGGAAGCTAGACCCTATGAATTTAAGTGCAGTACTAGATTTTGTAGCAAGGTGCCATCGTTCTATGGTTGAAATGTAACCATAAGTTCTATGCTGACAGTTTCTTTGCTTAAAGACATTATTTAATGACATATCATTTTCCTTTTTTTCCTCTAAAAATATATCTGTTTTGTATGTTAAGGCAGCTGGTCTGTCAGCCACTGTAGTTTCTGATGTATCAGTCTACAGTCTCATGCTTTAGTACTTTAATATTAAATGTAAATAGGAATTAAGTCAAATCTGACATTACTGATGTCATGGAATAACCTGTCACCCCCATGAGTGACTACACTATAGGTAGTAACTACCTATAAATATCTCTAAGTCAATGGACTACAGAGACTAGCTGGAATCTGTTGAGTAAAACTCAGGCTTACATTAGAATTACCGACATTTCAATAGTAGCACTCATTACTGGATTGACTTGTGATGACCTTGTGAATAACTGTTACCTTTATTCTTATTGTACTGATGTTTTACAATAAACATTTACTTATTTTATCCACCATGTTTGTCAAGTATATATTCCTATTAGCATGGAATATAACAATTACCTATAATCAAACAAATATAATGAATTTTATGATCAATCAATTTATTTTAAAAAATAACAATGGTCAACAAAAAAGAAATTTGAAATGGTGTAGAGATACCAAACATTTTTTTAATCTCATTTGAGGGTGCTGAATCTGAAAATGACCTTACTTTTTCTTGGTTAACTACTGTTTTTGCTGTACAAAAATACCTCATTTTTGGAAAAAGAATAAGAAATTTTTTTCATTTGTTTTCTGTATACATGATATTGACCAGTGGCAATATTTCTCAAAATAAAATCTCAATTCATATTTAAACTAACAAATATTGGTCTGCTTATTGAGAAATACTATTTTTACAATAACAATCAGACCTTAAGTCTTTAAAAATAACCCGACTGAATATACCAAGACCAACAAATATTTTTATCAAACCATTTAATAAATTAACACCAGAAATAGAACCTTCTTGAACATAAGAACTATGGCAAAAATGTTCTCTTTCTTTCTTGTCTATCATATTCAATGTTATTTAAGTCCCTTTTAATACTCCAGAAGTATCATGTACAATGGAATAGGTGCATTCAATTGGGATGTCTTTAATTGGAGTTTCTTTCCAACTGTGAAAACAAAACGATCTCAACGTGCTTGGTTTCCTTCCGTAGTGAAGGGATAAAAGTGATGGGATAAATTTATGAATATCAAACAGAAGATTTTAGGGTTTAATTTTTTTGATGTTACCTTAATTATCAGGTTTACTAAAGTGTATTACTGATAAAGTTATCAGTTAATTTGTATTTTGGTGATAAATTGGAAAAATTCAGTACTTCTATTTTAAAATTTTGACTCAAAAACACTTTTTTCTTATAAAAATAGTTTATTTCAGGTGGCTGACATATACTACTTGGCCTACCTGAAAATTGATGGGATTCTATGACCTTTAATAACTACATTTTGCAATCAACCAAGATCGTAAATTGATCTTTTTTCCAAAAATGGGTAATTTCAGTTGAATAAAAACGGTAGCTAACCATGAAAAACTAACGTAATTTTCGGAATCAGCACCATCAAATTAGCTCAAAAATGTGCTTTCTTTCTTGGTACCAAAAACCATGTTGACCAACATAATGCAACTCTGAACAAGTTTTATATTTTTCATGCCTTAGTGACCTAGCTGAAAAAAGTACATACATAAACATACAAGTTTGTGTGTGACTGATTGACTTGCTTTTTACAGCTTATCTAACTTTTGCAGTTTATTTAAAGCCGGAAAATATTTTTAGATTATAAGAATTTTTTTGAGATAATAATTTTTACTGATACCAGTTGTATTAATTAACTCATGGCTGATGGGGAAGAAGAGAGGAATTCATAATTTTATCAAAAGGGAATTAGCATGTAAATAAATATAACTAACTAGAGGTAGAACTTGACTCTCTGATTCCAAATTCTGAGCTGTAAACCATTACACCACCTGCACATCCAAGCTTACAGCCTCAAGTATTTCCAAGTAGCCATCTATCTAGATATTGGCCAGGCACAATGTTGCTTAACTTTAGTTATTATATGAGAACCGGTGATTCAATGTGATATTGTAATAAGCTGTGTGTGTGTGTGTGTGTGTTTGCAAGTAAGTAACTTGATAAGTAACCACCTAAGGCAACTAATATCTTCAAAAAAGACCAGGGAGAGGAATGGATAAAGAATTCATCTGAGTCTAAGGAGTCATGCAGTGAGGTAGTATCCTTTGATGTCTTTGACTGGTTCCCAAAAACCCAACACTATGGATGCATCAAATATACACATTTTTCAATAGTAGTCTTGCAATACTGCCAGAATAAAGATCATGTATGTATAGTAGACACCTACACCCATTAATATGGTATGGGCAATAGACAAGGGGGATCTGGGAAGAGACTAATCTTGATTAAAACAATACTGCATATACCGTGTAAGTACAAGGTAACCAAAAAAGTTCTGTCCGTTTTTTGATGAGTCATTGAATGAAGTTAAAATATATACAAAATCCATGTAGTAATTGTTTTCAAATTCGGACAGTCGGAAGTAGGAACATCAGACGTTATAAAAAAACACACGCACCGTGCCTGGCCATCAGTTATAAGCTGGACAGCTGTGAGAAGGATGGAAGTGTCTAGAGATCTCGTTCGGAGCTGTTTGCTTTATGACTTCAAAGTGGGCTTATCAGCAGCTGCATCAAGTTGCCACATATGTCAAGCGTTTGGGGATAGTGCTGTGGATGAACGTACTGCAAGGCGTTGGTTTCGAAAATTCAAGTCGGGAGATTTGTCTCTCCATGATGAGCCTCGCAGTGGACAACCACAGATCTTGAATGACGGAGTCCTGAAGGCGGCCATTGAAGAGGACAGTAGTCTAACGTGTGGTGAACTTGCAAGACAGTTCAATGTTTCCAAGGAAACAGTTAGAATTCACCTGCACCACCTAGGTAAGACGTACAAACTGAGCAAGTGGGTTCCGCAAACGCTGTTGGAGGTCCACAAGGGACAACGAATGCCAGCCTGCATATCGCTGCTTTCTCGCCAACGTACTGCATCCTTATTCAATCGAATGCTTACCAGTGATGAAAAGTGGGTTCTGTACAAAACTCCCAAGCATTCCAGATATTGGTTGTCTCCTCAGGATGCTGTCCCTCACACCGCAAGACCGCCTATGCACCCACACAAGATTATGCTTTGTGTCTAGTGGACAGGTCGTCAAGTGGTTCATTATGAACTGCTACTATCAAGCCAAACGGTCACTGGAGACCTATACTCACAGCAATTGAAACGTGTGCAACACGCATTGTGCCAGCACTGGGGAATCTCAAAGGTGTGCTTTTCCTCCATGACAACGCCAGGCAGCATGTTGCGCGAGTGGTCAGAGTTACCATACAGCAACTTGGGTGGGAGACTTTGTGCCATCCACCTTATTCACCTGACCTTGCGCTATCCGATTACCACCTCTTCCACTCCCTGGATAATCATCTTTGTGGGAAATCCTTCACCAATGAAGCAGACTTGTGCAAAGCCCTCACGGACTTCTTTGCATCAAAACCCCCCAAATTCTACCGCAAGGGCATTGAACAGCTGGAGACACGTTGGCAGAAGGTGCTGGATGCTGATGGCAATTACTTCAAAGACTAAATATAAGTTACACATACTGTGAAGCGTTTTCTTTTTTTCCTTTAAAAACGGACAGAACTTTTTAGTTAACTTGTATATTGGAGTTCATGCAGCATACTTCAACAAACCAATGTTATATGATGAAAATTATGTAGTTGAGAACCGCATGATTTCAGGAAGAGTTGCACTCTGATCTTATTTGCAGCAGAAAGACAAACATGTCATATCCAACTAAGGTCGACAATGATCCCTGAGGTAAACTTTTCAGCGTCTTCAACAATACTATAGAGGAAACATTGGCATGAATATTGATGAGTTTCACTTTGTAGTTGTTTTCAGAGATATCTGAATGGATTTGAAAAAATGCTCGCCGGACCCAATCCTACTGAATGACCAAATATCAGGGTTACCTTTTTTTTTTTTCTTTTGTAAGGGTTTTTGGTTTGTGTTGCAAATTTTTCATTTACTAATAGTTGTTGCCCAATAAGTTTTAGCACTTTAAATAATATTCAATATTAATTTTTTATCAGTAGATGAATTGCAGGTTTTTGACTATACTCATAATCAGGTTTATTAGTATATTAATTTATCCGTGCTGTAAAAAAAATAAAAGGACTGCATTTGTATATTTTTTTTAATGAAAATTACTGTACTTGGCTCTTTCATAGACTTGGCATTTTCACTTTCTGGATTTATAAACATCTGTGCATTATCACCTGGCATCACCAATGCTAGTGAAATAACTAATCCACTTTGCTTTACCATTTCAAAGGAGATAATTTTAATGCATAAAAAAGTTATAGGCATTACAGACTGCAAAATACATCTGGCATATTATCTAATTAGAAAATACCATTTATAAAAAATAAATTTCATGTTTAGTGTTTTTTTCAATGCCATGACTCTACAAATTCCTTTTCTTTATGATCTGCAAATTGCCATGTGTTCTCAGGAAAGCTAGTTGAGTGGTTTTCCATTGTCTTCTCTACAGTTTAAAATTCTGAGTTTTCTTTGTCTTAGACTGGAGGATGTGCAGGTGGTATAATGAATCTCAGAATGAGAAATTGTTGAGCTGATTTTATTACATTCACTTATGCACAAATACCCATGATCAAGGTGTATCACCCAGCTATGGGTTAAATAGTAGGACGTGTATCTGGAAAACTGGTGTTATTCTAAAAACATGTTAATGCAATATTTACTTGCAAAAAAGAATTATTATTATAATTCAAAATATGTTCAGGCTTTAAATATCCCACAACAGGGTGATAAGCCATAAAAAATATCAACCAGTCAATCAAATTGGATGCCACCCAATGTTTGAGAGCCTATGCTATCTTGCTATTTAAACCTGACCCAAGCCCAGGGAATTTGCAAAAAAGTGAACACAACAAACTAGCCTGGAATATGAGCTCAGCTTGTGGTGTTTGCAAAATTAAATTTCCAACAAACTTGATGAACAAAGTAATTTAGTTCTCCCTAGAGAAGTGCAAAAATATTTCCAATACATAATTTAATAACATGTTCATGGGGATAATGAGAAAATCTTTGAGCTGGACTCATCAGATTTATTTTAATTGATGAAATAAAAAAGCAGTTCAGGCAAAGTGAACATTTGTAAAATAAAATTTATTTAAGAGCCAAATTTCTGATCCTATGTAGACATTTTACTTGAGACGATTTTTTTTTTAAATACAAAACTGAGTGTGAAATAATTTGCATTTAAAAAAAAAACTTTTCTTTTCTAAAATTTTTAATACTAAATTTGACCCTTGACTTGAAGAAGTTAAGATTGCACTATTTGGAGAAATATCCATATCAGAGTTTGTTCCATAGGTTGTCTGAGAGGAACTTTCTCCTTACATTTGGAATACAGAAGAAATGAAAGTGATTCAACTCTGTGGAAATAGCAGTGTTTAATAAAGATTGGAATTGGTGGAAAATTCTACTTTAGTCTTCATAACATAATTATAAATAAATACATTACCACAGCAAGTGGAAACATGAATTCTATAGGAATAGGGTGTGAAGAATCATAAAGATTATAAAAACAGACATCATTGAAGCAGAATGATTTAACCAAACCAAGATAACTTGATTCAGTATAATTTACTTCAAATTCACATAAGACATTAATCATTTTAGATCTTTTAGTCTATGTACATTGGCAGGAATTTCTTTCAAAATGTAACCATAATTTAATGAAGGCAAAATTATTTTGTCAAGCTAGGATTTCTTGGTTTTCCATAAATCTAGTTCCAGTGCTAAGCACACATTGAATGATCTTTGGAAAAACTTACATGATTTCTATCAGAATTTTCTCTGGAAAGAAAGGAAAAAAAAAAGAAAAAAAACAATGGCTGTTGAAGAAATGTTCCTTGATATATCTTTTTTTTCTTTTTAGTGAATTAAAAAAAGATTATTAAAGTAAATGGACAGAAAATTTCTGATGAAGATGAATCTTCTTTCAACTTGCTCTTCTAGTGACAGAAAGAAGCCCAATGAAATTCCAAAGAGCCTGACACATGTCTTGCATGTGATCCAATATTTTGAATACTTCCCAAACATAAGATTCTGCCAAGCCTTTTCCAATCAATATGAATAAATTTATTTCTGCTTGCATCCCAATGAGTTTCATTTGGACAGAATTTAAAAGGAGTGCACAAAATAAATAAGAAATCCTAAATAACTTTTGTACACAAAGTATTTCCATTTGTCAATAAACTGATGGAAATTGAAAAAATATTTTATTTTTGTATTGCAATATTCAATGAACATTAGACAGATGTCTCTTTATTGACCATGATTCAGTTCATCCACAGCATATTCTGTTATAATTATTTCTTAATCTGATGAAGACTGTTTACAACCGTGAATGAATATCTCAAAATTAATTCCTTATTTTAAAAAGAAAAAGAAGTGGGAAAAATGATTGATGTCAATTAAGCTTTCCTTGTTTTAATAAAAAAAATAATTTCATTTGATTAAAAGAAATTTAAAACAGTGCATAATATTTGTTTCACTTTTACTTAACTTTGCTAAAAGTAAGACCCAACCAAAACCCGCTTGAATATGAAATAGAGAATCTAACAGTAAAAAATGACAATTTATCAGAAATTAGGGCAAGGAATTTGTGGAGAGCCATGATTGCCCTACTGAAGGAACATAGCACGTAGAAAAGAAGAGAAGAGGATTTATAGAGATGATTTTCATATAGTGTTTCTTTGAGACAATCTGAAAATACTATTTTCAACCAAATAAAAAACACATTTTAATTCAGAAGTTACCTCCCTTGAGAAATATACATTATCATTCCAAAATCACTGGTGAACATATTTACTTTGACAAGCTGTTTCTCCAATTATCTTCTGATTTCAAACTGCAAAAATAGTGTGCCAGTTTGCATCTGCTCCCAGTTAACAAAAGATTCTAGTATTGATTTCTTGTAAATCACATCCAATTATATATTGATTTCTGATGAATTTAAAGGTTAGTTCAAGGATTAGAAGTTTTGAACAAGGTATCCAGATTAAGTAAAGTACTGAAATAGATACTTAACCATGAATAAATATAATACTGTTCACTGCATATTTTTTATTTACATGAATACATCAATGGTGCTCATGCACTTACATATTCCTAAGTGTACGTGTGTGTGTATATATATATATATATATATATATAACTTTCAGCAACACAGAGAGCTAAATTGATGGAAAGATAGTTAAAAAAGTGAATTTGAGTAAAGATACAATAATCTTTCTTGATTGAAAAATCAATGGATTAGTAAAAATAATGATTTTAGATCTTTAGTGCTCTGCTGGTTCACCTTCAGAATTCAGTACTTTGTGCTTCCTGTTCTTTACAAGTGCATGCAATACATATATATATATATATATATATATATATATATATATATATATATATCTTGTGGGTGAGGTAATGGTTAATGGCTTGGAATGAGAAATCAGTGAGCCATGTTTGAATTCCAGTTGAGTTTATTACATTCAGTTTTCCACAAATACCTTTTTGGAAAGGTATGAATTGATTTCTTCTTTTAAAACCTACAGGTTAAGTAGTTGGCCAGACTGGGTTTTGACATCTTGGCTGGCAACAAGACTAGGAGAAAGACAACTCTGCATTCAAATCTAGCGAGGGCTGTTTGAAGACTTCCTGGAACACCATGCAGCAGTTCTCTGTTGAAAGTTCTTCTGAAAATTGTGGCTGGTTCTTCACAAGCTTTCAAGGCTATAATCAAATCATTTGGGCAGAATATTTAGCAGTTCAGTCTTATAAACTTAAAAGTTTGACCCTCATATATCATAAGCAACAAGGGAGTCCTCATATATCTAGATATAGGGAGAGAGTGTAATGAGATAAATAAATGATGAAAAAGGAGAAATAGCCATGACATTTGACATACACACACACACATGTGCACAAAAACCACACACATACAAAATGAGAAAGAAAATCAACCTAACACCAATAAAAAGAGCATTATAATTAGTACAAATCATGTCAAACTCAGTAGACAAATGCCGAGAAATAAAAAAAATGGCAGTGAATTGCTATGGACTGAGAAATTACAAGAATGTTTGTCTATGACAACTCAGGAATGCTGAAGATAAAATCAATCAGCTAAGGGATAAATTTTATTTTTATTAATTATACATATATATATATATATATATATATATATAGGTAATAATCTGTTGGTATATAATCCAAGTGAATCCTAATAATATAAAATATTAAAACTGATCCACAAAGATAGCTCAGTGTATTTATTCTAACAGAGCGTATAAATTACATACAACAGGAATTTAAAATTACCTCATAGTTATGATCATTTCACCTTACAAATTACAATTTACTTGTAGGGATTTTCAAACTGATCAAAATAAATAAGATAAAATAAAATGAAACCTGGCCTAAAGAAAATTTTAAAGCCTTTTTAATTAAGGTGAAATGATCATAACTATGAGGTAATTTTAAGTTCCTATTGTATATAATATATATACATATATATAGGAGGAGGCATGGTGGAGTAATGGATAACGGCTTGGATTGAGGAATCGGAGAGCCGAGTTCGAATTCCAGTCGAATCCATTACATTCACTTACGTGCTAATACCCTTGGGAAAGGTGTGAATCCTCTTCTTCTCCCTCCAACTATGGGTAAATAGCAGGACAGACTGGGTTCTATAGCCTTGGATGGCAACTGGTCTAGGAGAAGGACAACTCTGAATTCAAAACCTGCGGAGGGTCGTTTGGGGACCTTGTGGCATTCGCTGCACCAGGTCCCTGTATTCGTCCCTCCAAAAAGTGTGGATGGCCCTGCACAAAAACCCTCACCACTATAATCAAATCCTGTGTGGGTGTCGGGCTTTCAGTTTCTAGGAACTGATCTGCCTGACCCTCATACGTCGAGTTCGACGGGAGAGTCGATCATATATATATATATGTATATATAAAATAAATGTATATTGCTAAAGAATTAATAGATTTATTTTTAATGTACCATTTTTATTTCTCCTTCATATTTCATTCTTTCTTGAAGCTTTAATAAAATCGAAACATGTTAGATTTATAAACAGTTCCCATTTCTTCTTTATCTTATTATATATATTTATATATAAATAAACAGAGGATTAGAATTTTACTCAATATGCTATAAACAAGGGAATAAATAAATGTGACTTTAATAAACGTAAAATGTTTTTAATAAGTTTGGAGGAGGTTACAAAATCTTCAGCCCCACCCTTTTCCCTGCCTGTTTATACACCCAAAAATCCTTATTCAAGTTTTAGGAAATAATAACATCATTAGTGAACTATATGTAGCAGAGACTTTTCTAAATTCTCCTCCTCCTATGTGTCATGGTTTCTCAGGACATAAGCAATCATGACTCTCCACAGTTTCCTGTCCCTTGTAACACTTAATAAATTTTGTTTTTTTCTTATCTCTTCTAAACCTTATTATGCCATACATTTATGCAAGTTCGCTAGGTAGGTTATGCAATGTTTTCCTTTGCCCTTCTTGCCTTTAATCCGTGAGTATAAAATTTTCCAAACCCTCATAACATGTCCTAGAAATTTCAGCTGTCTATTCCTGTTTACTATGTGCCCTTTTTGTTTCCATTTTCTCTGAAACTTTTTTCATTTGCTGATACTATTTACCATGCCATTTCCCCAAAACTCTGACACACTCAGGATGCCAGATATGATTGTTGAAGTCAATGAAATGGGTATTAACAAACCAATGCGCTCAAATGTTTCAGAATATAAAGCCATGCTTCACTTATGACATGACTTGATTCCAACAAGTTGGTCACTGAGAAATTGTATCTAACTACTATTTCAGGTGTGCTACGTATGTATTAGGTTTGTGGTACCCGGCTTTAACATTACTTTTATACCATTTCTAACATTTTCAATTTATTTCTGAAGGTTTATACAGTAGTATACTGAATAGTAAATAAAAAAAAACAGCTCTATATTCTGTACATTACTTTGGTTTGCATTCTGTAAATACAACACAAATAAATTTTTACTTACTTTTCTATTTAATCATTTTATTTATTTTGATTCATTTTGAAGAGAGAGAAAACAATCACAATCTTATTTTGTATTTTATAGCTGGTCCTAAATCTGGGAGGTGAGGGGGTCACTAAACAGGTAATACCTTAAACATTGGCTCTCATACAAGCCACTGGAGGGTCGTAGTGATATGTCTGCAAGGCCAGCATGACCTTCTGGTGGGTCATTTCCCAATTACTTTTCCATGAGGATTATTGGGATTGGGAAGCTATGATTGATTGCTTATGAGATCATGGTCCACCAGAAAACCATATTTTTTTACCAAATAAAATTTAAATATATTTTTGTCTGTTTTGTCTTTTATTTCATTTTCCTTTTGGAATTTCTATTGTTGTTTTTGGGGTCATTTTTTTAAATTTTTACTTACACAGAACTATACCATGCATTTCTGTTGCTCATGTGGGACTCTGGGTTGTAAAGTGAGCTCAAGTACTAAATGACACACCAATGTGTCATGGGTAATATATACTATCTATGATATCCTTGCCTCATATATGAAACAATGTTAAAACAAAGTCTCTTGTCAGTGCTACCCAAGGACAACAAGGAAAATAGGGCTTGGGATCCTGGGACAACAAGAAAAATGAGGTTTGTGACCCAACATGATTGAGGATTGGTCATACTTATATTCATTGGATAAACATAAAATTTGAAATTAAGCTGATTATAAGAGGTTTTATTAGAAATATTTAAATAGCATATTTGATTGTAGAGAGATTTTCTTATACAACTTGAGGTCTGTTTATCATATTTAAATGAAGATATTATTGACATTTATTCTTTAATTCTCTTGGATATAAAGATTGCCATGGGTCATAAGAAATATATGAATTCAAAAGAGAATCAAAATATGGTAAAGTTACTGAGGGACAAGAACACAACATTGGAAGTTGCAGAAATGTTGGACAGAGATCACAGAATGATGAAAAGAGGAAATGAAAACTTTGGCAAGAATAAGGAAGAATAGCTTAAAGAAGGCTACAAAAGGAGATTTGAGAAAAATCAATGATGTAAAATAGAAAAATAAGTGGACTGATCAAATATGTGAATGAGCAAGTGCAGTGATTACAAACAGAGAGACAACATGCAGAATATTGGCTAAAGACATGGCAGCCATCAAATTGCAGCCTTCAAGTATACATCAGTAAGAGGAATGTGCAAAGAACTTTTTGTTGTGCAAGACTAGATGGACCTGATGAGTGGCTAAGTTTTTGTTCTTCATGGAAAGAGGCAACAAACCTAACTTATCAAACAACAGTAGGAGGTACTTTGACAAGGTGTAATAGTTAACAAGCTTGTTTTGCTAGATCAGTTACAGCCGAGTAGTGAGTTTGACCCTTATTGGGTGTTTTATACTGTCAGCCTTGTTCCACATCTAAGCTACATTTAGTAAATCACTATAAAGCAACAGTAGGGAGATAGAGTAATGTCTTGGGTTCATATTGCAGGCTGTAAAATTAAATACTCCCCAAACATGAAGATGATTCAAGATAAATACAGAAGATGTTTCTCTGAGGAACCATTTTCTTAATTGATAAAGATAATAATGAAGAACCTTTAAACTAAAGATTATATTCATCCAAGATAATGATTGTTCACACTCTGCAAAGTCGACTGATGCCAACTTTGCCAAAAAAGCTTTCAAGAATATGAAATTAATGGAATGGCCCCAAGCCTCTTCAGATTTTAATCCAATGTAAAACGTGTGGTCCATCATTGAAAGACAATAAGAGAATGGAAAAAAATATTCAAGCAAAGATCTCTAAAAAGCAATAAAACTCCTGAGATTAATGTTGAAGTTGAAAATTTTAAAAAGTGAACAAAATCAATGGCTGAAAGACAGATGAATGTTATAAGTTGTTAAGGAGTCCATATGAACATGTTATATATTAAAGTAATAATTTATTCACTTATATAGGATACAGTGTCAATCAAATATATGCTTCTATGGCCTATATCTTTTGGATTGGTCTGCACTTAGTAGTATTGAATCATTGAACTTAGCTACCCCACTGAAAACAAGTTATTACCAATATGTTTTATAAGGTATGATAAAATGAAATTAACACAGAATATGCTTTTATATATATATTTTTGTGACATATTTCATCTGTTATGATGTCATTGGACTGGGCTTTTCTGACATTACATCTATACATGCACACAAAACTAGAGACGCAGGTAGTTTCAGAATTTCTGTAATCATTTTTTTCCTCAACTTAGCCAAATTCGTCTGTATTCTCCCTGCCCTCCATCATCTTTGTCCTTGATTATCCGACACTGTGACAATATAAAATCTACTAAGAATGGTGATTTATTACAATATATCACCATTTTTGGTTGATTCTATACTCAAAATTGTGGATCCACATTCTGAAGTTCATATTTTGCTATTGCTTTGTTAAAGTATTTTTGACTTTCACAGTCATTATCATGAACCAATATTGTCTCTGCGAGGTAGCTAGAATTCCTTTGTCTACACCCTTCTTTGGGAAGGTGGCCTCATTCCCAACAACCATTATATATAACATTTTGTCAGACTATTTCAAACTTCCAGCTTCCTAAAGAATACAAAGATGTAGACATTTGAATTCTAACACACAGACACCACATTTGTTCTTGATAATGACTGCAATAGTCAAAAATTACTTGAAGAACACAAACCGTCGATGACCAGAATTTGGCAGTTGATCTCTCTTCTAACCTAGCTCTAGCAGGTCAGTGGGGAAAAAAAACTGGTTGGTCACATTCAATGCTTCAAAAAAAAAAAAAAAAACTAGTGACCTTCCACCAATTGGTATGAATGGATGTTCCCTTGAGTGCCTATTGATTGAGACTTAAACTTAGCCCAGATCTCAAGTGGAATTCTTACATATGATACATCATTAAAGATGCTGGAAAAATGATCAGGTCTGTATACCACTCCTCCTGCTTTACTAGAGCCAGATTAGGCTGAAAATAGATTACTGCTGCCATATGTGGACAGGAGCTTCCCAGTCTTCACTTTCCATTTTTGATAGAGTCCAAAAGTGTCTCCGCATTCTTGTGGGTGACAAATTATTTTCCACCCTTCTGTCACAGACAAGACATCACAAACCTCTCACTGCTTTGTTGTTTTTATGGAGAGTGTTCAGATAGCCTACACTACTTAGTTCCACCAGTCCTAATTTTCACATCTAAGACTATCCTGCCATACACATTGTAGAAAACCACCCTCATTCCCTTTGTATGCTTTTGGCAAAATGTAAGCTCCACTCAAGCAATGTCTTCCCATGAACTTTGTGAAACTGACTAACAGAGTGCTTTGCTGATCAATACAATCTTAATGTGTTCAAATCTAGAGTTAACTGTTATCTTCCGCACATATCCATATAAGCTGTGTATCTTACTTTGTAACCCTCTAACTTGAGTGGCCCTCAGGACTTGTACAGGGTGACCATGTTTTTAAAAAAACATATATTAACTTTGAAGAGACTTATCCACAACAAGCACACTACTCAACAAAATAAACTTGGAAAAATATTTTTAAAAATTCAACAGACACACCTTGTCGGTTCTTTTTAGTCGAACTTGTTTGAATGAATAGTTGCTACCTATATATATATATATATATATATATATATATATATAGATAGATAGATAGATAGATAATGTGAAAACATTGATTTTCATACTAAAGCTAGTGTATATATAAAATTTAAACATATAATTACATGGAAAATAATAAATATTAATAATTGCTGAAAAGTGTAAAACCCTTTAAACCATAGTCTGTCTATATTTCTGAGATGAGGTATTATGTACAGTATTTACATTATTCGGACTATTGTCCTCATCTTTGTCGCCATATTTGTCACAACGTTTCGGCTGTTGTACGCTCCGGCCTTCTTCAAGTGGTTGGAATTTCGAACCGAACCCTTTATTTCGATCACTGGGGTAGACTGTTCTAGTTCCACGAGCCATGTTTGATGGATGTCAGTTATCAGTTATCTCCTGGTAATTTTCCCTCTGAAAGTTCTCCACTGCCTGAATGAATAGTTGCTATATATATATATATATATATATATATATATATATAGATAGATAGATAGATAGATAATGTGAAAACATTGATTTTCATACTAAAGCTAGTGTATATATAAAATTTAAACATATAATTACATGGAAAATAATAAATATTAATAATTGCTGAAAAGTGTAAAACCCTTTAAACCATAGTCTGTCTATATTTCTGAGATGAGGTATTATGTACAGTATTTACATTATTCGGACTATTGTCCTCATCTTTGTCGCCATATTTGTCACAACGTTTCGGCTGTTGTACGCTCCGGCCTTCTTCAAGTGGTTGGAATTTCGAACCGAACCCTTTATTTCGATCACTGGGGTAGACTGTTCTAGTTCCACGAGCCATGTTTGATGGATGTCAGTTATCAGTTATCTCCTGGTAATTTTCCCTCTGAAAGTTCTCCACTGCCTGAACCGGGTATTGAACTCACACTCTTTGGGTCTGTTACTGGATCTAACCAACGCCTTTATCCACCGTACCATGTGTCCTTAAGGATATCTGGGTATGAATTTCTGAGTATTATAAACCTAATTTTTCAGCAACCATTTTTAACAGTACTCATATTGCAATTTTGCTGTTATCATTGCATGTTTTTACCAGATCTTGTATTGCAACTTTTTGTTATCATTACTGGTTCCCATATTGTATTTATTTCTATGCTTGGCCGACTCAGGAGATTTTTGTAGCCTAGCATAGATAATCTGAGGGAGATGTTGACTTTCTGTACACAAACAACACACTTCGGATTGGGATCACACATATATCGACAGGATGAGGGCTTAGCAATGGGCTCGCCATTATCACCAGCAATGGCGAATATATACATGGAATACTTTGAAGAAATGGCATTAGAATCCATATCTCTCAAGCCAACTATATGGTTAAGGTACGTAGATGACACCTTCATACTCTGGCCACACCAGGAAGATGTCCAGGATCTACTGGACCATGTGAACTCAATAAGACCATCGATACAGTTCACAATGGAGAAAGAGAGTAACAACACACTCCCATTCCTGGATGTACTAATATCTCGAACAGAGCATGGGTTCAAGACATCCGTATACCATAAACCAACATTCACTGGATAGTACCTCAATTTCAACTCCCACCAACCATACAGCGTAAAGAAAGGGATCGTCCGTTGCTTACAACACCGAGCAAAAGTCATAAGTGGCGACCCAGAGACATTAGATAAGGAACTGGTCAGTATAAGTAGTACCCTACAACGTAACAACTACCCTGGCTACATGGCAGCAGCCCCCCAAAACTGGGATAGGTGGGTACAAGAGGAGGAGGACAACAACAACACTCAGAAAACAGTCTGCCTGCCTTATGTGAAGGGGTTATCAGAGAAAATACAAAGGATCTGCGGTCCATATAACATCAGGACAACCTTCAAAAGCGTGACAACACTTCGCAGATATCTCTCTCGAGTGAGACCCCCCATAGAGGAGAACGGGACTAAAGACTGTGTGTACGCTATCCCGTGCAGCTGCAGAAAGGAATATAAAGGAGAAACAGGCCGCCCCCTCAAGGTAAGGCTTCAAGAACACCAGAAAGCTGTAATGCGAGGGGAAGTAGAAAAATCAGGCATGGCTGACCACATATGGAGAGAGAAGGGAGATCACCGTCCCCTGTGGGATCAGGTTGAGATCATAGACAGGGAACACCATTGGAAAATTCGTAAACTTAAGGAATCAGCACATATGCTAGGCCACAAAAATCTCCTGAGTCGGC
Source organism: Acanthosepion esculentum (assembly GCA_964036315.1). Classification (NCBI taxonomy): domain Eukaryota; kingdom Metazoa; phylum Mollusca; class Cephalopoda; order Sepiida; family Sepiidae; genus Acanthosepion; species Acanthosepion esculentum. Next base: position 102,499,467 of record OZ038497.1, on the reverse strand, counting down.
CAAGCATAGAAATAAATACAATATGGGAACCAGTAATAAGGAGTGCCAGAGAACAGCAATGATAACAAAAAGTTGCAATACGAGATCTGGTAAAAACATGCAATGATAACAGCAAAATTGCAATATGAGTACTGGTAAAAAATGGTTGCTGAAAAATTAGGTTTATAATACTCAGAAATTCATATCCAGATGTCCTCAAGGACACATGGTACGGTGGATAAAGGCGTTGGTTAGATCCAGTAACAGACCCAAAGAGTGTGAGTTCAATACCCGGTTCAGGCAGTGGAGAACTTTCAGAGGGAAAATTACCAGGAGATAACTGATAACTGACATCCATCAAACATGGCTCGTGGAACTAGAACAGTCTACCCCAGTGATCGAAATAAAGGGTTCGGTTCGAAATTCCAACCACTTGAAGAAGGCCGGAGCGTACAACGGCCGAAACGTTGTGACAAATATGGCGACAAAGATGAGGACAATAGTCCGAATAATGTAAATACTGCCTTTAAACCATATATAAAAATGTATTATAAAACTTCTTGTGATATGAGATCTGTCCATAAAAATTTGTATTCATTTTGAATACCTTGTTCACTAGGTGTGTGGCACTGATATAGCTTAGCAAATGATAATCATGGATGTGTCAACAGACACTCTCCAATAGATTTACTCAGTTCGCAGTGTGAGGCCACTGACTGAGGTTGTGCATTATGTGACCTCTGCATTATGGTGCACAGTCCTAATTTGACTGTGAGTTTTTGGATATTGAAAGGTAAGAAATGTCAGATTATGGACAAGATTAAAGAGAATATGACGCAAAAGCTGATGGGACATTGCAGACTGCTTTGAAAAGTACAAAGGAGACTGAATGCGCATGTAGTCCCAAGGCCACTACTTTGACGTGGATGAATGTACTGCTGGCCTAGGAAGGCTATTTTGTAACTAATAGTAACTGGATGAATAATTTGCATGCAGACAGGTTATACACATGATGTGACTTTAGACTAACATCAATGCCAGGATATAGCCAACAAAATCTTGCCTATCATACTGACAACACTCAGTTCTTGATAACTGAAGCAGTTGAAAATATTGGAACAAAAACAAAACAGAATATAAACTTTGGTCAATTTATCCATAATTTTGGTCCTGAGATAGAACAACTTATTCAAAGATTGGAAAAATACTTAATATTATACAGGCAGACATATCACCTGAATTTAACAAAACTTTCCTGGATATGTGTGTGTGTATATATATATATATATATATCTGTCTATATTTCTGAGATAAGGTATTATGTACATTATTTACATTATTCGGACTGGCAACAAAGATGAGGACAATAGTCCGAATTATATATATATATATATATATATATATATATATATATATATTGATGATGAAAGAAATTCAAGTAAGAATGAAAAAAATATTGATATTAAGAATAATAATATTTACTGTATATTAGTTGACCTTTTGACCAATGATGAGAAAAGTTGCAATTGTCAGACATGTCTCTGTCATAAATATATGCACACACCAGGTGTAACAGCAAAATTTTTCAATTGTTAGATTAAGCTTTGAACCATTGTATCATAGAAATGATTAAAGATTATCTTATTGGAATTCTGCAAGATTTTTATAACACTATTGGACTCTATTTTGAACAATAAGAATGTATTTAGCTCTAAGTTGAAATGATGATCATTCTTGCTGTTGTGACCTCCTGATTCAGTTTTCCTCTCTTCTGTTCCCTCTTTTTTAAACTTATTCCCTGTTCTCTAGATGGCTCTTGAATGGACTTTGAAAATAGAAGCCAGAGTATGAATGTTGCTACCATTACTGAAGGTCTGAATAATCTTTTTCCTTTCACCATTTCTCAGTTGGAAAGATATAGTAGAGCTGACACAAAATGATTTTAACCTGTACTCTTTCTAACTGAATAACTCAAAAGGTTTTTCATTGATTCTTATGACAAATGGTGTCAGGATAGCTAAACGTCATATGTGAAAACCTGGAAAAAAGAAACTCAATTAGCTTAGTAGTCTTGTAGATATTAAACATTTTGTGAGATGGACAATTATCTCACGCTGTTATACCCAGTGTGTGTGTGTGTATATATATATATATATATATATAGTAGTTTCAGTCTACTTGTTTGCCCTGATTAGGGTTGTATAGTGTTTGTAGATGGCTTTTATTTTATTTAATAGTTTTCTAACATTACTAAAATGCTTAACTCCCAATTTAAACCTAGAATATATGAATGCATTTTAACTCAAATTTTCTTACTGTATCAATTTATTTTATGTGGCATATGAGAACAATCTTTCTTTATATATATATATATATATATATATATATTAAACAATTACAAAGATTTATTTTTCACACAAAAAGAGTATTTCTAGAAGATGATGTTTTTAAAGCAAGCAATCTTTGTAATTTTAGGTTTTGATATCAAGAGATAGAACATTAATAGTATTAAATAAAACTAAATGTTCATTTATCTTGACCTTTCTTGAGTTTCAAAGAGATTACATCCACTCTTCAGGTGGCTTAACTGTAAAATTAAAATGGATTTTACAATCCAATAACCTGATGAATGGATGAGCAGCAACAAGTTAAGTGAGCATCTTAATCATGACACTATCCATAGACAAATTGGTTAAAATGTTAGATCAAATAACAGTTTCTCCTGCAAAGAGTGACACAGGTTCTAATTATATCAAAGGACACATTTTCCCATAATGAGATTTATCAAATATTCAGGCCAGTAGCTGAAATAAAATACTGTTTAAAATAAATGGAGTCTGAAGTGATAAAAATATGCCAGATTGATAAAATAAAAGATCCAGCCAGTTACTATTAAATTCTTATAATCATTTCACCCCAAACAACTAGTATGCAGGGCTTAAAGGGAGTGAAAGAAAAGACCAAGTATAGGGAGGATTGAGGAAAGGACAAAAGATGAATGGGATTCAAGAAGACTACAGGTGAATAGAATTACCAGACCAGATATGGCAGCAGTTTTCAATGAATGGGCAAATGGTAGATTTGTAAATGTGCAAAATGGACTCAGAAGAGAAAAATTGAAAATAAATATTACATTCATAGTCATACTTATATACATGTATAAATATTTTCAGCATAATTCAGTTTCATATTTATTTCTCAGATATTTGAACTTCTTTCCAGCACAATTTTAAACACTAATTTAATCCATATATGCTTGTTGTCAGTTTGAGCTGACTTCTTTTTTTTTCCGTCCCTATATATTATAGTTTTACCATTTTCTTAGTTTGTATTTTCTTTATTTCAAATGAAAACTTGTAAATTTTCTAAGGTATTTCAGTGAAATTTTCACTCTCCATAATCAGGCATATTTTAGATAGAAAAAGAAATTCAGTTTAAACTTTTTCCTCTTACATGTACGATGAAACAGTTGTAACAAAAACAATACACACACCAATACACACAAAAAATATAAATAAATTGTATGAAATTAACATATAATTTGCCATAATTTTCTGTTATTTCTGTATTTTCTATTTCCTGTCAAGTAGGCTTTTACCTCTGTGAACACAAGGCTAATTTCTGCTACTATGGTTGGAGTGAACACCCACAGCATACTACTGTCTTTCTTAGTCTAGTTTTTAACAATGTTTAGCAATACATCTGAACCTTTTTTGAATCTATGCTGTATGTGTTCTTCAGCACTCAATCCTGTGATTCTCTTGGACTGTGCTATTATCACTGTTGAAATAAAAGCAAAAACAAACTTTCTAATCAAATTCTGAACAATTCTTTTTACCTATTTTCCTTCTGTCTGTTTAGTGTTCTTAAACTTGGTGCTGCTTTCTAAATTAAATATTGTTTAATTTACTTTAATGTGATGTTTTAAATGAAATCAGTCCACATGATGAAAAAAAGAAAATAAATTTCTTGTATATTGTGAAAGTCATTCACCTTCAGGCATTATGAAAAAGTAATAAATATTCCAGGCTGTTATGAGGGCGCTAAAATTTTAATGAGGCCATAAAATAATTTGACCCTGAGTGAGCCAAGTTATAGCATTTCATATACACATTTTTTATCTGCATTTTTTTATATTGTGATTTTGAATTCAATACCTGAGTCAAGCTGTCAAAAAAAAAAAGGCATACTCACTCTGGGTGAGTAGAAAAAGTAGACAAGCAATATTACAAGATTAAAGCAGAATGAAAACAAACTATCGTGCTCATTGTATAAAGGGTTTGCTTTAAAAATTCCCAGAAATCTTTCTCTTACAACAGAAACAAGAAAGTGTCTGAAGAATGTCATGACCTATTAGTATAACGACCAAAGCAGTTTAAATCAGTACATAATATTTCACCACAATGTGAATTATTTCATCTCTTTTTTTAATCAATTCACCCCAAAGGAAAACTATAATGCTACACAGGCCCAAGAGGGTTGCTGAGACTGAAAAAGAATGAGAAAACTTTAGATGAATCCAGAAACCAAATCTTAAACAGGAAACAAAGGATAAACCTCTACTTCTGTTCAAAAGTCCAGGAAGGAATATGAACCAGATGACAGGTAAACGTATCTACTCCTATTGAGGAAAAAAATAAAAATATAAGAAATAAATAAAATTTCAGAGTTTATATGACAATATTAGAAGTATAAAGTTCTGAGTAGTCTTTAGAAGGAACCAGAAACCCAATCCTAAACAGGGAACAAGAGATAAACCTCTACTCCTGTTCAAAAGTCAGAGAAACAGGGTGAACTGACACTTATAGGAGAATAAGAGTTCAACACAGTGTATTTTACAAGTCATTTATTTTAATTGGTAGAAGCATGAAAGATATAACTAATAACAATTTTTGTCTTCACTTTGTGATCTTTAACATTAAATTGACAGCAGTTATTTTTATCTGTCAGTATTTTTAAGAAGGATAGATATAAGATTAAACTCACAGGATATATCTCATATGAATATTTTGTGAAACTTTGACTGTCATTACTTGATAAATAATAATTTTGTGAAAAAATTGCCTTTTTCATAACAAAATCTGAGTAATATATATAAAAAATTGTATAAAACTTCAGATATAAATAAAATATATCTTTAAAGACAATAAATTTTATTGAATGATTTATTTATTATTATGGCTTGTCAACCCTTTGTGGGTTGTTTACAGTCAAAACATATTTTTGATTGTAGCAGATTGTTTATACTAGCCAGTGTTCCGATGCAGTCTCTCACCTAAGTACTGACCAAGCTCAACTTCAGTGATCAAATGAGAACTGGTGTTTTTTGACTGTAAGCATAAATATAATATAAATATGTATTTTCCTATATACATATACACACACACACATATATATATATATATATATATATATATATAAGGAGAGAGAGTGTATCAGAAATACCAACTACATAATGGTAAGACATTAGTGGCAATGGTCTCTTCATCTAAGTAATATCTTACCATTATATGGGAGGTAATTCTGTCAGTCTTTCTCTCTCTCTCTCTATATATATATATATTAAATATATTTTATACATAATGTTATCTTCTGCCTTCTCAATTCCTGTTCTTTTATGGTTTTCTCTCCTTAATGTGTTCTTTTTTTTTCATATTCCCTTACAATCAGTAACCTATTGCATCTCAGTGGCTTTATTGATATTTCAAGATATATTTATATAAGCAATATATTATCTGAGTTGCAATTTTATTATGCACTTATCCTGCAAAGTGCAAATTCAATTTTTATTTATAAATAAATCTAAAAGATATGGGTTATAGAAATATATATGCAATCAGTACAATATCCAAGAAGTGTGTAAATTCTAATTTTAATATTTTACAATTTAGTATGGGCGCCTTGAAATTCTATAACCTTTGTCATTTTATTGATTTTGTTAACTTTTCTACAGTTTCAACAAATTATTTGGGCTGATTCAGAATAACAGCTTCCAACCTGAGTCTTTTATATATCATGACCCTACAGAACATGGGTGATCTTTTCCAATCCCTGTTCTGCCAACCATTTATACAATCTTGTCAAGTAGGTTACTTACTGCTTTCATCTGCCCCTCTTGCCTTCAACCCGCCCTGTGAGTATCAAATTTTTCAAGCCTTCTTTCCTTATTATGTGCCTTAGAAATTTCAACTATCTTTTTCTGATTCTATGTGTAAGAATCCTTTTTGTTTCCATTTTCCCTAAAACCTGGCCATTGCTCACATGTTCAGTTCATGGCATCCTCAGTATCCTTCTGTAGAACCATGCTTATATTGCCTCAAGTCTCTTCATCTATGATGAAATTGTCCAGTATTCACTGCCACATAGGAGAATCAATATTATATAACATTTCAGTATTCTTTTGTTTGTTTCTAATGAAATTTTCCTGTTTCTTAATATTTTGAAATGTTTAATTCTGTCTACCACATGTCTTTGGCACAAGGCCATGTGTAAGCAAAGCTAATCAAATAACATCTTTAACATTAATTGATGTAATTTTTATTGCTTCCCAGAGATCTTCTTATCTTGAATATTGATTCCTATTCTCATATACATCTCTTTTAATGGTTTCTATTGGTTTAATATCTAGGGAGGCTGGGAGTCATTTTTAGTAATTTTGTTTCTTTGAAATCTTTTTTGGCAAGGTGAATAATAGTCAGCGTCACTGAATGTCAAATAGCATTATCTTGCCTGAATATAATCTTTGCCTTAAAGGTTCTTAGTTGTGACCTGTACCACTTTAAAATTATCTTGTCAAAGTACTTAGATTAATTTTCTCCTTTCATCTTGATCAATCAATCAAGTCTGATGGAACCTCTGATTTTTTTCCTCTACAATACTAGCCCAAAATGTTACTCCACTTTCCTCACTTCTGAATTTCCTTGAAGGACTAATCAATGAAGCACTGCCAATGTAGCTCTCCATTCATCTATATATTATATTAAAAATTCTGTGACTTCTGTTAGTCTGTCACAACCTCTAAAATAGTCATACATTGATTGATTTTTGTGATGTCAACGAACACTCATTGCCACTTTTGTAATGCTAATGAATACTTGTTGTCACTTTCGTAATGCTCATTGTTGTAGAGACTTTGTAATCATAGATACAATGATAGTAATGCCATTGAACAATACTGGTATCAGACACCTTCAAATATCACTCACACTAATATTACTTGCTCAATAATACTTGCTTGCAAGTAACCACCATATAGTGATCAGTATAGGGAATAGTATAGAGAACAGTGATCTGTATAGTAATAGAAGATAGAGTTAAATAGGGATCCGAATAGTAATAGAGGATAGACTAGAAATAGAGATCGTTTAGACATCATGCTACAACCTACTTATGCATTACTCCCATTGTCACAAGATCCAGTTAATTCATTAATGGGATTTCCTGTGTTCAAACTCAGCAGTGACACTTTATTCTTATATAACAATGATCGAAAACAAATTTTGGGGAGAAATGCAAACAGCTAAGGGACTACAAAGTACAGTTGATCTTAATAGGGTACGTAATTTTGTACAATTAATTTTCATTAATTTTTGGGAAAAAATTAAAATTTTCATTATTTAACATACAAAATACTCCCACTATTTTAAAAAACAATTTAATTAAAATCATAAATACTTATATATATATATATATTATGGGAACTTACCCATAATAGTAATGGACTATTCCGTACACCATAAATACTGCGCCTCAAGAGGAAGCAGTAGTTTGAGTCAGTCAGAGACAGAGTCACGTCAGACGATTACTATAAGACATTGGAATAGTGATACTTCGAGACAACATAGTTCTCTCTAACTAAACCTGATTGTTATTACTAACACTTCTACTCTTTTGTACATATTCTGTTTGTAAAATATCTGTGTTATTCCATACCTGTGTTCGAGTTATTCTTCATTAGTTCTACCTTGGACCATCACCGTAGTACAAGGAACCTGGACCATAACAATATATATATGTATATACATAATCTATTAATAGAATAAGAGTTGGTGAAAGAAAACAAGAAACTCTCAACCTTTATGACCATCAGACATATTCTATGATGGTTCTGCAAGAGAAATACCGATGGAGATCAAAATAATAAAATAGATTTTCCCAGCATGAAGAAGTAGCGATAGGTAAAGACAGGTAGATAATGTGTAGGATAATATATATCTACATATAAAAAGATGTGACTTCCATTAGTCTGTCCCTCCACCACACCCTCTAATATAGTCATACATTGACTAATTGAAACCAAATTTTGGGGAGAAGTGTAAACAGGTAAGAGGCTACAAAGTACAGTTGGTTTTACTAGGGTGTGTAGGTTAGTACAATAAATTTTCATTAATTTTTTTTGAAAAATTAAGTTTCATTATTTAACATACAAATACTTGCACTATTTTAAAAAACAATTTGATGATTAAAATAACAAATACTTATTTAATAAAAATGCAATATAGTTTTTGCATATCTTTCCTTAAAGTTTTTTAAATTTCATTGATTGGTTTGTGAAATTGAATGGATCATTGATTTTGTAAATCTCGGGAAAAATGTTAGCTGTAACTTCAACAATACTAAATACTGTGAAGACTTCAACATGTGTCACTTCTTATGTATATATATATATATATATATATATATGAGTTGTTCACACACATATATATATGTATAATGGATTTTTATTGTTTATTAATGCAACAGATGTTATTACTTCAAACGTAATTTTTAGTGGATTTATTTATTTATTTGTTTTCACCTACTGGCCTGAATATTCAAAATTTAATCAGGTTTCTTGAATATTCAGACCGGTAGATGAAAATCAATAAATTCACAAAAAATAACGTTTCAAGTAACAAAATCTGTCAGATTAATCTATATATAAAATTCTATATAAAGTTAGTCTGTCTGTCCATCACACCCTCTAAAATAGCCATATATTGACCAAACGAAACCAAATTTTGGAGAGAAGTGTAAATAGGTAAGGGGCTATGAAGTACAGTTGGTTTTAATAGGGTGTGTAGCTTAGTACAATAAATTTTCATTAATTTTTGGGGAAAAATTAAAGTTTTATTATTTAACATACAAAATACTCCCACTATTTTAAAAATAATTTAATGATTAAATAAAAATACTTATTTAATAAAAATGCAATATTGTTTTTTGCATATCTTTTCTTTAATTTTTTATCTATACAAGAATCCAGTCTCCAGTTTGCCCTGTGTTTGCAAGAACTATAAACAAATGACAAGGCCAAACACTTCAAAAAGTTAGAATTTGTCTCTAGAAAGAAATAGTTAAGCATGTCCAGTTGTATGTTGCATGCTCAAGAGTAAGAAATTCTAAGAATTTATTCTTTGCTGTTAAAAAGGAAAAAAAGAAATTTTCTTAAAAAATATCCTTTCCCATTAAGTCCTATGAAATTAAATTAAAGAAATTATGAAACTGCAAAGCTGAGATTTTGTCAAAGTATTTTTCCAAACAATTCAACTTATTCAAATTTCATTGATTGATTTGTGAAATTGGGCAAAATGTAGAGTTTGTAAATCTCATCAAGAAATATGAGTGATAACTTTAACAATACTAAATAGTGAGGATTTCAACACAGATCATTGTGTTGCAAAAAAATTTCTAGTTATTAAAATTACAATTGAGAAATCAGTTTTCATGTACTTCTTTACCCCAAATATTTCTTTTTGTGAGTATTTCCTTAAAGTTTGGTTACTTTCAGATCTTTGTCCTTAATTTTCTGCAACTTTTCTGGGTTTACATTCCCAGCACTAATTTCTTTTTCAAATATTTTCATGCTGGCCAATCCTCTTTTCATGCTTATTACCATATTTCAATTTTTCTTAAATCACTTTTAGCGATATGCTTAAAGTTAGTTTTACCTGTCTTCTCTTGCCTATGTTTTAAATTTCCATTTTTATTGTTTTTTGATCTCTCTGTTTATCATTTTTACAATTCCCAACATTGTGTTCTCATTACTCAATAATTTTACAGTATCATGTTTCTCTTTTGAAGTTATATCTTCCCTATCAATGGCAATATATATTTATATATCTGAATTTGAAAAAATAAATATTAGTAACTACATTATTATATATCTATTTATTTATAATATGATGAACAACCCTTGAGTTGTATAATAAAATGACATACTGATGAATAAGGTATACAAATCTTTCTAATCAAACATATTTTAAGTTGAAATTCACATGATAAATTTGTAATATAAATATTCATATACCCTGAAAATTTTACCAAATTTGGTTGGTTAATACAATTTTTATTGTGAAAAACTGACTTACATAATAAAATGTGATATAGTCTAAATAGATAATCAGAAACTTGTTGCACAGATACTCCTCTGGTATAACTTATTTAGCAATGAGATGGCATTGAGTGAGATTGTGTACTGTGTGACAGTCAAATTCATAAAGACCAAGCAAGTAGATTAGCTAAGCTTGATGCTTAGGTCTTTTGGCAAAACTACATCACCTGAGGCTCCCCCTCCTCTACACTCTTGATTTCTGTAACTTTTTACACTAAATTCCACTCAATAAAACCCTCGAGGGTCACTCAAGGCTGAAAATTAAATCTGAGATGGTGATGATGAATGTGGTGTGGGTCCTGAATTAAAGATAGGTGGGAAATGGAAATTATGATGATAAGGAGGATAGATAATAACTGACCCTGAAGAGGTCGCAACTGAAATGTTCAGAGACACACCTATGTGAAAATCAGTTCCATAAAGTAGAAGCTCTTGGTGGTGAGTGGAATTTTCTTTTTTTTTGCATTTGGGGGAAGGAAGAAATGATGGTGATTTGACTCTGTAGAAGTAGAATGGTATGTCCTAATTGTAAATGTCTGAACTGGTGGAACTAAAAAATGGACTTCATCTGACCATTTGCCATGGAAATAGCAATAGAGCAGTGACAGGCTTTCAACATTATGTCTGCAGGAAACGAGTCTGAAGAGCAGAGAATAAACCTTCATCTACCAGACAGAGAAAACAATAGGACAACTGATGTAAAGCCTTAAATTTGAATGAGCTGTATGTTTTCGAAAGGGGAATGATTGCATATCTAAATGCATGAATTCTCAAGTAGAACAAGGCATCATTACTTGAGGGCAACTATTGTTTCATTAATATTAAATAGCTTAATCTTGTTTCCAATGATTTGAGTGAGCATTGTTTTTGTTGTGAACTAACTTACGAGTATAGCACAAACAAATGCTAACAGGATTATTCACACAAGGTATGTTTTGATACCATTGTAGTGATACAGAAGATGCTTATCTCCTTTTGTTGGAGGTAAGTCACATGAGTCTCATGGCAACCACTTTGTGATGTCACTCCATACATTGACCAAAGCAGCAGTCATTTCACAGTGTGTGGACAACAACCAAACAAGAAGGTTACTTTTTCTAGCCTGGGCTAAGGCCGAGGCTAAATCTACCTCACCCAGCAGATTTACAAGTACATGATGCCATTTCTCTTTGAGATATTGATGAATCTGGCCCATTTAAATCTGTTACTGAGTTTGTATATCATCTCAAAAATACAGAGTATTTACACTGTTTACAATATTTGTTTGTCATAATAACAACAAAGATGGGGACAATGGTCCACTTGGAAATAGTGTAAATTGTTGCATTCACTTTCGCAAAAAATAATCATTCACCACTAGTAATAGTATAAAGTTTGAAGAAAACTGTTTTTTCCAGCCTTGATTGGCAACCGGTCAAAAAGAAAGGCAACTTGAAATTCATTTGGGCATGGAGCTGGCAACTCTATCCTATAAAAATCTACTTGCTAGGAAATCAGTGAGTTTGTTGCCCTGTGTACAATGAGGCAGAATCATGGTATGACTAATATCTGTGTTGAAGTTCTAGATTTTGAATGATCTAAGAACTGGAAAAGTGATTTCATTTTTTGATTTAATGTTATGAATAACTCTGTAACTATTACTACAACCTATTCAGTTATCAGTTACGACCACATAATACTGAACTGTGTAGATGTTTGGAGGCAATAAAATAATGAAAGATTCATTTCATTTATATTAGCATTATTGTGCGTATGCAATGTCACCTCCATGAATATTTCTGCTGAGACAGTCTGCTTCACACTTTCCCGGTCAAACTGGTATCCTTATCAACTTTGTACTAATAGCAGAATTTCAGCATGCAAATTTTCTGATAAAGATAACATTCCTCAAGGAATATTTAGATCATTACACACTAGTCTCACTACACACAGATGAAATAAAATAATTTTCCTTTGTCAACATTTATATAGATATGGCTCATAATCTTATTTTGAGTCAGCTAATGGTAATATTGGCTGTTTCCCTATAAAGAAACATTTGGCATTCATTGACTGAACAGCCAGTACTGTTTTCAGTTGAAATTCATAAAACGTTTTTCTTAGAACAATTTTTCAGGAAAATAGGTTTCTCAAGTTCAGTAGTTGTTATTGCTCTTTGGAGTATTGATGAGAAATATTTAATTTCTATAATTTTTATTTTTTAATAATAATTTTTATTTAATTTCTATAATTTTCTTTCATGGCGGGGTTCCTTCCTAACCTTTTGTTTGAAGTAGTGTCGAATGACAACATCATCATTATGTCATTATTTTCTCAAGTTACATAGAGTATACATTTTATTTGTTGCTGTTGTTGATAGTGTTCAGATGATGTCATTCCTGTTATCTGGTACAGCTCTTCATTCGTGATTCTGTATAGCCAGTTCACAATACTCAAAGAATGATGATCTTGTCTTTACCAGTAGCCACAGGCTTCACTCACGGAAACCCATTTTAACCATTCTTCTTAGAAAGCAATTAAGTACAGCTGGCAGGTTAGATATTTCTGACTTCTTTTGAAATCAAGCATGACACTCATATGAAAGTTTCAATCCGACAAGCTTATTTAAGAATATAAAGTTTTCAGGTTATTTTTTGTTTTTTTTAGTAACCTTGTTTGAAACTATCTCTAGCACAGCCTATTCTATGCCCAATTTCCTTATTTCCTATACTAAATCTGTCATAACTGATCCATATACTATCCATATACTAAATTTTGTCATAACTGATCTATATACCATATATGTCTTTGATATGTTGAGAAATGAAAAGAGAAAAGATACTGATACTTAGCATCAGAAAGAGATAGTTGACACTTCTAGGGCACATAATGAAGAAAGAGAGCTTCAAAATTTGATACTCACAGGACAGATTAAAGGCAAGAGTGAAACAACTTATAAACTTCCTTGTGGGGAAAGAAGGAGCACATAAGCTTGTGGAATTGGATGGGAGAACAGGAATTAAGAGAGATGCCAAAAAGACAAAATTTACTAAGAGCAACAAAGGACAAGAAATTGTGGAGAGTCATGGATTCCCACAGCTTAAAGAGACATGTCACATAGAAAAAAAAAAGAAGCATTTTGCGATGTTGGACAAAACAGCCTATTTTAAGATCAATTTCCTCATCTCCTATACTAAGGTTGTCTAACTTTGATCCATACACTGGTTTACTTGTAAATCTTTTTTAGCTGAAATTGAACCCTGATTAAAAAAATATAAACAATCATTTTAACTACAAAATTAGTAAAAATAATGATTTAGATCCCAAGGGGTTCATCTTCAGAATTTTTTACTTTAAACTTTCTGTTGTTCACAAGTGCATATATATATATATATATTGCTTATACATTATTTTTATAGATAAAAATATTTATGTAAATGCTCTGTTTATAATAAACAGTATTAACAACATTTACTGTCTGAGAAATTTCAGAGAAAATGTGTTCTTCATGGGACATTTGTACTTTAAAAGCAGTAATTCAATCTTACTAACCAGACGGTTCCTCTGTATCTAAGTGGTATAGCACATCAGGCTATATAACAGTTCCATGTAGGATACAGGTTAGATTTCTGTATCTATAAAAATAATGTATAAACAATAAATATATTAATTTTTGGACTTAGTCCATTTCACTATATATATATATATATATATATATATATATATATATATATAGGGTATTTGCATGTAAGTGAATGTATTCATATATTAGATGTGAAGGTGCTGTAATGGTTAGTGTCTCAAAAAAAAAAACTTAGTTTGAATTCTGGTCAATTTTATTACATTCACTTTCACACAAATATGTGCTGTGGTTAAAGAGCAAAACAGACAGCGATCCTCAGCCTTGACTACCAACTAGACAATGAGAGGGAAGACTCAGAATTCAAGATAAGGCTAGACAGAAACAGGTAGACTGTGTTACTTCATGCTTTCTAGTGGGACAGACTTACCTGCCTGTGTGAAAAGTGGTCGGTAGCACAGACGGGAGGGGACTATGGTCAAGGCAAATAGGTCTAATCAGTAAAAGAAATCTACAATTCTCTCCATTTCTCAATCTCAAATATGCCACTCCTCAGCAGAAGCAAAACTTCTCTTGAATGAGTATACTGTAATTTTATGCACCTGAGCCAGCCATTGCTCAGCCAATGAGTGCCCAGAACCAGTCAATAAAAACAGCTACAAGTGATACCACCACTTCCATTCAAACAAAGTGCTGCCAGATTCACATTCAGTCTGAAGCTCACCAATTTGAAGTCTTCATACTCCATTGCAAAACATATGCGATTCCAGCCCTTTTTGGTCACTGAGATAAGTCTCCGCTACATTGACTTTTGAGAAAATCATCAGCAGAAATTCTGGTTTCCATCTGCACTCAAAAGACTATATTTCATAACTGTGACAAATAACTAACTGTATCAGCTACAAAGTAACCCAGAAAGACTAACTTTTTAGTTATTAGTTGTTGACTAACAAGTATCAAAGTTTATTGAACAACCCTTTTTTATTTTTAGCCATTAGTTACAAAGAAGCATCAAAGTTTCCTTAGGCTTAAAAATCACTCTTTTTCTTCATGTTATTAAAGCGGCTGGAACTTTTTCTCTGTCTGATAAAATATTTGCTGTCTGAACAAAGACAATGTTTTTTTCATGTTTACTTTAATTTTTTTAATTAAAATATATAAAAAAAATCTTTCATTCTTTTATTTTCCCAGAAAGCCTTAGAAAAACAATAACAACACTGACAGGTATATAATACTGATAAGATAATTCTCTCCAGGGTAATGTTTTAATCAACTTATTATTTCCCTCCAGGGAATAGGTGGGTGTTTATTCCTGTCTCTTCCATAGAAATTGTTGACATATGATTATAACATATCTTTTCTCAGTCAAAATTACAGAGAGACATCAGAACTAGAACTGAGATTTCATCAGCATAATGGAAGATGAAAAAAATACCTTATTTTCTTATGCATAACCAAATACTAACATTACAGTTTCCTTTTTAAACACCAAACACTACCAATCTGTTCTTGTCCCAAGGAGATTTTATAATTGCAAAATATCAGTCATTACAAATACAAGTAGTATAAATAAAATTCACTACCTCTTCAGGCAAATCTATTCACAGTGAAGTATTTTCAAGCAGTGCCTCTGGATAAGGTACATTTGTAACTTCTTTACAGTCTCAAAGGTAAGTCCAAGACAGAGTCTTCTTTCAAAGACCAAGAACAGTGTACTCCATCAAGTTTGCTGAACTACTTCTGTGAATTGCTCTCAGCAATAAAAAAACACTTCCTTCTTCTCTTAAGATATTTTTCATGCATCAATTATATTTTTTATTCACAACTAACATCATATGCTTCCAAAAGAAAATTTCATTAGCTTTAGGATACAAATCCTCATGCCCCACAGAAAAAAACTCCTACGGTAAGAGTTACAGAAACTGAATGCTGAATTTGATTTAGAGGCTGTCACAAATGCTTTTATATTGAAGGATTTGATTGGATGGGTGAATTTCTGTTCCAGTTGTCTCAGGATCATAACATAACTCACACTGTCTTATTGAATGAGGGCTTTTTTGTCCTTATCTATGACTTCTTATCCATAAGACCTGAATATAAGAAAAAAATAAGTGTTCGAAAAAATAATTCTAGGTTAAATGCCATGATGATTTGCGAACTGGCTTCCTGATGTCTTTTCCATGGTTTTAAATTCAATGTTATATTTCTCCTCGACTGGTTCCTCTAACAAGACTAAAGAACCAAGTTTACCCTACTATTTTGCCTATACTTGGTAGTGAGGAAAAGATAGATTCATATATTTTGTGAAAGCACAGTAAATGCAGCTGCCTTGGCTAAAAATTTTAATTTTGTTACACCTGCCACCTAATTTCCCCAAATTGGCTAATTTGTCATCTGTGTCTTCCTGAAATGTATAAATAAGTGAAAAATTCTGCTTCTTCAAAAAGGGAGTCTAAGAATCATGAGCTGAAAATGCATTTTCCAGGAAACAGGCAAAGCAGAAAAATGAGCAAGCGTTTTCTGTAGAAATATAATAAGCGAAAGATATTGTTTTCCAACATAATGTTCAGTGCACAGAGAAAATGAAATTAAGTCAAAAGCGGCTTTTATATCAGTAGTTCATATAGGATGCTTTATATTTTAAATATGAACCTTCTGAACACAGGTGATTAATATCTGGTGAGGGTAAAATTTTTTTATTGAGTCTGAAAAGAAAAAAAAAAGAAACCTACAAATGCTCATTATACAGTATTTTCTGTTCCTTATTGGCAATTATAAGGAATAGACCAAAATTTGATTAAATGGAATTAGACAGAATACAATCAGAAATTCACTCTGAAATTGTGGTCTGCTTTAAAAGAAAATTAAAAAAAGGAGTGATTAAGCAATATTAAGAGCTTTAGTGATGGTTGCTTATCAATTGTTTGCCTTTTGGCAAATGAATAAGATCCTTATTCTTGAAATACCATTTATTTTTGCCTTGCCTTTCATAGTATTTCTATCTCTGGTGTCTGTGTGGGGTCTGCCTCTAGGTCCTCTTTCCTATTCTTATGTTCAGTAATGATGTATCCAATATAGATTAGTTACCTCGAGGGAAACTGAATACTTATTAATATCTTTTGATTAACTTTCTTCAGCTATTCTTTGGCTCCTAGTCCAATGCCAGGTGAAACGTTTTAACTGATGAGAAAATGAGAGAATATTCATTCTTTCAGTCTACTTCTATCTATATATATTGTATACTTAGACAGCAAGACTCCAATATATATATATATATATATATATATATATATATATATATATATATATATGTGTGATTGTATTCAATAAAATCACTTATATTTCAATCTTCATTCAGTCTTGTCTTGAGTGTAAAATATAATGGTAATATCAGTTGAAACATTTTAACTGATGAGATATAGAATATTTGTCCTTCTGTTTATAAATACAGAGTCAGAAACCCTTCATTAATACAAGTTTGGTTGAGGCCTCAGATAAGCAATGTTTGTTTTTAATTTTAAAATTGATTGATTTCTTCCATTATGACTCATCAATTGTTTATGAATTATTTAAGCTGAAACATATATTGGATTGTCATAGTAATAGTTTTTCTTCTGAGTGAATATTACATTAACAATTTCTTTTGAGAATAACAATGATTTTCTTTTACAAGAAATGGAACACAGTTCTCAGATATTTAATTCTGAGATTCTATTCATTATAACATCCACACATTTAAAGAGGTACATATTAATAGTATGTACTTGAATAATATATAAATATATATTAAAACAAAGAGGAAGAAGAAGGCAAGTATAGAAAGAAATATACCTATGGTCTGGCTTTGTCCTGATGGAAGATGACATCCTTCCAACAAGCCAATTAGACATTTTTTAATTGACTGCTACCTTTTATCAATCCATTTGAGAACAGTACTTGTCTAAATTTAATGTCTGATTTTGCAGAAAGACTTTGTAATACCCAATGCCCTTCCAATCCCACCAGATACACAGAATTAGTTTCTTCAGATGCAGACTATTTTTTGAGTTGCTAACAGTGGCTCATTTTGATCCCCCCCACCCCAGGAACATTCTCACTCAAATTATCATAAACTATCCGTTTTTCATTGTCTGTGATTGTTCTTTACAAAAATGAGCTGTGTCCTTTTTGGCATTTCACTAGAGAATCACAGATACAAATGTGGTCAATTCATTTTTTTCCATTAAATTATAAGACACCCAAACATCACTGCAATTTCTAGTGTTTTCCAAATGCCTTCCATGACTTCCTGTATAGTGATGGACTGGCCCACAGGGATACCAGGAAATTTATTCAAAGAATAAATTCAAACATTGGGGATTATAAAGTGATTTGGGTTTATTCAGGGAGTATAATTTCCATAGGGAGACCTCTACCCAACAACATTCCTCAGATGAATAAGTCCCACTTCTTTGTTTCTTCCTTGTATGGTTGAAAAAGATCACAGGCATGTCTGAAATTTCCAACATTAAAATCCATCTCTTTGTGCTTTAATTCAGTCAAAATATATAACAATTATCAATTTTATTGACAATATTACCATTATTTTGTTGGCTTTTTATTCTTCAAATTTTGTTAAATGATCTATTAAATTATATATATATATTATATGATATTAGCTACCAAAAAAATAATTAAATTGGTCAAGCACTGTGGGGAGAAAAGCATGAATTTGTAAACAGTCACTATGACTGCTGATAATGCAAGACTTTCCAAACTGGATTGAGTTCTCTGGCTCACTGGCATACTTACAAAAAATAAATATATAAAAATGTGTTTTCCCCTCTGCCAGCCATTGATAGCCTAGGGGTTAGAATCTCCAACTGATTCCAAATTGGTTGGGTTGAAGTGATTGGATGTCTACCCACACTAAGGATCTGTGATACAGAGAAACAGTTTGTTCATGGATAACAGTATATATATATATATATATATATATATGAAAATATTGCTTAACTTTTAAAGATCAATTTTATCCTGACTTCAAAGTTTCTTGATACAATTTCCAGTCTTCATGGACTATATATAAAAATATAACAAAACTGAGTAAAAGAGTGGATTGAAAAATACACTTTAAACCAGAATCCCTGAATCCCTGAAGACTGGAAATTTCACCAAGAAACTTTGAAGTCAAGATAATATATTATATTATAATATAATATTATTAATTCTCTATTTTTTATATTATTTTAATCTTTTTAATATTGAGCACTATATATAAAAATATCTGCTATTTCTTTAATCTTAATTCTTATATATACAGCACCTAATGCAAGTAATGATTCAAAACTATAGAAGCTATTATTATACAAAATAAACAGCACACATTAAATAAAATATCATTCACCATAAGAGAAGATATCTTTAACTGCATAGGATATGATTAATGTGTGTACATATATTATCAGTATTATAATAAAATACATAAATCACATTCTTTTCTGCTGCCTTGTTCCCAATAACCATTCGACATGACATCACACTAAAACATATCAAATGTCCAGCTTACCAAAGAAATACCAGAATGCAAACAAATAAGTTCTAACTACCAATCAGACACCAAATAGGTGTCATTGATGATGACTGTGAAAGCTGAAAGTACTTAAACAAAAATAACAAAATATGAACTCTGGACAGTTTATCTGCAACACCTTATCCAAAAATTGGAAAAATAAAATAAAAAGATTAAACAGACAGATCTTGTCAGTTCTTTTTAGTATGTGTTGGCAGTCAACTTGTTATCAATCAAGAAATTTTTTTGCTTCGTCATTATTTTGTGCTAGGGAAAAGATGAATCATTATTTTGGCTGTCAATGTCCTAGCATGTCTACAAAGACGACTTTTAAATTCTGAGAGAAGTTTATATTTCTCAGTGGAAACAGGCGAAATTCTCTGTATCCAAATAATCCTTACATCCTACTTTAGATTCATATCACATACCACATTCAACAAGCCTCTACTTAAATGGCTCTTAAGCCTTGTATTGGGTGAACACTAGTGTTATATATATATATATATATATACACAAATATAAAAGTGGACATGGAAGTCAGCACTTAGAGGCGACAGTCTGTTTCATGCTACTGCAATTGTCAGGCGACTCCCTTATATATATATATATATATATATATATATATATATATATATATATATATATCTCCAAGTATAGGATTGGTGTATACGGAATAAATTCCAATAACCAACAAATACTATTCTTAAAAAAGTGATCAATACAAAGTAGAGCAAATATAATTATTTATTCAAAAATTATAACATAAATATGTTATAAAATCACTACAAAAATAGCCATTTTGTTTCAACACTTCTGGTGTCTTATCAAGTGATGGTGTTGAATGTAGAATAAAGGGTTTTAGAAGATTCAAATCAATCAAACACCTCTTGCTAAGGGAAACGCTGTTACATAAGCTTAAAACCCTTTATTCTACGTTCAACACCATCACTTGATAAGACACCAGAAGTGTTGAAACAAAATGGCTATTTTTGTAGTGATTTTATAACATATTTATGTTATAATTTTTGAATAAATAATTATATATATAAAATTATGCTACTTTTCCTGGCTTAGATTTTCAGATATCCTTCTTTAAAATATTGCACTTGTTCTCAGATTACTTTGTATTATTTGCTAATTTGAAATAAACACGCTTTCACGAATTCACTGTCAGTTAAGTGATAAAGTTAGAGGAGCAGATTAATAATAATGACTTTTGCATTAAACCATTTCCCTTCACATCACACTAATGTATACAGCATAACTGAGATCTTTGATTTGAGACAATATATCAGTGGTTCCATTAATTTACTCAACATCAACATATCAAGTGCTCAAAGACCAAATTACTTTTATGATTCAGAGACGGGAAACCTGGGCATACTTGTATTAACCATTATCTTTAATGAGAAGGTAGACATCACCTCATCTGGAAAATCACTTCACTTCATTTAGTATTTCCGGTCATTTTAATCAGTGACAGGAATTAGTCAAGAGAGACATCACTTAAAATTCAGTTAAAAGACATTTTTTCTCTCTCTAGTTTACCTCGTTCAAAAATGAATAATGCTATAAAATAAAATGTAGGTCTAGGTTATTGGATAATCAACCGTTGTTTTGCATGAAATGAGCCATGAATATTATTTAATATTTGCATGATATACAGCCACTCCTGGCTTTACGACTGAGCTCCATTCAAACAGGGTCGGTCACTAAATAAAAAATTGTACCTGCCTGCTATTTTGGATATACTGAAGAAGAAACTGGAATCAGCAGAAATGTGATTCTACAGAAAGATGCTGAGGATGCGATGAGGTAAAAACGTGAGCAATGACAAGGTTTTGGAGAAATGGAATCAAAAAAGAAAACTTGTGCTTAACATCAGAAAGTTGAAGTTTATGGAGCATGTAATGAGAAGGGGGGGCTCGGAAAATCTGATACCAATGAGACAGAAGAAACGCAATAACATACTTAATGAGCTTTAGTAAATTGATTGAAGAACAGGCTTTGGGAGAAATAACAAAAAGACAAAAGTTATTAAGAGCCACAAGGAACAGGAAGCTGTGGATGGCCATGACTGCCTATGTCCTGAAGGGACACAGTACAGAAAAGAAGAAGATGCATGTAATGGATTTGTGCCAACCAGATTCAAATAGCTTTAATTTCATTTTCACACCATTAGTAACATTTATATTTCTCAATGTTTATGCAAAACAGTAAAGTATTTAAACAGTAAAGTATTTAACAGTAAAATATTTAACAGTAAAATATTTAACAGTAAAGTATTTAACAGTAAAGTATTTAACAGTAAAGTATTTAACAGTAAACATAAACCAATTTGAAAGTTCTATGTTCTGTACATTGTTTCAGGTTGATACTGTAAATACAGTATCAGTAAATTTTTCACTTTATTCACTATTATTGTTTTCCCTTTCTTTAAAATGAATCATTATTTGATTCATTTTAAAGGAGCCAACAATAATTATCAAAGTTTTGTACAAGTTACAATAAGGACTGGTTGGATTTTTTGTTCTTGTTTTTTATTTTATGTGATTTTTATAGTTGGTTGTAAGTCAGTGGGTCACTTACATGAAGAGTGGCTATATTTGGCTTTAAGAAAATCGTCAAATATTTGCCTGTCTCAGAAATTGGCTAATTTTATACTTCCTGGGATCCGTTTTCTGTAGGGAAAAATTTTCAAAATTATTTATAATTGACGATGTTAAGTAATACAATCCTGTCTGCTGAAGCACTTTACCTCATGCTGACATTGACCAGACATGTGTCTTTTCTTCTCAGGGGAATTCTTAGAACCCAGGTGAATCACATGTCATATCATACACAACACAATGTTATCACTATGCTATCTTCTTTTCTCCATGCTGAAATTTTATATAGTAGAAAAGAAAAGGGCACAAAATCTCTCTCTCTCTCTCTCCCCCCCCCCCACACAGGATATTATAGTCACCAGACATGTCACTTTTCTTTTCTGGGAGACTCTTAGAACCAAGTGAACCACATGTCACATCATACACAACAAAAGTTTTATCACTACATTATCTCCTGTTCTTCACACTGATATTGTATAAGTCACTAGAAGAGAAAAGGACACAAAACCTCTCTCTCTCTCTCTCTCTCTCTTTCCTTACCCACAGGATACCATACTGACCAGACATGTCTCTTTTCTTCTCTGGGGTACTTCTTAGAACCCAGATGAAACACATGTCCTATCATACACAATGATCAATACAATATCTCCTGTTCAGAGAAATTTAATTAAAAAATAATAATATCTCTGCTACAAGATACCATATAGATTTACATCTTCCTCCATAATCAGAAAATATCCCTCTTCAACAAACTGATGATTCCTGTAACAATTTGGTAACAGAATCCCATTACAGTATATTTTTTTATGACTTTAAATTCTGAATTACTATTTATCATTTCTATGATTTGGTCATAAAATTCTTTGACATGAATTATGAAGTAAAAAAAAAGAAAAGAAAAGTGATTTGCTTTGACATTGATTCAAAATTATATTTATTTAAATCTTTCATCCATTAAATGTTTTGCTAAACAAACTTTCTAAAGGAACATAGTGCTACACAGGTTTTAGTTATCTATATATATATATATAAAACAGAGGCTGTCTGTGTTTCTCTGTGTATTTGTGTGTGTGATACCTTTTCACTTGAGATCCATCCAATCAATTTTGACCAAATTTGGCACATACATTGTACAGTGTAAGAGATAGGTTCTTTTTGTAAAAATAGATAATTTTTAAAAACTCAGTAATCATTAAAGCCAATCAAAAATTGAAAAATTCAACATTTTTCCTTCAAATTCGGTATGTAGGTTACTCATGATGTGAAAAACGAAAAATTGATTTCAACACAAATTTTAAACTAAAAACTCCCTCAACTTTCAAGCAATCTAATACAAACTTCACTCAATTGTAGCCAACAATAAGTTGATTGTTTAACAGTCATGTAACTTGCTAGTTAAGTTCACGCATTTAGTGAGAACCCATATAAATAGCGAAAAATGGTGATATCTACTGGCTTCTTTCTTATTTTTCATTAATCTTTCAACCAATTTTCAACAAACTTAACAATTGCTTTACAAATGTATCCTCTTTTACATCCCTGGTAGCACCCTAACAAAATGAATTTAAAAAACTCAAAAATAATTATGATCTTAAGTGGGTCTTCATCTTGCCTGTTTTACACCTTCATGTTCTCAGCTGACTTTGATTAAATAAATACAGACTACTTCTGTTATATCAGTAACTGCATTAATTCAAAATGTTTTTAATGTAAGTCCTTTGAAGTAATTGAAGAAGACAGACTCTGTTACACTAAACATGATGCTGTTTTTGCTCCATTCTAAATGAATGCTTTTTCTGATTGACTAGCTGGGTATGGTTGCTAGTATCATATATAGCAAACCTTCAGGTAGTATATAATTTAATATAATACTAAAATTAGTATAAACATAGTCAGGTTCGTTACATTAACTTATACAAAAATATCCTTGGGAAAGGTATGAATCCATTTTATCTATTCCCACCACTGCTA
This sequence comes from Acanthosepion esculentum, assembly GCA_964036315.1. Taxonomy (NCBI): domain Eukaryota; kingdom Metazoa; phylum Mollusca; class Cephalopoda; order Sepiida; family Sepiidae; genus Acanthosepion; species Acanthosepion esculentum. The sequence goes on along the minus strand of OZ038497.1, from coordinate 102,475,426 downwards.
TGTGTTGAATTGTAAGAAAGACTGGATCCTATAGCTCTCATTGTCAACCAGTCTACTACAGAAAGATATGGCAACCTATTGCAGAAAACTCTTCTGCCTAGTCAGTCATGAAGCAAAAGAAATATGATCATCCAAGTATGTATCAGAAATGACACTTAAATGATTGACTGAAGAATTAACTTATAAAATAATATCTAGTTTTTACTTAGTATTAAATGACTTTACTTTTTGTCTGGTTTAATAGCTAAGGAAACAAAAGAAATAAAAGATACTTTGTTAATATTCAATATTTTCAATTTTTTTTCTGTTAGCTTTCTCTCCCTAATATTTCAATTCCCTATATTCTGTATCTTGTACAATCCCATTATCACCAACATTTCACAGTGTACGACAACTAATTGTCCATCAAGTGATATGAAAATGGACAAAATTCTTCCTGAAGAAGGTTGGGGAATGGATCGAACACTATGATTTTAAAGATTGAAAACAAATATTAAAAACATGAATGTATCCAGAAATATAATTTGAAGAAAGTACTGAAAATAAAATTCACATTTTTTTGTATTCCTGAAAAAGATAAAATGTTTTGATAAACAATCAAATTTTTTTTTTTCACCACAAACAAACTTTTTCCTTTTTTAACATTTGTCTTCTTTTACTTCTGATGAGTGAAGATTTTTCACAGTGTGAAGATAAATGTTTTGCAAAATATAATTAAGATATATTCTTCAAAAATCTAGATTGCAACACTTTCTTCTTTTATTGGCTATATCCCTGCAGAAGATGGGCTATCATGGCCCTCACTGACTTCTTATCTTTTGTAGCTTTAATTAAATATTGTGCCCTGGTTCAGTTACTGCTACCATCACAGTGATGTTACTTGCTGTTTTCCTCAGCCATTCTTGCCTACTTTAAGTCCTGTGAGTGTCAAATACTCCATGCCCTTCTTCCTCATTATGTATCCTAGAAATTTATTGTCTCTAAAATCATATGTACAAGTGACTTTTTCATTCTGTTTTTTTTTTAGAAACTTTCTCATTATCGCATTTTCAGTCCATGGTATTCTCAATATACTTCTGTAGAGACACATTTTTTTCCCTCAAATCTGCTTTTCATCTTTAAAGAAATTGTCCAGCATTTACTGCCATATAGTACTCTTATCTTTGTTTCAAATTAAATTTTCCTGTTTCTTAATATTTGTTTAGTTAGGCATCTTTCACTATTCTAATGTACATTCAGATTTTGATTTCACATTTTCCGCTGTATGTTATAACACTCTGCAGATAGAATCTTTTGTTCAGATGCTTAAATCTGTTTTCTTTATAAAAGAGCATCGTTTTCCCTGCTATTCAATCTGTAGCTGTAAGATGATTTATTCATGCCTTTTCCAAGGGCATTAGTGTAAAGTTAACAAAACAGGCTTAGTCATAATTTTAAACTCAGCACACTGATTCTCCTTTCTGAACCAATCACACTAATCCATACATCCTGTGCTGTGACAGTAAATGAGTACAGAAAATTGTTGTAATTTTGCTCCTTAGTGAGTGCTCTCTATATTGTGGATAACACTTTCCACATCATGCACATATTGCACTGACCCTTGACAGAAGTCTTGGGTAGCAATACCTTGATTCTAGGCAGAATGCATAGATATTATAAAATTTGGTAGAATTGTTGATCCATTTATTAATAAACCCAATGTTATTTTTGACAGGTACCATGCTAGTAGTAGTAGTAGTTGTTGTTGTTGTAGTATTATTATTGCCCAGTATTATTTTCCCAAATATCTAATTCATTAAATCTTGACTTTAGTATTTTTGACATGGTTCCTATTAGGAATAACTGCAAAATACTTTCCCCTCCCCAATGTATAGGCAGAAGCACACAAATGCATGCTGGGATTTTTTTCTTGCCAATAAAATAGGCCAGTTCTCACTTTCATCTGACTCAGTCCTAAACTGTCTTGTCTTGAAATCAGAACACTATGTTTGTTTGTCTGAACATGCTTTTGTGTGTCAACCTCAATTCCTAGTTTGTGGACCTTTTGTCATATTAGTGTTGTTTTGCTATATTACTGTTAATTTGCCTTGCACATATTGTTTGCTTACTTTGTTATTTATTGCTCTGTTCTTATCTTTTCTTTTTCTTGTCACTGCCAATTTTTTTAACTCTGTTTAACTTCTGTCATTTATTTTATGTTTAACAATGGCCACTCACTCTACACCCAGAGAGCCAATTCCTTGAGACAAAACACTAACATGTTCTCAGCTCCCAGACAAGGTCTTGACCTTTTTCCAGTTTTTCTCTTTTTAAAAATTTTTATCCTCTGACCCACTGGCATAGCCGCACTTATAATTTGGGTGATCTTTTCCTTGTCTCTGATCATTTGACCTGGTCTGGTCTTCTTGCTTGGATGGAATGGATGGTTTGAATATACAAGTACCAGAGAATCTTACTCCTTTTTATTTTCTAGGACAACTCCTGATTTGTGTTGATACTATTTTTCTATCTGGTCAAAACCGAGTTGCTTGCACAGTTCCGAGTGTATGACTGCCTCCACTTTGTCATATTTATTTTTATATTTCTTTGGAGTCAGTTGTTATATTTCATGCATTTCTGTGTTTATATCTTGTGTGACAGGTGGTTACTACGGGAGCTTAATTGCATTTCTCTCAAAATCACATGTCCAGCAATGAATGAATATCTTGCTGGCTTTCAATCCAGATATGTGGAGAGAACTGGTCAGGTGCTTCGCTGTACAATGACCCTATGACCACACTTGGGAGTGATGATGATCTTTGTCAATGAGGGTGCTGAAAAGTTCTAGTTTTATTTTAAAATATTCTTTCACTGACAAAAACGAAAAAAAATTAAAATGTTATGGGTTTCTTTTTACTTTCATAATTTGGAAAGAAAAAGGTTTGATGTTAAAAAACGATGACTTTTTTTTTTTTTTTTGTAAATACCACTAAAATCATTACTATTATTATCATCATCTCCAATCTACAAAGATACCGTTAGGCTTGAACTTGTTACAACTAGCTAAAGAAACAATACCTCAAGCAGAAGAAAAGAGATGCAACTGTCTTTTAACATGACTTATTTGGAGATTTTTTTTTGCATTCTTAACTGTCAATGTGATATGATTATTGAAAGAAGATCTTTTTTGACATCTTTTTTCTTTGATCTGAGTAAGAAAAGAGTAATTACACTGATTGAATGAGCATGCAGCAACCCAATGCCTCTTACATAACACCCCCATCCTCCTAGCAACTGCATGTCAGTGAAAAGGCATGTTCATTTGAATACGGTTCCACCTACAAACAGGCTGTAGGTCAAAGGTCAAATATTTCTTACTGGTCTTATAAGTTAGCTATCAAGACACATGACTAGCAATACCCAGGCACACAAATGTATATAGAAGCCTTTATTGGTATCTAATATAAATAGAATTAGTTTTAACCTGTGAAAATTTCATAGTTTACATATTCTAAATTTTCAATTCTTCAGCTAATGAATGAATATGATCATGGCAAATTCTATAATAATAAAATATCCAGAGCAATTCCCCTATTACATAAATAAATATTTCAGCTTAACAACCTTAACAAAACATTTCAATAACAATCATAAATATGAACGCTGGTCCTTATTTTAAGAAGTGGGTACAAATGAAAAGATTTGAAATTGACAACTTTTCCTTTTCACTGAAACAGATGTTAAACACTTATCTATCTTTTATTTTCACTGAAACCAAGTATCTCTGATATGTTGTTTCACATAATCAAAACGGAATAGACCATTATTTATGAGATACTAGGAGGGCGTAACGGTTGTGCGAACTGAGGAACTACCAAAGGCAGAAACAGGCATAATTATCATGTATATTATATATATATATACATATATATATATATATATATATATATATATATATATATATTTTATCAAATACTTTTAAATTCAAAGAGGTTTTTCATTTCAATTTTTAATTATGCTGTGTTGCACTTTGGACCAGCACTTCTTTGAGGATTGCTGTGGAATTCTGCAGAGAAAGTGAACCTGATATCAAAAACTTATTCCTCTGCTTCAACATCAAGACAGGACAGATATGACTAGACTTTAGAAGGAAGGAAACCTATCTATCACTCTTTGTGCTAGACTATAGAAAATGGGCAAAGCAAAGAATGTCAGATAGGGTTCCTTACAAAGAAGGAAAACTATGTGACACTCTTTGTTACTAAACTTTAGAAAAGGCATGGGCAACATTTTCTGACTAGTGGCCTGCGTGAGATATGGCTCTTCATAAAATGGGCCACACTAATAAGAAAATTCAAAATAATTTTTTACTGAAAGTAAAGTGAAAATTTTCACTACAGAAGATCATGCAGGCCCCAGTTTGCCCATGGCTGCTTTAGAAAAAAGGAAGCAAAGAGTGTCAGATAGGTTTCCTTCTTTGTAAGAAACCCTATCTGACACTCTTTGTTACTAGATTTTAGTAAAGAGTGTCAAATATGGTTTCTTTTTTGTAGTGCTGACCAGACTATCTCTAGCTGGCAAGAAGTTTTCTCTTTTATAGAACTCAATGTAACTAGGAAAGGTCATAAATCATTGCTCTCAGGACCCTTAGTAGCATTATTGTCTTGCTTGGAGTGGAATGATTAAGAAAAAAAGATTTAGGAAAAATTCTGAAATGAGGGAAAAGGAACATTAGTCACCATTTAAAAACTTGTTTTTTCTTCTTGTTCAGCAATGTACAAAAAATATTATGCCTGGACAAGATAATGGTGATAAAAAATAGATTTATTTAAAAAATGTGAAAATAATAAAATTATGGCCAGATCCATGACAACATTTAATATTTTGAAATAAATGGAATACATGAAGAAAACAAGTTGTCTGTCTTTGGTAGAATTGTTTTGTAACAATCTGCTCAAAGAATTACTCTTCAACAGAGAAAACTGGCAAATATTTGAAATAATAACAGTTTTCCTCATATTGAAAATGTGATGCATCTTATGAACATGGACAAGAATAAGAAATCCTTCCACATGTGGCAGATTATTACGGACTTAACCTCTTGTTTTACTCCATGCAATTCCAAAAGTTGAAGATATTAAAAAAAATTAAATTTATTATAGGAGATTAGGATATTGAACACAGGATAGGCTGTATCAGGGATAGTTTCAAACATCACCACCTACTGTTACAAAACCAAAACACTAACCTAAAAACAAAACTCATTTTCTTAAACAGCTTTGTCAGAACTTTTATATGCATGGCGCCAAACTCATTCAGAAATACCTAAACTATCAGCTGTATACAATCACTTTTTCAGATCATTGGTGAAAAATGGCATCAAACAAATGAAATATATTGCCCTTAATGTAGAATCAATGCAATACTCACCTTTGCAGGAAGGTTCCAAACTAGTGTCCAGTTGGCAGACAGGTGAGCAAGCTGTAATTCAAAACAGCTCTGTACTCAAGCAAACATAATGGTGAATGATGGATATTTGTTTATCACAATATCCACACTAGACCCAGAAGCCAACTAGAACCCAGAGAATGGGATTACCTAAGTAGCCAAATAGAACATTCCAACTTGCTACATATACCAGCTGTTCTAGTCTCTGGGGACCAAAGAGCTTACAATACAGCTAGTCTGTTTATTCAGTACTTAGAAAAGAGCTTTCCTCTTCAAACTTTGTACCAAATAACAGTATCAACATGTCTTGAGACTTTCAACAGCAGCAACAACTAAAATGAATAGCACATGTAACTTGAGAAAATAATGACCCAATCAAAATGCTAGCATTCTACATCACTTAAAAGGTTAGGTGGGAAACTTCCATCAATGCTGGTAAAAGTGGAAAATTCTTTTCCTGAAAAATTGTTTTAATAGAAAAATTTTATAAATTTAAACAGAAAGTAACACTGGCTCCTTGGTCAATGACTGCTGAATGTTTCCTTATAATGAAACAGCTAATATTACCATTAATGAAATCATTGAATCAAAATTGGAAATTTTTTATGATGGAAATAAATGCTGCCCAAAATCATCAAAACCCTATTTATTTCAAATTTATATGAAAAAAAAACGAAAAAAAATGATAGTATTAAAAAATGTTGGAAACTTTTGAGGAAACTTTATATAACATTAAATATCTGACATTTACATATTCTTACAAATGCTGTTATTAATCTGCAATTTTTGTATGGTTGCAAAGTATAGCATCATTTGTAAGATGATCTGAATTGATTATATACTCTTATATAAGGTTCCTTCAAGATAACATTTTTAGCACTATAATTTTTTCATATAAATTTGAAACAAATGATAATGATAGAAAAATGATAGTGTTAAAAAATGTCAGAAACTTTTGCAGCAACCTTATATAAGATTAAATATCTGATACTCACATCATCTTACAAATGCCATCATGCTTTACAACCATATGAAAATTGCAGATGCATAATCTCCATTTTATAATACATTTCCAAATATTCAGATTGAAAATGGACACAGGCAGCGAAAGAAAAATATCTAAGTGGCCAGCAATAATAGTAACAGGTGAGATACCTGCCAGGAGGTATGCTAAGATTCTCAGCTATTTCCTTGACCATTTCGCAGCAGAGCAAATGTTGGCGCCAAATGCCCACTTTTTTTTCCGAAGCACAGTAAGATCAAGTACACCATGGAGAAAAAGGAATGCATCACGACCCAGGCTTAAGACTCAAGAAGAATAGGATGCTCAGAGAAAATCACTTAGTTTTTATTTCATTTCAAGTTTAGTCACAGTAAGGTTTCTTACTATTAAAGTTCCTTTAAGTAAAACCATAATGTTGATAATCAGCTTGAATAAAGTATCAAGGACATAGCTACCAAGAAGCATTGAAAATGAGCAAAGACATTCATGCGGTTTTTATTTCGCATTATACTGGAGATACTGATTTACTGTTGGGCTTTAACTTGGCCAGAGATTTTAACCCAATAGTATCTTCGTGACAGTAAAGGACTCCAGCAAAGTGATCAAGTTCCTTTTAGAGAACTGAATACTTGAACAAAGCATGAACAAAAGAAAATGTTACTTATACAAATGAGTAAAGATTTTATTTGCAATTTTTATAACCGAGTTCAACTACTGGTAGTGAACTATCAAAAGAAGTCAATCAGATAAATGAGTCAACAAAGATCTATCATATTTAAATAGGTACCTCCACAAAAACATTAAAAATTCTGTATACCATAATGAAAACAGTTATTTTTTTTAATGCAATTCACCCCAAGCAAGGCGGGAGTGACACTAGCACACAAGGGGTTACAGAGGATTGATAACAAGAGTAAAGAGGCTTGTTTGAGGAAAGGATATAGAGAAGGACAGGGAACAAGTTCAGGGTGTCAGATGTTGATTGATATTACACTAGAATATTTGAAGATTATAGTTATAAGGGAAGCAAGAAAGGGGAAGGGAGTTCCACAGACGGGAAGTGCAAGAGAAGAATCTGTTTGAGTAGAAGAGACGGTTATATTTAACCGTTTTAACAGTGAAAGGGTGGGACCGAGGTGCTAGCCTGTTAGCTCGCTTAAATTCAGGCACTCTGGGAATTAGCAAAAGTAGCTAGATGGAACAGTTGTCATGAAAATCCTTGTAGAAGAGACAGAGGGAAGCAATGGCACGTCTGTGGAATAGCAATTGTAGACTAGATGCCAGATCAGGACCTTTCATATTGCATATTCATCTCTGGATATTTTATTGTCAAAATCTTTGTTATTATTAAGAAGAAGGATCAAAGTATTTTTTGATTATTTACTTGCAATTTTTATAATCGAGTTCAACTACTGGCAGTGAACTCTCAAAAGAATTCAATCAGATAACTGAGTCAACAAAGGAATCAAAATAATATTAGATATTTAATGACTCACAAAACATTTGCAGTATTTTATAAAATGTAAGATTCGTGAAGACGTGTATGTACGACAACAGCAGCAGAAGTGTTAATTTAAATTAATGCACAGTCTTTTTATCCCTCTCTAGAAAGTTAATGATCGTTTTTTATTTATTTTTTTTTTTTTTGCATTTTTTATATACACACGAGCAAGCAAACCGGGTTACAATTATTTGGTTTGCAATGTACAGTGCTGTTCGATAAAAGTGACTCACCCGATTCTTTTTACTAAATGTTCTCTTCTCCGATGAAACGAAAGTTGAGCTAAATTCGAAGGATAAGCGATCTAAAATCCGAAGAAGAACCTTTGAAAGCCCTTTGAATTTAGTAGTAAGTACTGTCAAGCATCTGTTCAGTATAATGTTCTGGGGATGCTTTTCTTTTCATGGAACTGGTTTCTTAAAACCTATTGAAAAGACCCTTAGGAGCGAGCAGTACAAGAGAATTTTAGAGTCTGGTCTGCTCCCTTCTGCTGAAAGGGTACTAATCGACCTCACCAAGCTCATTTTTATGCAGGATAATGCTCCCTGTCACAAATCAAAATTGATGAAGGAATACTTTGATGAGAAGCAGGTGAGTGTTACGACATGGCCGTCCCAATCTCTTGACCTCAACCCCATAGAAAACTTATGGAGCATTATAAAGTACAGGCTCTCGAGAAAGCAGTTGAGCAACAAAGAGGATTTCATTGTGAATTTCATATCCGAATGGAATTCAATGCTTGGAGATGAGATTTGCCAGAACCTAATCAAGTCAATGCCAAAAAGGGTTGAAAAGGTTATTCAAAATAAAGGAGGACCCATAGATTATTAAATATTTTGAACTATATTACCTATTATAAATAAATTATACCTCTATCATTCTTTATTGAAAGCTGTTCGGTTATGTTTCTATTGATTACTAGTTGCAGGAAATAAGTGAGTCACTTTTTCTCAGATAAGCAATACATTTTTCATTTCTTCAGGTCAACTGCTGATGTACTGATGATAAGTGCAGAAAGAGTTTATCATACACTAGATAAAAATGGTGAGGCCCGGGTTGTTGCATTAGACATATCAAAGGCCTTTGGTAGTCTGTGGCATTAAGGTCTTCTCTGCAAGGTGAAAAGTTACAGTGTCCCTAGACATATCTTTTAACTGGTCTAGTCTTTTCTATCAAATCATGTTTTCCTGAATGGTCACTCATCTACATCCTTTTGTACTAACACAAATGTCCTCACAGTGTTTGATCCTTGATTCTATTCGATTTTTAATTTTCATTAATGATTTTTCTTTTAACATCAGCTCTCAACTCGGTATCTATGCTGACAGCACAACAATTTACTACTCCTGCCTTAATAGTAAGGCTCATCAGTCCGACGAGGTCAAAATAGCAGCTAATGTCCAAAACAATATCAAGTCCATAGTTAACTGGGATGAAAGATGGCTTGTCAATTTTAACGCCTCCAAAATTAAACTTCTCTCAATCATGTCTGATGCAATCCTCTCGGAAAGTGACTCATTGAACCTTCTCAGGCTTACATTCTCTGTTGACATGAAGTGGAAAGACTATATTGAATCCATTGCCAGCTCAACTGCTAAGAAAGTCAGTTGACTATGTCAGGCAAGGCAATTTTTCACTCCTACCATTCATCCATGCAGCTCTTGCTCAAAATCTTCTGAAACCCCCTTGCCTTGATCGACCCACTGTCTTTCTCTTTCTCCACATCCTCTCCTTTACCACTCCTATCTGCTCTTCCTCCAACCCTTCTATAACACCTTGCATGATAGTGGCCTCCAGCCTTGCTTGGGGTGATACGCTTAAAAAAAAAAATGGTCCCGTGTGCCAGCTATTTAACTTGAGCTCCATGATAATATCCAAACAAGAATCAGCAATATTATTGGTCCTGATTTGGTGGCTCAGCTCCAGTCACCTTCCCACTGCTATAAGGTTGCCTCTCTATGTCTTTTCTATAAATACTGTCATGGTAATTGTTCGAATGAGCTCTTCACTATGGTACCTCTTGTTTTTTTTTTTTAATTTAAGCACAGCACTAGACTGGCATTGAGATTTCATCAATTTATAGTTGAGCTAGCTAGAAGTAGCTATATAGTCTATGCTAACTTCTTGCTTCTGGAACTCCCTACTGACTCCATGATTTCCAGCCAACTTTAATCTGCAAAAATTTAAATGCAATGTCAATCGCTATCTTCTGTCCTCCTGATTACTCTCTTCTTTTTCTGCACTCATTAATGTTTCTGTTCCTAATTCTGACACTCCCTGTAACTCCTTGTGTTTTAGTCGCATTACTGCTTTGCTTGGGGTGATTCCAATTTTAAAAAAATCTGTTTTTGTACGTTTAACTGTGGCAAAGATTTAAATTTTAAACATAAAACCTGAAATTTAATTTTTAAGTAAAAAGTTTTAAAATTTAACATCAAAAGAGTTAAATTTACAATTTAAACAATCTGTTTAACACTTTTATTCCATTTACATCTTCTGTTTCTTTTATTCAATCTTTTTATTTGGCAAAGAATTTTTTCAAATTTCCAAATTGTTCATTTTCCTGAGAAAATTACTTCTATTATTTTTCTATTTTATCAAAATTTCAGAACATTTGACATATTTAATTTTAAATACACTGTTTTATTTTGGATTTTATTAGCATTAGATGAAGTATTATTGACTTTCTTCATTACCTTAAACAAAAGGTTAGGAAGGAATCTCCAATCAATACTAGAAATGTGCTATATGTTATATGAAAGAGTTGATTTTAAAAGCCTATTTTCCTGAAAGACTGTTTTAAGATAAAGAGTTTATACATTTCAAACAATAGTTATACTGGTCAGTCAATACCAAATGTTTCCTGTATGAAAATTTCTAATTTCGTTATCATTACCATTGTTAATCATTATAAATTTTGACTCATATTTCTTTCATTATCTTTTCATTATTTTTGTTTTTATTGCAAATAGAAATAAAGGAGTAGCTTCAAACAAACCCAAACTTTCATACATTTTTTTCAACAGTAAGCATGTTCTACTGTGAAACCTGACCTATGACTTCAACTTCAAAGACCAATGCTGGACGAATATGAAATCTAACCAGAGAAACTTATTCTTGATTTTCATTGCAAAAACTAGACACCACCATCTTTGAAAATAAGAAAAAAAACTAAACATTAATTGCAAGAAGATATAATGCATGCTTGTTAGCAAAAGGAACAGCTCAACCTGCAAATCAAAACTTAGTGATACCAAAATCAAAAAAGTACAATGATTTAAATATCTGGGAAGTGTTGCTTTAACAGAGGGTGCAAAGTGCAACACTGATAGCAAAAGATAGTGAAAGGTGCCTTCCAAAAACTAAAAAAAAGTATAAATCACAGGAAAAATTAATTAGAAGCAAAGAAAAGAGGACTGAATTCTTATCTAATATCAGTCCTCCTGCATGACAGTGGATGCTGGACAATCTCCTCAGAGGTAGAAAAGAGACTTGAAGCAACAGAAATGTGTTTCTACAGAATGATACTTTTAGAAAAAAATGGAAACAAAAAGGACTCTTCTAGTTAACACCAAGAAGAGCAAGTTGAAATTTCTAAGGCACATAATGAGGAAAGAGGGTTTGGAGAATTTGACACTTACAGGAAAACTGTAGGTAAGGTGAGCAGAGAAAAACAACCTATAGCATACTTTGAGAGTAAATGATGGTTAAATGGAGTAAGGTTTTCGGGAGATAACAAAGAGCCAAAATTTATTAAGAGCAATCAGACAGGAAATTGTGGAGAGCCATGATTGTCAATGTCCTGAAGGGACATGGCATATAGAAGAAGAATACTTAGCATAAGGAAGAAAAAAATGAACTTTCTAAAGCACATAATGAGGAAAGAGAGTTTGAAGAATTTGATACTCACAGGAGAGAGCGAATGCAAGAGGAACAGAGGAAAACAATGCATAACATAGCCAGTGAGCTTAAGTAACTGTATGGAAGAACAGTATTTAGGAGAGATAACAAAAAACAAGATTTATTATTGTTAAGCGGTCTCCCCTTTTTACACAAATGGACTCACCCGAGGTATACATATACTACTACCAGTGAATACCCGGAGTCTGTAATAGAGTCGTCTGTAATAGAGCGGTATGTAATAGAGGAGGGTATCACAAGAGTCACCATCATGAGCACCTAGACTCAGTAAGGAGTCATACCGCGATACTTCAATACCAAGACTGTATATATATTATTGCTACTAACCCGCATTCCTGGATCTACTAACCCGTATTACCAGTTTGTATTATTACGTTAATACATTTATTTTCCTTATCCATTCCTGGCGTTTGTTATTCATTGATATCGGATTCATCCCAGAATCCACAACAGTTATGAGCTTATCAAAAGTGTTAAGCACTTCAAATATCTTGGATCTCACGTGATAGATTCCCAAAAATACTTCAACATGGGACACATGTAACAAACTTCACAAGACGGTGCTCAAACCTTTCATCCTCTTTAAAAGTCCAAACATTTCAAACACTGATTGGATCTGTATGGATCAGAAGCTTGGACATTATCTGTTCATCTTGAAAGATGGCTGGATGGAACATATGCAAATCTACTTAGAAAAATCAAAAACATCAGTTGGGGATCCCATGCAATGTTTAACAAAATTTATGGAGAACTGAGATCAATCTCTCTTAATCTCAAACAAAAGTGACTGCAGTTTGCCAGCCACTGCCACCAAGTAGACAGGGAGGTCATCTCATCCTTACTTCCATGGCATCCTTTCCTAAAAACCATGGCTCAGGACGCAGGTTGGATATTGGGGATTGCAATGCAGGACTGAGCAGAGAGGTTGAAGGATGATGATTATTAGCTACAAAGGACAGGAAATTGTGGAGAGCTGTAACTGATAATCTCCTAATGTGACATGGCACATAGAAGAAGAAAAAAACTGTGAGACTTTTGAATTTGGGGCTAAATATACATATATCAATATTTTTAACTGATTTCCTACCTGGTAAAGCCAACCCAATTTTTAATGATCAATAAAGATTTCTTCACATTTGTTGTTTGTCTTTTAATCTTTTAAAATTTTGCCAATGGCCGATATAAGGTATAATTTTTGGAGTGTATGTCAAAACAGATATTTTGAAAATGTTCCTTCATGAGAGCTCCAAGATTTTAGCAGACAGGTGAATTTCCTTGCCATCTGCCAAATTCTTCTGGTGGCGGAAAGAAAATAAAACCATGCTTTCTCTGTGTTTAGCTCCAAATAAAGTATTTTAATTTGTTTCTTCACCACTAAGCCATCAAATTCTATAAAACAATTTAAAATTTCTTTTGATAAATGCTAATGAAAATGTGCTAAAAAGCTTTTGGTCTGACCCACTTTGAAAGATCTGACCAAATAAACTAACATCAAATTTGTTTTAGAAGAGCTTCCTGGTTAGGCTGAGATATTTTCAGCATCCTTTTCTGAGATGGAAAATACAACTTTTATTTTGAAGGCACTAAATTCAAATCTGAGAATTTAAATCATAAAATGCAGAATTTTTACTGCTTACATCATTAAACAAGTGTGCCCTGAATATAATGTTGCCAATTATCCGAGTTTTAAAATGCTCTGATTCTAATTAAAAGACAGCAATGTCATAAAATGTTTACTCATGTTCACAATATGCAGAGGTGAAACCTTTATAAAATCTTAAAAACATCAATATATTGCTATTAGTACTTGTTATCAAGCATTTTTAAATATAAAAAGGTTGGCTTTTAACTTGAGTCTTAGGTGAGCCAGGAACTTGCAAGGAGATTAATCCGAGACAGATAAAGAAGGATGAAGAAAGATTAACACAGATTGAAATTCACATGTTTTTATTAATGATATGCTATGACTCTTTCTCTCCTGGGGACAAAAGCATTATCCCTAGGGTCTATCCAAGATCGATGCTCAAGGGAGATTATTGCATTAAAAAATAGATAACATTACTTTTAATTCATCTTGCTGCTTTATTACACCTCTGGTTTTCACTATCCTTTCATATGAGTTTTACTCTTTATTATTTTGGCTTTTTTTTGTCAGATAATAATTACCTAAATTGTTTGATCGACAAAACAAAGATTATAAAATCAAATAAATAAATATATAAATGTAAATCTTTTAATGATACCTGAAATTACATCCCACACCTGAAAATCACATTTTCATGAAAGTTGTTTTAGCCATTTCAGTCAAAGTAATCACCAGCTACTCATTTCTGAGCAGAACTGTCTGCTAGGGCAACTAGCCAAGAATAATCTTCAATGTTATTGGTCTTGATATGGCATCTTGGCTTTTGTCACTTTCCCACCACTGTAATGTAGCTTCCTTGTGCCTTTTCTATAAATCCTTTCATGGTAATTGGTATGATGAACTTACCTCTGTAGTACCTCGACCTTATAAATTTAAGTGCAGTACTAGATTGGCAGTAAGATCTTATAATTTTACAGATGAAATAGTTTGATGTAACCATAAGTTCAATGCTAACAGTTTCTTCTCTTGCACTTCTCATTTGTGAAACTTTCTTTCATCTTCTTGATTTCCAGTCAAGTTTAATCTTCAAAAATTTAAATGCAATGTCAAATGTTACCTTCTGTGTTCTTAATGCTTGTTCTTTTTTGTCCTCTCTCCTTAATAGTAGTTTTTCTCATATTCTCTATGGACCTTTGGATTTCAGTGCCCAATTTATCTGGCAAAACTTGTACTTGCATTATTCTCATGTCTCTTATTCATAGCTTGCATCTTGGACTGTCTCTTCTACTTATAATCATACTTTCTGTCTTCTTACAAGTAAAGGTAAGTCCTTTTTTCCTGCTTTCCTTATTAAGGAGTTTATGCAGTATTAGTGAACAAATTAAATTATCAGTAGAGAAAGATGGCTCCAGAAAAGAAATAATTTCAACAGCTGTACAAATAATGGCAGTTGTTGTAAAACTAAGAACTATCTGGAAGGTCAAGATAAGATGTTTGATAGCTTTCTCAATTTTTCTGTATACCTGTGACTCTTAGACATTAACAACAGAACTAAAACAAAGAATGTCGACTTTAGAAATAAGATACTACAGAACCAGCTTAAGTGCATCGTGTACATAGACCACATCACAAATGATACAGTGCAAGACACCATCAGATAAAAAGAAGACCCACAGAAGAAGACTTCATAACTTCTGTCTAAGAGTAACAGTTGAAAAAAGTTTTAACACATCATCAGAACCCAGAATCTTTCCTTTAGACAAAAGAAGAATCATAGAGAGATAAAAGATAATCTGACAATGAAAAGTCTAATGATAATTTTTTTTATTTATTTTCATTATTAAACTTGGTTGAATACAAATTGTCAGTCTTAGCAGTTTCTAAATGTTATTTATTTTCATTTAGGTGTTAACATTTTCCACATTAATTTATTTTTTAATTTAATTGTTTTTCTAATAAATAGAGCATGACTCTGTAATCATCTCTTTTCAAGGCATAAGTCATCCACAGCTCATATTTTCTTTATTATCTGTCAATTGTCAAACCTTCTTGGGGAAAAATAATGGAGTGATTCTCATTGCATTTTCTATGCTTTCAAATTCAAGATTTTCCTTCTTTTTGAATGGTTACCCAGACTTATTTATAGCTGGTGGCAGAAGAAATGATTTCATGCCTTTACTAAAAGTATTTGTATGAAAATGAATGCAAAAATCTACAATAGAATTTGAACTCTGCTTGCCAATTCCACTTTCTGCAATAACAACCTTTATGCTATGTGCACATCCACTTCATCTATTACGAAGTAGAAAAACAAAGACATTATAGACAGACAGTCAAAGAGAGATGGTAGGATTGTGTGCAGGTTTGTGTCCTACATAATCAAGACTTGCATGTCTAAAGTGGTTAAGATAATATCTACAAAAGATGTCTACGAAGAGAAGAGAGAGTAGAAAGAACGCAAGATACATAAACACTGATAATTCAAAATGGTTAAGGCAGAGTTCTTTGTAAACGACTTCCCAAGCTGCAACTTTTCACTCTTTTTAATGCAAGTTTACAGTCACATACCAAAGTTAAGCAACATTGAGACAGCTCAATACCTAGACTGGTGACTGCTTGGGAATACCAGGTGGTGTAAGCCTGGATTTGAGGATGATATAATAGATAATGACTCAGAATTATTAGTTGGAAAGCTGAGTTCCAATTCCAGTTGGGTTCATTATATTTACTTACATACAAATATCCTTGGGGAAGTATGTTTTCACCTACCCTCCCAGCTATAGGTTAATTAATAATACTTGTATTACTAAACCATTATTATCTCCAAAATTAAAATAAGATTGTGTACAAAATATTCAGATTTCTGCATTAAATATCCCATAGAGATTGGTATGACATTTAATAAAAACAACCAACTAACCAACTTTTTACTACAGTCGGTGAAGAGTTTATCAACCTAGTGTAGTGTAGCCCGATGAAAAGTAACAATAATAAAACAGAATTAAGATAGATGTAAAATAATAATATGAAATTAAATTGATGAAGAGGAACATATTTTACCAAAAGGTTAAAAAATATTTACAAATAAGAATCATGCAAATCAAAAAATAAAAAGCTAACTTTTGACTGAATTATTGAAATGAGGAATTATTATACTCTGATTTACTGAAAATGTTGCCTCCATCTTCGTTGTTTTAGTCACAGCATTTTGGCCATTGTAACGTAGATGTATTTTGTAGCATTCTTGGAATTTCAAACAAAATGCGTATTCAATCCATGACATTAAATTGTCCTTACAACGAAATGTAACCAACACTTCAAGTGATGCAACTTTGGAGCCTTTAAAAAATAATGTCTGTTTTTTCTTGATCAAAACTTTCACAACTCACTGCTAGGTCTACTGAGGTCGTTTTTCAATCAGATTTTTCTCCAGTGTTGTTCTCTACCATTCTTACATTTTTTGTTAGAGTTTTGTGACCACCAGCACTATTTCAAGTATACATGATCAGTTATACCTGACTTCAAAGTCTCTTAACAGTAACAAGCAACAAAAACTTATATCCACTTGGCCATTCTCCTGAAGGACAATCAAGAAATTTGACTGTAATAATCAAACTGTGGACAACAGTTGAAATAAATCAGTGTTTTCTTTTTATCATTTCACCCACCAAGCAAAGCAGGAATGTCATTAGAATACAGGGGGTTACAGGGAGTGAAATGGAAAGATAAGACTGAATATAGGAAAGATTGAGTAAAGGACTAAAGATGAATGAGATTCAAGAAAGAAGATGGCGATTGACATTGCATTTAAATTTTTGAAAATTGTAGTTATCAAAGAAGCAAGTAAACGGAAGAGAGTTCCACATGCAGGAAGTGTGAGAATAGAAAGTGTTGGTGTAGAAGTGGCAGTTGCATTTAGTTATTTCAGCAGTAAATGGGTGAGACCTAGATGCCAATTTAGTAGCATTCTTAAATTCATGTAGTCAGGGTACCAGGGTGAAAAGCTTGTCAGAACAGTTACCATGAAAATATTTGTAGAAAAGGCATATATGGTATAATAAAAAGCAACTGCTATATATATTTTGTAGCAAGTTATATTTTCAGATCATCATTCTCATTATTCCAAGTGCAATATTCTATTTTATACTTCTCATTCTCAGACAGATTTTTGTTTCTACACATCTAAGTTCCTTATCCTTATATTTTTTAATTTTAAACAACCACCCACCACAACAATTTCACAATGTTATATAGTGATTTTCCAAGCGTAGCTCAGATGTGGCACATTGCCGAATGTATGGGGCACCCAGTGAGAATCGAACTCACTATTCAGTCGTAATTGTTCTAGCGAGACAAGCTTGTTACCCATTACACCACCTCAAGATGCCCAATCGGTCCCCCTGTAGTGATTTTCCATGCGTAGCCCAGATGTAGCACAAGGCCGAAAGTATGGGGCACCCAGTGAGGATCAAACTCACAATTCAGTCGTAATTGTTCTAGCGAGACAAGCTTGCTAACCATTACACCACCTCGAGATGCCCAATCGATCCCCCTATAGTGATTTTCCAAGCATAGCTCAGATGTGGCACAAGGCCGAAATCATGGGGCACACAGTGTGGATTGAACTCACTATTCAGTCGTACATATTCTAGCGAGACAAGCTTGCTAACCATTACACCACCTCCAGGTGACCATTTCACAATGTTATGTATTAAAGCTTTCACTGTAAAGAAATTTCTTACCATTCCAAGACTTTTGTATCATTCCAGTTATTAGGATAACTGCCTATTAATCCTATATTTTTTATTATCTCTCCCCCCCCCAAAAAAAAGCAAGGCAATAAAGATACTAAGGCACAAGGGATTACTGAGTGTGAAAGAATCTGAGAAAAAAAAAAACATTAATCAGAGATGATAATAACAGTAGAGGATTCAAAAAGACAGAAGATAAGGATTAACATCGCATTTAAATTTTTGAAGATCAAAGTTGACAGGAAAGCAAGAGGCCAGAAGTGAGTGCTGCAAGTGAGAAGAAACTGTTAGCATAGAACTTATGGTTACATCGAACCACTTCAACTGTAAAACGAGGATCCTTGCTGACAGTCCAGTACTGGGCTTAAATTCATAAAGCCTAGATCCCAAAGAGAAAAGCTCATCAGAACAATTACTATGAAAATATTTGTAGAAAAGGTGTGGGGAAGCTATGTTATGACAATTGGAAAGGTACTGAAGCTGAGATGCCAGATCAGGACCAATAACATTGCAGATTCTTCCTATTATCGAGTGCGAGAGAATGAGAAAAAGAAAACATTATCAAAGAGAGATAACAATAAAAACATAGGATTCAAAAAGACAGAAGATAACGATTGACATTGCATTTAAATTTTTGAAGATCAAAGTTAACTGGAAAGCAAGAGGCCGGGTAAGAAAAGTGAGAAATGCAAAAAAGAAACTGTTGGATTAAGATGTGTTCTTTTTTCTTTCTTTTTTTTTTACAGTAACCTTCACTTTGCATAAGGCGCAGGGGCCATTTGAGATAGAAGATTATGTTAAGGGGTAACTGATATGGATAGGAGAGGAAGATAATGGTTAACTCTTGACTTGATCAGGCTAAGATTGTACTGATCAGGAAAAAAATCCTTTTGGGAGTTTGTTCCACAAGGTAGTAATTCATGGAAAGAAGCTGTTTGAGTGAAACTTCCTTCTTGCTGATGGAATACAAAGGGAATGTGGGTGGTTTGCTACTATGTAAGTGGCATGGTGGATCCTAACCATAAAGGTTAGACCTGGCAGAACCAAGGAATGTAGTTCATCTGATTACTTTCCATGGAAGTAGTGACAGAGCAGTGACAGACTTGCCACATCCCACCTGTGAGAGAGAGGTTGGATAATAATTCTTCTTCAACAAGGATTCAGAGATGCTTTTGAACTCTATCAGGACTGGAAAGTGAGGACTGGGCAGCTCCCTCCCAAACATGCTAGCACTATTTGGGGCCTGATCTGGCTCTTATAAAGGTAGAGGATAGCATGAGGAGTCAGGTATTTACTGGAGCAGTGCAGGGATCCAACAGAAATTTCAACTGTGCTTAAATTTGTAAAGTCGAGATAACAAAGAGGAAAGCTGATCGGAACAATTACTATAAAATATTTATAGAAAAAAGTCAGTGAAGCTATTTTGTGGCAATGGGGCAGTGATTGAAGCCAAGAAGCCAGTTCAGGGATGATAACATTGTAGTTTCTTCTTTGATTAATTTGGATTATATTCAAAGGCACAACCCAAAAATAAACTCTAGTTATTTTTACACATTCATATCTTTTTTATTGAATTTATATCAGAGAATAAACAATTCCAAATCATGAGCTCTGCAAAATTCTGAGAAATATTATCATTTTTCCATTATGTGGGTAAGAATCTTGATAAAGTTCCATCTTGTTTTGGGGATGAGAAATTGTGAATATGCTTTAAATATTTTGAATGATTTTTCCCATCTTGTTTATCATAGACACACTATTTCAGCCATGACTTCTCAGGCCATCAGTTGGTGTCCATTATTTGGTTTATGTAGGATATCTGTTGATTATTATGTTATTTTGTGCCATTTTGTTGATGCCAGTTATTGTTAATTCTTGCTGAAACATTTTCACTACCTGATCCAGGGACTGACCTCATGACCACTTGATGACAGTAACACATGTTTAAATCAACTGCTACACCCTTGTGCAAATTAATTGAAACAATCACTTTAGTTTCCTTTCATTCAACATACAATCAGTTTTAGACCCACGGGAGTGACAGGGTGTAATCGATTTCTATTGTTTTCCTCAGATTAGGTCATTTGCAGTGGTGTGCAGTAATATGAATCTATGTTTATTTTGTATGATGAAATTTGTCTGTCCTTGAAAAATATTGTGTCATCCATGATTGCATCAGATTTTTATCATGCCCACACACTATTGTCTCAACTGTCAATTAGTTGTCCTACAGCCATTGTCTGCGATGGATGTTACTCCAAGGAAGTGTACAAAAATTATAACACTACATGAACACATTGGCAAACCTTACCAGTGAGCAAATCAAAATACTATAGACTGGCCCAGAAACTCTCCTGGTGTAAATCCAATCAAGAATCTGTGGTCAATCTGCAAGGAACGACTTTGTGGTACTAACATGTGCACTGGGTCAGGTTTCATTGAAAAAATACAGAAAAAGTAAATAATAACGGAATTATTCATTTTGTTTTAATTAATTTGCCTCAGGGTGTATATCTCCTGAAATGTTTTATCTTAGCCTTTATATTTAATGTCAAATCCTTTCAACATTTGGTTATCTGGTGACTTTCAATAATCTTGAATTTCAAATGTGAAATTCTCTTTTTTTTTATATTCTGTAGAATCTTGATACCAACAATTTCCTATCTTATGCACTGGATGACATTCTTATTTATAATTAAAAAAAAAAATCAGCAATTAAAGCAAACCACCTTATGTACTAAAAAAGACGCCATAAACTATACTGACAGCTTTTATTTCAAACACTATTTAAATAGATTCACCAAATGCTCCTGAGAACAGCTAGAGATCAGACCGACTAAAAAACTGTGTTCAAAAGAAAAAAATGACTATATCAGTTCATGTATCACATTTGTCAGGATATTTTGTGTAAGCACAGCGGATAGATAGATAGCAGCTTGGATTTTAGAATTCCACTTGAGTTCATTAGATTCTTGGCAAAGCTATGAATCTATCTTGTCTCTTTCCTGTCATGGGAAAATATCAGGACAGACTTGGTCCTATAGCCTTGCAGAGCAATCTGTCTAGGAGGATAACTCTGAATTCACATCCTGAAAAAATGGATAATGGCACAGAAAACTAAATTAGCAAGCCAAGTTAAAATTCAGGGTTATTCAGTTTGCATTCACTTTTACACAAATGACCTCGGGAAAGGTATGAATCCACGTCTTCCTCTTTGCCAGTTATAGTATATGTAGCAGTGTAGACTGGGCTTTCTAGACTTGAGGGGCAACCAACCTGAGAAAAGGAAGACTGATTTAAAACATTGTAGAAAGCAACAGGAAATGACTTAACTATCACACCCTAGAGGGCATATCAATTCACAAATGATAAATAAAATTAGGAAACTGTGGAGAGTCAAGACTGACCATCTGCTAAAAGACCTACACCATATTCTGTGGTCTTTTGGCTGTTGTTCAAGAAGATTGGTGCCACCAAGCTGTTTAAAGGCCATACAAAAGGATCATAAGGAAGAAAAATCAAAGTCTGTTTCATCCAGTCTCAAGTCCCTCTGACAAATGAAACATTCAAACGTTTGATACTGATGATGAAAACATTTCAATAAAAAATAGCTATATGAATACCACACTGAATCCAAAGTAATATTATGATTAGGAGTCACCTCGTGAAGCCAAAAATGAACAGAGGAGCACAAAAAATAACCTTGTAAACAATGCATCTCCTTGGCTTCATACATAGGAATCCATAGAATTCTGAGTCAATAAATTATCACCACATCTGATTTCCAACATTCCACCACCTATACAGATGAACATGAAAAATGATATCAATCTGAGACATTTTAAAAAAACAGCTTTGACAATTGAGAAATTTATTTGAGGTTAAAGGTTGAATTAAAGCAAGGCAGTTTGACATAAGTTTTAAGTCAAGTGCACCAATGAGAAGTGTTAAAACATTTAGCCAATACATTGATTTTTCTGTTTACACATAAATGAAACCTTAATTTTTAAATTGTATAATTAGTGGATAGCCAGTGTCATATAATTTGTTTCAGGCATCCAGATATTTTCGGAGACAGCTAATTTATTATTGCTGGTAAATTTAGCAATACTATTTTTGTGGCAGCACTAGTCTCTCAAAAAACAAAGTAATAGCAAAGGTTAGCGTGTCTTTTTGATTTGATTTTGAATTCTTTGGAAAACAACTGACCAAATATGCTTTGTATTTATAAATAGCTAAGCATTAGCCGCAGAAAGCAACTGTCATTGCAAAAAAAAAAAGGAGAAAGATATCATAGATAGACAAATAAAATGCTGTGAATAAGTAAATTAACAGTGAAATGTTTGTTTAGTGGCATATCAACTACTTACCAGGCATTTAATGCAGAATTTAATTTTCCTCGGAGCATTAATAATGTGTTGGTGGTAAATATTTTTTTTTTAAATGTTTTGCTGGTAAAGATTTTTTTTTTTTTTTTTTTACAAAATTGCATTGTTAATTTTTTTTCACAGAAATGTATTTCTCGTAATATTTGCTTTACAAAAATATATTGCTGGTAATAATAATAATTACTATGAGCACTGTTGTTTTCTGCTGAGTTTTTTTGTAGCAGGATTTTAATAGGGTGTAGGTGCTAGGGAGGTTGCAAACAAGGAGGACGTTTATACTTAATATCAGGAAGAGGCAGCTGAAGTTTCTGGGACACATAATGAGGAAGGAGGGCCTGGAGAATCTGATACTCACAGGTTGAATAGAGGGAAAGAGAGACATGGAGAAATAACGCATGACATACCTTGTGGGCTTAAGCAAGTGGATGACAGAACGTGATCTGGGGGAGGTGGCAGAGGGAAGGAACTTGTTGAGAGCTGCAAGGAATAGAGGGAGGTGGTGGAGAGCCATGATCGCCTATGTCCTGAAAGGACATGGCACATAAAAAAGAAAAAGAAGGTGCTACCCCCACACCCAAGAGGTTTTGAATTCAGAGATGTTTTTCTAGACTGTATGCCATGTTATTCAGTCAAGTTAATATTATAAAAGGAAATAAAAATTTGTGTATTATAAACAAAACCATTTTCACCATTATTATTTTCATTTAATCTTATTAATTTATCACTTCAATAAATAAGCATATATTGTTTGCAACCTCCCTAGCACCAACACCCTATTAAAATCTTGCTACAAAAAACACAGCTGAAAACAAGTGCTCTTTGGGAATGTCTATGAATTAAGCAAAAGCAAGAAAAGTCACCCAAATTGCTAACTAGTATGACGTATATTTCTTATCTGTGTTGGGCATTGACTCATATTATCCAAAGAATAAAACTACTTTCAGGGCATATGTTATTTACATAAAACTACTCACAGGGCATATGTTATTTACATAAAACTACTTTCAGGGCATATGTTATTTACATAAAACTACTCACAGGGCATATGTTATTTACATAAAACTACTCACAGGTTATATGTTATTTACATAAAACTACTCACAGGTTATATGTTATTTACATAAAACTACTCACAGGTTATATGTTATTTACATAAAACTACATTCAGGGCATATCTTATTTACATAAAACTACTCACAGGGCATATCTTATTTACATAAAACTACTTTCAGGGCATATGTTATTTACATAAAACTACTCACAGGGCATATGTTATTTACATAAAACTACTTTCAGGGCATATGTTATTTACATAAAACTACTTTCAGGGCATATGTTATTTACATAAAACTACTCACAGGGCATATGTTATTTACATAAAACTACTCACAGGGCATATGTTATTTACATAAAAATACTTTTGGGGCATGTTATTTACATAAAACTACTCACAGGGCATATGTTATTTACATAAAAATACTTTCGGGGCATATGTTATTTACATAAAACTACATTCAGGGCATATGTTATTTACATAAAACTACTCACAGGGCATATGTTATTTACATAAAACTACATTCAGGGCATATGTTATTTACATAAAAATACTTTTAGGGCATATGTTATTTACATAAAACTACATTCAGGGTATATGTATAAACTGTGTTATGAAATGTAAAGAGATATCATGTTTATGTTTGGGTTCCATTCCGAAGCTGCCCCATTTTACAGATGCTATATACAAATGAAATAGGCTGTATTCCAAAATCCAAAAATATCATCTGAAAACTTAAGCACTTCTGGTCCTAAGAATTTTGGATAAAGAATTCTCAACCTTTAGTGAAAAATCACTGCAAATCAACCCAAATCATTGTATGCAATTTCAATCAGTTAGTTAAGTGCCAAATTTGATACATGCATGGGCGATCAAGTCTCTTTTGATTCATGACTGACTAAGCAGAAGATTTTCCTGCAGTAGGTTGCCATTTCTTTCTATAGTAGATTGGTTGACAACCAAAGCCATAGAGCCCAGTCTGTCCTGCTATTCAAACCATAACTGGGAGGAGAACAAAGAGATTCATACATTACCCTAGGGTATACGTACGTAAGTGAATGTAATGACCTCTAATTGAATTTGAATTTGTCTCTCCAAATTCTCATTCCAAGCCAATATCTATTACATCACAAAGCAACATCCTATGCAAGGTATATGTTATTTATATAAAACTACTCTCAAGGTATATGTTATTTATATAAAACAACCTTCAGGGTATATGTATAAGCAGTGTTATGAAATGTAGAAGGATATCGTGTTTATGCTTCGGTTCCATTCCCAAGCTGCCCCATTTTATAGATGCTAGATACAAATTAAATGGCCTATATTCCAAAATCTGAAAACTGAAGCAGTTCCAGTCACAAAAATTATGAATAAAGGATTCTCAAACTTTAATAGCCAATGTAGGCAATAAAATGTTTTATGAGTTGATTTATAGCTTCAATTGTAGTATTAACACTGTCTTCACACAAAAAGTATCACTGAGAATAAACTCATCGGTGGTCACCAGAGATGCCAATCTATCAGACAATGCCAAGCATGAGAGCACTTGTAATTAACCTCATAATAAAAACTGGTAACCATGAGTTATCTTGTTAGAGGAAGTCAATGTGTTAAGCACTCCAGATTATGAATACTAGAAAATTTTGTTTCTTGATTAAATTTTATGAAAATTAATGGTATCATAGGAAGTTGTGGAGAGTGGTGATTTCCCAGATGCTGAAGGGATATAGCACATTGTTTACTATGAAAATTCATTATAAATCAGAGTTCTTCATCAATAATGATATATGAAAAAAGTTTTGAATAATATATGATTAAATGCTGTAAATGAGGAGTGTGTGTTCAGTTTGTTGGAGGCCAATTTACAATGAATTTGTATAACAAAAATTAATTATAGAGTGTTGTCAAGTGACTATCTCATGAACATAGTAACGAGTGGGTCATACAACCAATGACTAAGCTATTTTGGCCAATCACAAGGTACCATAAACTGAGACAGTGAATACTTCCCTGGATGCTCCAAATTCTTTACTTGATCAGTTTCTCTGATTGTTCCCAAGACAATTATCGACCACAAAGTAGTTTCTAGCTTTACCTACCAGCTAGCTACAGATAAAAATTTTGTCCACTACCCCACTGGAACCATGCAGCTATATTACATATATGGATGAAGAAAAGTATGTCAATTATTTGAACACTCGAAGGACTTCACTATCACAGAAATAGAAATTTAGCTAGAATTAATTTAATTTTTAAACCTTCCTTTTTAAAAAATGGCTCATGTATTTCAGTATACGGTGTAAACCTATTTTTTATTTGCTTGTTTTTTGACTATTTCGTCCCTCCTTTGATTGACTGGCAAATAATACTATTGTTCCTGCCAAGTTGGTATTTTCTCTTACTCTCTCATCTTTTCTTATAAATATATATATATATATATATATATATATATATATATATATATATATACCAAGAGCATAAGGACTCAGCACACGTTTTATTATTTTAAGTTACTTTGCAGTTAAGAAACAGGATGTTATTTTTAATAAAAGAAAGTTTGAAAAAATAACACATTTAAGCATAACTAGAATCACATGTACTAAATTGAATGTGAAGCAAATGTTTGTTACTTTTTTGGATTACCACTTGTAAATTTTATTTATATAAGTGTGTGCAAGTTCCTATTGTCATTTTTCAAAATAAGAGTCTGAATAGTTAAAAAAAAAAACAGAACTGGAAAATTTTCCTGACACCTAACAAAATAGAAGATGTTTTTAAGCAAGTTGGCTGTATATGCTAAACATGGAATATTTTTTGTAGATATTTGAGAAAAAAAAATTCTATCAAGGTGGATATATACAGAACAGACATTTTTATTTTAACATTAAACTTAGTTTCAAATATATCCGTACATTTGTTTTCTATGAATAATCTTCGTTTTGTGTTCATGTTTCTCTTCATTATATAGCTATTGTAGCTAAGACTATGATGCTTCCTTCATTACTGACACATGATAATTAAGACCTTTTGTGTTGGAGATATGTCTTCTTTGGACAAAGTACTAATCAAAGGTTTTGACCCTTGTATACTTCCAACAGCACCAATTATCAGATGTCTGAAAGAGAAAAGTTTATGCCTGAAATATTCAATATGCCTGGAAGTCTTCCACCTGGAAACCTTCTCTTGGGAATTTGTGCTTCACTAGTTAGATCACAAAGTTTGTCTGAGAGAGCCCCGGGGTAGTAACTTACTTGTAAAATGTTCAGACTGTATTATCTCCAAAGCAAATCAATTTTGGCTTCTGTTAGGCTGTGCACATGAATTAAAGGTAAGGGAAGAAAATAAAAATTAAACTTTGAAGTTTCCTTTTTGTTTATTATGATCTGGGAATTGCTAACACAAATATGGTTGTGCATTAACAAAATCTCACTAATTTTCAATATTTATCAGGCAAAAGTGAAGAAAACGATAGATAAATAAATTTACAATGAAAGATACCAAGAGATAAACAGATGGATAGACTAGTTAACAGAGACATCTGTTTGAGCAAACCCTATTAACTCATTTAGAGAGCGTAGATTGAGAGATTTTCTCTGAAACATCCTTAATAGCCTGTTTCAGGTCATTTCAAATGGAATATTAAGGAATGCCAATGTATAGATATATAATAGTAATAATATTTTCCATGAGGTTGACATGTGTGAAAAGGTAAGAAAAAGATGAAAAAGTTGTTTTTACAAAACAGAACAGCAAAATCCAATATCTTATAAAAATCAACTTTTTCCTTTCTCTTCTATCTAAGATGAAGCTGTGGTTTTTTTTCTTTCTTTTTTTTTTTACAGTAAGGTTCAATCTGTACAAGGCCCGCTGGCTACAAGGGGTAAAGGATTATGTTAAGGAGTAGTTTATATGGGTAAGAGGGGAAGAAAATGGTTAACTCTAGACTTGAACAGTTTAACATTGGAGTGATCAGTGAAACATCCTCTTGGGAATCTGTTCCACAGAGCAGTGGTTTGCAAGAAGAAGCTGTTTGAGTGGAACTCACTTATCACTGATGGAATATGGAGGGAATGTGGCTGGTTTGCTACTATGTATGTGGCATGGTGTGTTCTTGCTGTGAAGGTTTGTCTCGGCAGGATCAGGGAATGTAGTTCAATGTAGCACTTTCCTGTAAAAGACTCACCTGTGACAGAGAAGTTGGAAAATCATTTTTCTCCAACAAGGATTCAGATACATTTTTGAACTCTATCAAGACTGGAAAGTGAAGCTGAGCAGCTCCCATCCAAATATGGTAACAGTACTCCATTTTTCGCCTGATCTGGCTTTTATAAAGATAGAGAATAATTTGATGAATCAGGTATTTACTGCAGTGGTACAGGGAGTTGATCATTTTACCTATGTCTTTAGTGATGGATTGTATGTGAGTGTTCCATTTGAGATCAGGTGTGAGATTGAGGCCCAATATTCTCTCAAGGCACGATGCCTCCACACAGACATCGATTCATTGTGACTGGTGGTAGTTTGGGTGATGGAATGTAACTAGTTTGGTATTTGAGGCATTG
>OZ038497.1:102414731-102444731 GCA_964036315.1 Acanthosepion esculentum | reverse complement strand
CATGTGCTTTTTACATTTTATTGATATACCTCTGTACATAAGTGTGTGCTTATGTATATATAACATTGTGAGATTTCAATGAATTGACCTGATCTCACATCATTAATGTTGCATACATATACACATACAAATATATACTTATACAAAGGCATTCACATCTATCTATCTATAAGTAGCAATATATATATATATGTCTGTGTGTGTGTGTGTATAAAAGAAAACAACACACACAAATATTTTTCCCTCTAATCAGTATTATATATCTTAGTGCCTCTGGCAAAATATGGACAATTCCACCTTCTTCAACAGGGGAGGAAAAAGCACTCAGAATATCAGAGAAACAAAAATTAACATTGACATCTTAGCTAAACAATCATTACACCTAATTCAATACATCTGGGAATTGTGATACACTACATTTGTAATGAACACATGACTCCACATTGCTGCAAGCTGGTGACTTCCCAAACCTCTCTTCACGGATACAAAATCATTGTAAATAGCCATTGGGATATACAAACAATACTATGCAGAGAGGATGATGACAATTGCCCACAAAATTAAGCAATCTGCATTCATGCAGACTTATAATAATGTAAACTCGTAAGTAAATATAAAAAGTAGTATTTTCTTCGAATGGTGTAGCTTTATGATTTAAAAAACTTGAGATAGAACCCACCAATGATCAATATTTCAGTTTCCTTTCGCTAAACAAAATAATGTTCTATGAATTAAAAATATTCTGATTTCAAAACTAAAGGATAAAGAAATGCCTTTTCAGTGGCAGACTGGGTTGAAAATTTATACTGGGAAAATTTGTAAAAGGACTCAGTCAAAAGGAATCAAATTAAGGTAAAGGCAAAAGAAAACGTTACATTTATTCAATATTATCTACTGAAAGAAATTATAGCATCAAAGACTTATTTAAAGCTTTGCAATATTTTTCTTTCATTTTTTTTTTATTTTTATTTTTTTTATTTCTAATGTAATGGACCATCAGTTTGGGGTCACCAGTAAATTTCTTGGTATTCCGGTGGGCCAGTCCATCACTGTCAGTGTGTATCTCTTTTTTCAGATATTGATTTGTCATAAGATTAATCCCTGTTAAGGTTCACAATAGAGTTTTTTTTTAATGATGTTCATTCTGTACAAGAGCACTCAAAGTAGAGGGTTACAGAGTTTGTGGGGATATCTTGGGAAGATAACAGTTAACCCTGGACTTGAACAGGTTAAGACCTCACTGATCAGGGAAGCATCATCGTGGAAGTTGGTTACATAAAGCAGCATTTTATAGTTAACAGCTTAAAGTAATCATAGTAGAGTGGTTTTCCCAGTTGCTCACTTACTTATTTTTTTTTCAGGCAAATGTTGCAGCATGTCAGTGAAAAGATATTTTTTTGATGGAGATATCTGACGATAGTATAGCTTGTGAACTCATGTCTTTCACGGAGATGCTTTTGTTAATTCCATTTTATGATCAGAAAGTGATGCTGAATGTCACTTTCTATATCAAGTTAATGAATAAAAATTTCCAACTGTTTATTCTTTCATTTCTTGACTGAAAGGTTTTTGTTGTGTTCAGCCATATGCATGCATATGTTTTAAGTTTTAAATGGACGTCCTGAGTACGACGTTAAACTGCATCCAACAGCAAGGCCTCTGATCAGGAGGTTTTGAGGAAGCATCAAACCACCTCTTAATTGCTGGTTTTCCCAGGTCCACCCTGACCCGGGGTGGTAGCACCTGTTAGGGTCGCAGCTATGGGCAAATAGTGAACTTCCAGTTTCCAGCACATTTCTTTTTGAAAAAATATTATTACCAGCTATACGTTACTGGAAAAATAATATTACCAGCTATACTTTTTTGAAAAACAATATTACCAGCTATACTTTTTTGAAAAACAATATTACCAGCTATACTTTTTTGAAAAACAATATTACCAACTATACTTTTTTGAAAAAAAGAAAAAAAAAAGAAAAACTTTTTCAGCATTAAATGGCCCAACGAAGGTCGATATGCTAGTTAAACAAACAAACTATCTATCTATCTTTTAAATGGATTTTTTTGTTCCAGTTTTAAATAGGAATTTATATTTATTGTTTTTAAAATAAATAATTATGCCACAGACCAAAGGGTTAGTGGGGAGAGAGTGGTCAACATTAAGTATCCTAATTCACAACTGATCCATCTATTACAATTTACTCATTCACCACAAGAACTCATCCATCATCATTTAATCTGACATATAACATAAAACTCCATATTCACAGGGATCCTACAAAAATACCCATGATGCAAAAATTTCATGATGTACAAAGTGTCCTTTTTTTTAATATTTTTTCACTTAAATTGAGTATTACAACAAAATACTCCCCCACCAATATATTGGCAAAACCACACAAATGCATGCTGTGATTACTTCCCAGCCAGTTAGATGGGCCACTTCTTGGTCTCATCTGACTCAGTGCCGGTCTGTCTTGTCTTGTCTTTAAGTCAGAACAGAGTATATTTGGTATCGGAATCTGCTCATCTATGAACACCGGTTCTCAGTTTGTGAAATTTTTGATTATTACTCTTGTTTTGTATCTGTCTATATTTCTGAGATGAAGTATTATGTACACTATTTACATTATTTGGACTATTGTCCTCATCTTTGCCACCATATTTATTACAACGTTTCGGCCGTTGTACGATGCAGCCTTCTTCAGGTGGTTGGAATGTCGAACTGAACCCTTTATTTTGCTCACTGGGGTAGACTATGTCAGTTATCAGTTATATTCTGTTCTCCACTGCCTTAACCTTACACAGTGGATAAAGGCATTAGATCCAGTGACGGGAACCAAAGAGTGTGAGTTCAATACCCGGTTAAGGCAGTAGAGAACTTGGAGAGGGGAATTAACAGGAGATAAATGACAACTGACACCCATGGACCGTGGAACTAGCCCAAATGGAATGTGCAAAATCTTATTACTAATTTAAGATCCTGAAGTAATCAGCAAATCTGTACTATTGATTTAAGAAAGAAATCAATAACATTCTAATTTATTCCAATGATGAAACTTTCAAGTGAGAAGCAATACCTGAAACTTTTAACAAAACTTTTCTGCTGATCAATAATCTGTTAATAAAGTATAGTGGTCTTCAGTTCTGCTTACTCATAGAATTGTCATGATTTTCAGGAAGGTGAATCATAGACCACAAAGAGAAATTTTTCAAAACTTATGCAACAGTATGTCTGGCTCCATAGGGGCAAGACCATTCACAGCAGCAGACGCTTCTCAATATTTTTTTTCTTTTCCCAAAGACTATGAGTAGGCAAAATTTGCCATTATTTTGATTGTTGGTGTCATTCCTATTGGCCATAGACTGAACAAGTCTTTAGGAAGCATACTGTCCTCAGTACTGGTCCGCTTCACTCAATGGTAGCAGGGCACAGCTGCTGAATCTCAGACCAGAATGCAGAATCTAAGAATTCATTGCTCTCTATGAATAGAACCAAAGCAATTGCTTATGACCGGGATAGCTTCAGACATGATCCTTCACACACAGATCAATAATTTTCACTTGAATCAATGAGTCATTTCAGTGATATTGGGTTCCATAGATCATTCGTTATTTACATTGTTCTTTTGTTGGAGCATCTCTTCCTCAGCTTGCATGCCAAGCAAAGAAAGTTCTCTGAGGCCATACCAAAGGAATCTTACCAGCTGGTCTGTTTTCTGTCTTCAAGTTAAGTAAATTTTGGTCATTCAGTTCTGAGAATAATGCAGAGAACACATATAATGAGGGAGGAATCTCAGTATTAACACTAAATACTGTAATTCCCCATGTATAATATGCATTTTTCTTTTAAATAATAAGCAAAATCAGAGGTGCGTATTATGCACAGCTATAAAAAATCTTTAAAAAATTTACATAAAATAAAATAATAATTATCATGAAACTAAATTAGAATAATATTATTCTACTTTTAAAACCATTTTTTTAAAAATAAGAGTAGGAAATGCTGGCTGTAACGAAATTGGAGAGATACAATTTATAGGGTTTGATTACAAAATAAGTGGTGTGTATTATACATGAGTAGAAGCATTTTCCTACATTTTCAGCACAATTTTATGTGTGCATATTATAGATGAAGGTGTATTATACATGGGGAATTAAAGTAATTAAGCATGATCTACTTTTTCCTCACACTGAATTTTTTTTTTTTTTGTCTGTAATTTATCATCCCAGTCCTTAATTTATCAGCACTGAAGATCCATCTTGCTAATATTA
Organism: Acanthosepion esculentum; assembly: GCA_964036315.1. Classification (NCBI taxonomy): domain Eukaryota; kingdom Metazoa; phylum Mollusca; class Cephalopoda; order Sepiida; family Sepiidae; genus Acanthosepion; species Acanthosepion esculentum. Next base: position 102,440,456 of record OZ038497.1, on the reverse strand, counting down.
TGTTCCCATGAGAAAAAGAAATTATCTCTGGTCATCACTGCACTATTAACAGCTGTTTTAATTTTTTTATTTCCCGAAGTTCAAATTAGCAAATGAGAGTAAACCGTTATCAATCATTATTGATTTTTGGTTAGTATTTCATTGATCTTAATTTCAGTTGCTTTTTATTGCAGCCATTCAGACTATCATTTGACAGCCCTAAATTTACAGTGCAGATTGGAAATAAAGAATGAGCTCTCAGTGTGGACTGAACTTGCATCTGTTTTTTATTGAGAAGCCTGTATGATAGTCTGACGACTTGCAATGGAAAATTACTCAAATAAAAACACAAGAAATCATCTTACATATACAGTGAGCCTTCTGGAAATGTGCAATCATGGCTCTCCAAAACTTCCTATACTTTGCATCCCTTATTAAGGTTTGTCATTTCATCTTCCCAACTTGTCCCTATTCTGCCATCTGTTTACATGCGCTCATTCAGGAGATTATGCATGTAGAGTGAATGTCAAATTCTCCATGCCCTCATTCCTTGTTATGTGTCCTAGATCAGTTAAAAGTTAATAATGATTAACCAGCTTTAACCGCTTTTATCCTAAAAAAAATGAAGATAATATTAAAACTAGGAAATTTTGCCTTATTTTTGTGTTAAATGAACTATTTTAAATTGAATCCCAAAAATGAAAACTATAAATTTGGATAATGCTTAAAGATATAATTCTTCTTTAAGAATTAACCAGATTTATAATGTAATAAACAAAGCAAAAATTTGTAAAAAAGCAACTATGAAGAGACTGTGCAGTATCAACTGCCATGTAGGTGATTAAAAATTTAGTGCTCTTTCATTTATATCTATGCATACTTTTTTCTTAATCATTTCACCCCTAAGCAAGGCAATAAAGCTATTAAAATTCAAGGGGTCACTGTGTGTTAGAGAAATTGAGAAAAAAGAATATTAAGGAGAGAGAACAATAAAAGAACAAGAATAAGCCATCTTCAAAAAGTATGTGGAGTCTAATGCAGAAACTAGAATTGGCTAGCAGAGTTCAAATCCTGGTATTGCATTCACTTTGCACCAATGCCCTTGGGAAAGGAATGAATCTGTCTCTTGTCCCCCTTGGAATAGCAGAAGAGACAAGGCTCTCAATTCTCAGGTAGCAACTAGACTAAAGAAGGAAGAATGTAAATTTCAAATCATGGAGAAAAAAATAGATACCACTTTGCTATCTTTCTGAAGAATTCATGGTAATCCATGAATAATAAACAAAAGGAACTTGTGGAGAATTATGATTGCCTATATTTTGAAAGAAGATTTTTTTAACAAAGAAGTCATCTCCATGAAGAAGATTTGTGCAATAAAATGTTTCAGTGGTCATTGTACTAAGTAAAGTAAATACAGGTTGCTCCTGAGTTATGAAGGTTTTGTTCAAATTGCCTCATTGTAAGTGTTGTGGTGTCCTCCCTCTAAAGAGTCTATGTTGGACTCTTCCACCTACTATAAGATTAGTAGGAGAGAAGGCCTTGGGGGAACAGTTGAATAGATTGAACGCTGGAACAACCGACACACACTCACTAGTTGTGTAATACTCTTCTGTTTTACTTACTGTTTAATATATGATATATCTGCAACACTTGTTTTATTATTTCTTTAAACATTTACTTGTGTCACAAAATCTTGGTGATGAAGGATTCAAAGAAATGGACTTCATGTTAAATCATAAAAATTTTTTTTTGCCAGTGTCTACAACAGTGGTGAAGAAAGGAATTCTAATTAAACTCTACAACAAAAGAGTATCCAGTGTTAATTACAACACTGTCATTGAAAAAAAAGAATCTCCTTAAAACAATAGGATTTCTACAAGTTCAATTCACTGGTTGGAAAGAAGGTTGGTGAACCTTGTTATTTTTTTCCATTCCAACAAATCAGTAAAAGAACTGTACAAGTCAAACAGACTCATTGTTTTCACTAATAGGGTAAAGTAAAAATTTACCCACTCTTAAATTTTTCAGTAAAAGAATTGTAGAAGTCAAACCGACTTATTGTCGGTTAAGAGGGTAAAGAGACAAAAAATTCTCCCCTCTCATTTCTTAATTTTATGTACCACCGCAGTAAAATGGACGCATTTAAAAGTGCAATATTAGAGTTGATGAAACACCAACAGGAACAACAACCACTGTTGGAACAGAAATTTCAAGAAAGACAAGAGAAATTCCAGTGAGAACAAGCAGACATTTAAGGAATTGCACCTAGAAATTCAGGTTAGACAACAGAAACTTGAAGAAATGCTCCTTCAAACACAGAATGAGCAAAGGCACTTGTATAATATATCCATCAACAACCAAAATGAGGACAGCGAAAATGCGTTCTCTCAAAATGCTATATAGAGTGCGATTGAAAACTTCAAATTTGCACCTGATGAAAAAATGACATTCGCTTAGCCTTAAATGTTACGAGGAATTACACAATACGGATTGTGCAAGTTGGGCTGACCATAAAAAGGTTCACCTACTCCTCAGGAAATTAGGCACATCAGAATATACTAAGTTTGTTAACTATATTTTGTCTAAGAAAACCAGTGACTTGAAATTTAAAGAGGCGGTTTAATCATTAACAGAACTCTTCAGTCCAAAAACATTACTGTTCCACAATTGTTGGAAATGCATGAATCTCACCCGCAAAGAAGATGAAGATTATACTACTTTCGTGAGTGTAGTCAATAAACACTACAATGACTTCAAACTGGCAGAGTTAAGCCCCAATAATTTTAAATGCTGATTTTTGTCCAGGGTTTGTTTTCAGCAAAAGACACCAAAATACGTTGTAGGGTACTCAACAAGCTTGAAAACGAGCCCAACGTTATTTTACGGCAAGTTGCCGAAGATTGCCAACATTTCATGAGTGTCAGAGAGGATTCAAAAAACATTGAACAGAATGGTGTGGCTCACATTAAAAAAACACACCAAAGAAAAATTAAAAAGAGTCAACCAAAAAATAATAAAGTTACTTTGTTGTCAAGACCATGCTTCGGGTGTGGTCAATAACACTGGTATAGAGATTGTCCTTGTAAAGATAAAAAAAGTTTTAATTACGATAAATTGGGACACAAAAGTTCCCACTGTGGGATTAAGAACAAGACAAAAACAAAATTTGTAAAAATTACCAAGTCTGATGAACCAGAGAGTCGTAACATCAGGAAACATATTGAAGTGCAAATATTTAACAAAAATATAAGGCTATGGCTTGATTTGGGTTCAGACTTATCCATAAATATCAAACATGGAAAAACAGGGTAAGCCAACTTTGTTAAGAACGAACCAAATAGCTAAAAGTGTAACTGGTGACCCTATTAAGTTTATGGGCGAACTTATAATGAACGTGTCATTCAAAGGTAAAACTTTAAAACTAAAGGACTATATTATGAAGAATACTGGTAATTTGTTTGGGACTGATTGGTTAGAACAGTTTCAACTTTGGGATATGCCTATTAACTCATTATGTCAAAAAGTAAAAAATCTGACTGACGAAGAAGAAAAGTTGAAAGGTGAACTAAAAAAAAACAATTTCCAACATTTTCAGTGGAGTGCACACAAATGTCTACTAAGTTAAAGACAGATGGAAACCTAGTTTTTAAGAAAAGTCGTAACATTCCATTTGCCTCGTTAAATCAAATTGAAGAAATGGGAGTTCTGGCAAAGGTTGAATATAGTGAATGGGCATCTCCCACAGTTTATATTAAAAAAAGAGCTAAGAAATTCGTGTGTGCTGACTTCTCTATGGGGGTGAACAGCACCCTAGAGGATCACCATTATCATCTTCCAAGTCCAGAGGAGATATTTGCTAATCTCACTGGAATAAAATATTTTTCTAAGATTTTCTTAAGCGACGCATATCTACAAATACCCGTGGACAAGGAACACTCGAAGCTCCTTTGCATAAACACCCACAAGGGTTTATACAAATTTTTAATACTTTTGTTCGGGGTTAAGGTCACCCCTTCCATTTTTCAGCGTGTCATGGACACAATGTTAAATCATCTGGATTTCGCAGTGGTCTATCTCGATGACGTCCTAATGAAAAATGAGAGCATCGAGGAACACAAATCACACGTCTGGCAGGTGTTCAGGAGAATCCAGGATTACGGATTCAAATTAAAAGATGGGAGTTTTTCTTAGAGAGGATTAATTACTTGGGGCAAAAAATTGACAAAGATGGAAGATACCATAACCCAGATAGGGCAACGGCAATAAAGAATATGCCAGCACCAGAAAATGTGTTGGCTCTTCAAAGTTTTTTAGGCCTTGCTAATTATTACATTTTTGTCCCAAGAATGCACAGTTTGTGAGCTCCACTTAATGAATTATTGAGAAAAGATAAAGAGTGGTAATGGACAACCAAATGCCAGGAAGCATTTGAGAAAATAAAGGAGCTCCTTACATCAGATCAGTTTTTCCTGACTCATTAGGATCCAAACCTTGACATCACTGTAGCCAGTGATGCTATCTCCTATGGCATTGGGGCGTGCATTTTACACAAGTTAAAGAATGGATCAATCACCCAAGCACCTAGGATGCTATTACCAGCTGAAAGGGGTTACTTGCAAATAGAAAAGGAAGCCTTAGGAATCATTTTTGCAGTGACTTAATTTCATAGATTTATTCATGGAAGGTACTTTTTGTTGCAGACAGACCATCGTCCACTCCCTACTATCTTTGGATCAAAAAAGGGTCTGCCAACACATACTGCTAATAGACTGCAAAGATGAGGAACCATTCTCTTCAATTATAACTACAAAATGGAGTCTCTCCCATCCACTAAAATCTGTCATGCAGACGGGTTGTTTAGATTGATACCTAAGTATGCTGAACCTCTTGACATAAGAACAGAGGTCGAAATAAAAAGTACCTTGTGCAATACTGTCAGGGAGCTTCCTATAACAGTTGATGAGATAATAGACAAAGCGTCTGATGATGAGTTCATAAAGGAAGTAAAGGACAAACTAAATAGTAAAGACCAGAATATCTCAGAAGTTTACTCACTCTGTAACGACATATTAATGTACGGAGACAGAGTAGTAATCCCATCTACACTACAGAAAAGAACATTAGAGGAATTCCGTGTTGGCCATCCAGGAATTTCAAGAATGAAGTGTCTGATGAGTTACATCTACTGGATCAACATGGACAAGGATATTGAAAACACTGTAAGTTCATGCAAAGAGTGTGCTTTGGCTGCTAAAGCACCTCCGATAAAATTCAATCCCTGGCCTAAAACCGATCATCTGTGGTTGCGGATACACATTGATTTTGCTGGCCCACTTGGTTTTTACTACCCTGTAGTAGTTGACAGTTATTCCAAGTGGCCAGAAGTATTGAAATGTAAGAAGCCGACCGCGGAGGTGACAGTAAAGTTTTTTCCCATTTCAGAGTTGTTGACTGTATCGTAACAGACAATGCCACACAGTTGACATCTTGTGAATTTAAGGATTTTTGTCAGTCATTCCTGATCGAACATATTACCACGGCGCCATATCACCCAAGAAGTAATGGACAGGCACAGCATTTTGGGGACACTTTCAAGAGAACATGGAGGAAGGTGAGAGGTACTACTACCAATATGGCTATACAGCAGTTTTTGCAGGTCTATCGTGTAACCCCTAATAGCTTAATCTGCCAAGTCATCAGTGGAGGTCATGTTTGCCAGGAAAATAAAATCGGCATTTGACAAATTCTTTTCAAATGAAATGAAAGTGGGAAATAGGAATAAAGTGTTTAAAAAGCGCATTAAGATTGGCGAAATTTTTTTTTCATGTATTTGGAAATAATAAAGCTCACTGGGAGATAGGAACAATAAGCAGACAAATTGGTAACATTATCTACCATAGTTCAGATACACAAACGTTTATGTAAACCAAATTAGAAAACGGTATGAAAGATGAGTCGACAGGGATCCCATACAAAATGACACTATGGACATCATCTTTGACATGTTTGAGGTTCCAATAACACATCAGTGCCAGAGCTCAGAAGGCCCAAAAGAAAAAGGAAATTTATGGAACCTTTAGTAATTAACCCAAAAAGAAAAAGATATTGAACATCTTTCATTTCATACATAAAGAAAAAGGAAAAGAATGAGGAAAAAAAACCTTCTCCTCACTTATGAACTTTGAATTACCAGAAAAGCACAATACGCATTGGATTATTGGAAATTATTAACCTTATAATTTACCATTAAACTTATCCAATTTTTCATTATTTAGGAATAATGAATAGAGACCTTAATAAAAAGGGACTGTTGTTAACACGTAATATGCTTGTTGTAAAACTAATAAAAAAATTGTGAACGTAATTTCTGTATATAGCTTTTTCTAAGTAGTTGTTTCTGATTTTTTTTGTCAAAAAGGGTTGATTTGGTTGAATAAAAAGTATTGTGTGGTAATTATAAAAAAAAAATCCATACGGAATCAGACTGAAAAGAGGGTGGGTGTTGTGGTGTCCTCTCTCTAAAGAGTCTATGTTGGACTCTTCCGCCTACTATAAGATTAGTTGGAGAGAAGGACTTGGGGGAACAGATTGAACACTGGGTCAACCGACACACACTCACTAGTCATGTAATACTCTTCTATTGCACTTACTGTTTAATATATGATATATCTGTATTACTTGTTTTGTTATTTCTTTATCTATTTACTTGGTTACAACAGTAAGTGTTCTGATGGTAAGATCCACTGACTTCACTCACTCAAAGCTATCTTTAACCATTGATCCAAGAAAGCAGTTGGGATTTCAATGTGAGGGAAATAAAAATGAAAACCACTTGATCCAGACATTTTGAGGCCACATGATGTCTGCCCTTGAGGATGATGGTGATTGTCTCGAAAAACAGTTTTCTGGATTTCTAAATTGTAACTTTTTTTAAAGATGCAAATTCATATTTATCTTTTGAATATCTTTGTTTTCCCTCATATTACCATTTGTTCTTAACTGCATAGTACAGTCTGGATAGAAACACAAATATATGTTATTTGTGCTATATATCCAAGTATGAACCAATTTTCTTTTACCACTCTAATGTCATGAAGGATAATGTTTTAATTTCAAATAAATTTATCCAGTATGTACCTTCAATTAATTCCCTTTATTATGAAATAATTCTGAAATTACTTTTTCCATTAATGAAATCATATTTACCAGATCAATTATCTGAATAAATTTGATGCCAAAATGTTCAAATTTGAATAAGAATGGATTTTGTGCCTACCAAAAGAATATCTTTTTAATTAATTTTTTTACAAATAATTCTTGATAACTTTTAATATTTATAATGTGAAGTACAATATTTATTATATTCCAGGAGCATTTCATAGTTTATTGTATGTAAATGACTTTAAATTTGTAAATAGTTTAAATCAATGTTAAGAAATCATGGTGCTTATTTTACCTTATCTTATTTTCTTTCTAATTTTATTTATGTGTGTACAGGAAAAGAAATATACTCTATGTTCATGGACAATTATTTAAATTTAGTGAATGTATCCAGTTAAAGTTAACCTGTAATAAATTTTAAGAATCGGACTAAACGATAAAACGTGATAATAGGTTTGAGTTTAAGTCCCCCCAACAAAAAAAGTATAAATAAAATACAAACGGCAAATATTTAAACGAAACAATACTTAGGGAAGGGATTAAACTTAGGAATATTAAGATTACCTCCTCGGTTATCCATTGAAACTGCTATCCACCAAAAGAAAAGAAGCCAGACCCCTCTGCGGGCCATTTAAAAGATAGTTCGTGCAGCTGATTGGTTGCACAAACATCCAATCGGAAGTGCCGAATACGTGGTCTTTCTTTGTCTAATTCTTTAAAAAGGCCAGAGTAGCTGTTAGTGTTTCACGGTGAGTAGTAATCAGGGTTTGATCTCTCCTGATTGGGTCGATTTGGTGTTGGGAGTATGATGTTGAAAGACCCGAAACTCCCTGATGAACCAAGTCAAAACATCACTGACGACCCCCTCGAGCTCCTACTTAAAAGCGTATTTTGAATTATGAAATTAATAAAGGATTTTATATAGAACCACTTGCTTTTTTAAAGATTTTCTTTTGCTGTTTTTACAGTTTTATACATTCTTAATAGATAACTTTTTTGTATGATGACACTAATATCAGAACACATCTGTCGATATTTAAATTCAGAATCAAGCTATATATATTCAATAATTTTTTTTCCTTTCCCCAAGACCTTTATCTCCAAATATTTATTGCTTGTCCATTAATCATAATGAGAAAGAATGCATTATCCTAATAAAATGAGTAAATTAACTCCTGATTCTAAATGGTATTTATTGATAAAGTTTTTATACAATTTCAAACAGACCTAGTTAGGAAATTTTACAGATTTTTTATGTCAGTGGTTTGTGAAGGGTTTAAATAATATCTAAGATTTATAAAGATGATTTTTCAAGAGAAGCAAACTTTCCCAATTTGAAGTTTGGTAAAACATGATTTCTTAGTTGGCATTCTGTAGAATAAAATTTAAATTAATATCTGATCCTCAAAATGGACATAATGATAAAGCCAGTCTTTTAATGAAGTACAAAAGAACGTACTTAATAGGTGTATAAAGAATATCCTTTATCCATCCTCAGAAACGCACCTCATAGATGTGTAAAAGCATGTATTCTATATATCTACAAAAGAATAGATACTTCATAGATACTTTGAATGTCTATTGAAAGTAAAACATTCCAGCTCTTAAGTGGAAGTTATATTTGTATCGTAAGTAAAACTGTGAGAATAAGTGGTCAGTTCCTGATACAGCTCCAGAAAGTAATTGATTCCTCCTGCCACGCTCTACCTACAGAAGAGTAAGATCAGAATAAAAATAGTGTATTGCTGCTATATCTGGGCTGCCCAACTGAGACAGATTTTAAAAGTGTTTATTTATTATTCCCCACTTTGCTACCCCTTCATCACAGGCAAGAACAATGCTAGTCTCTCACAACTCTATTTTCATGACATACTTTAGGTCACCAGTTCAAACCTTCACAGTTAGGACATGCCATACCATGTAAATAGGATCAAATCATTTTTCTTTTCATATTCTATTGGTAAAGAGGAAGTTTCACTCATACAGCTTCTTTTCCAGACAACATTTCACTCATACAGCTTCTTTTCCAGACAACATTTTACTCATACAGCTTCTTTTCCAGACAACATTTTACTCATACAGCTTCTTTTCCAGACTTTTTGGACGACAGACTCCTGTGAGGATGCGTCTTTGATTACTACAATCTTCTCTTTAAATCTAGGGTCAACTGCTATCGATGCTGTTTAATCACATGACATGCACTTATTATTTAGTAAACCCCTACCTTGAATGGCTCTTGTGGTTTATATTGTGCGAACAATAGTATGAGAAAGGAATGTACTTAATATATCCATTAAAGAAATTGTTTCGCAAACAGAATATTGAATATGTATCTATAAAAGAAGTTCTAAAAAGTATAAAAAATCTACTTTATAAAATAATGTACATCGTAGATGAATAAAGGATGTATGTATCAATGTATGTTATATATCTATAAGAGAATGTATGTTATGTATCTATAAGAGAATGTGTTTTATGTATCTATCAAGGAATGTATGTTATGTATCCATCAAAGAATGTATTTTACATATCTATAAAGAAATGAATTTTATGTCTCTATAAAAGAATGTATTATATATATTTATATATCTATAAAAATGTATTTTATGTATCTATAAAAGAATCTACTTCATTGAGGTTTAAAACAAAGTCCATAATAATGTTTCTCTTAAATATAAACTTTTTTCAATTTAATATTTATTTTAAAACTGATTCTAATTCTTGAGATTAGGATATTTGGTAAATGAATACATTATTCACAAACAAAATCTGTAGACATTCTGGAGACACTTAAATATACATTGTTTTCCAAATAATGTATACTTCATTTTTGCTGTTTGTTTTTTTTTTTTTTAATTTTTCCATATTTTCCAGTCCAACTTCAATACAAATTTCCAATGTTCAAACCTAAATATGATGTTTTTTGTTTCTAATAACAAATTTGATCTATAAAAGAATATTTGCTCGAGAGTTACAACATCAGAATTGTGGCTTTCAGTAGCAAAATCACTCTTGATAGCATCCTTACTAGAGATCATTTCTCATAGAGGTTGAAAAAATTATGTGTATTGAGATAGCCACAGATGCATTTGAAAAGCAAAGCAAAGTATTAAAAAATAGAAAAATTTAAATGAGTGTTGGACAATCACCTTGCAGGTAAAGAAGAAATAAGGTTCTAAAAAAGAATGCTGAGAATACCATGGACCAAACATTTAAGCAACAGCAAAGTTTAAGAGAAAATAAAAACAAAAAAATTTCTTATACATTTTTTTTAAAGCAATTCACCCCAATTAAGGCAGGAATGCCACTAGCACACATGGAGTTACCGAGGATTGAGAACAAGAGTAAAGAGGCATGTTTGAGGAAAGGATACACAGAAGGACAAGGAACAAGCTCAAGGGTGTTGATTGACATTACACTTGAATATTTGAAGATTACAGTCATCAGGGAAGCAATTAAGGTGAGTTCCACAGATAGGAAGTGCAAGAGAAGGAGCTGTTTGAGTAGAAGAGATGGTTACATTTAACCATTTTTACAGTGAAAGGGTGGAAGTGAGATGCCAGCCGGGTAGCTCACTTAAAATGGGGAAGAAATATTTGATATTTCTAGGGTACATAATTGTTGTGTAATGGCACAATAGTAAAAAGAAGAAAATCAAGTCGAGGTTGGTTTAAGGAACAAGTGTATTTAACATCACAGATACAAAGGTAGGAAACGGGTACTACTCAGCTAGGCAGTTGTAGTACTGTCGCTGCTTACACCCCGGGTAGGCATTACTGGCACTATATATAGTGAGAACCGGTGTAATTCCCTTGTGTTAGAAAGGCCGGTATAACAATAATGATGAAAGAGGGCTTAGAAAATTTGATACTCACAAGGAAAATAAAGGGTAATAGGGACAGATGAAGACAATACATAATCCACCTAAATGGATGGTGGAACAAGGCTTATGAAAGATAACAAAAAGACAAAATTTATTGAAAGATACAAAAGACAAGAAATTGTTGAGAGCCATGATCACCAGCGTCCTGATGGCACAAAGAAGAAACAAACAGGAAAATTTCATTAAAATCAAAGAAAAGAGTGCTGAACTGTTATATTAGTTATCCTATATGGCAATGAATAGTGGACAATCTCCTCACAGACAGAAAAGAGACTTGAGACAAAGAAATATTGTTCTACAGAAGGATGCTGAGAACAGTACAATGGATTTAACATCTGAGTAATGAGTAAGTAGTAAGGAAAATTGAAACAAAAAAGCACTTTCATATTTATAATCAGAAAGAAGCAGTTGAAATTTCTAGGAGACATAATGAGGAAAGAAGGGTTGGAAAATTTGACACTGATAAGAAATAATGAAGGCAAGACAGAAAGCTAGAAAAAGCGAGTAAACTACGTAATTATCTTGTATAAATGAATAGCAGAACTGAGAGTGATAGTGAAAATACAGACCTTATTAAGAGCTGGAATGGACAGGAAGTTGTGGAGAGGTATGATCTCTCAAGTACAACCCAGTTTGAGGATAGCTGGAATTGATGGGTTTATTGTCTTTCCAACATGAGAAATCTGATACTCAGAAAAAATAATCATTTAGCACCATCTGTATTTAGCCACAGACAGATTAATGTTACTTTTTTTATGAAGCTTTAGAAATGCTATATATCAAACAGAATTATCATGTATTTTAGAGAAACAGCAAGATAGATGGCAGTTTTATCCTACATGGAGAAATTGGATAATGACACAGGAAAATTGAAATATTAACATTCATGTCTACTTATCAATCAAAAGAAATATCTCTCCAAATTGCAGACAGAAGAAGTACTTCTCATAAGCCTCCCTCAAATTGACAGATATATATTCATCTTCAAGTTAGAGACACGATATCTGAATTGCACACATGTACATCAACCTCAGTGAGTTATAACTTGAATTAAAGGCTAACTCACTTATCATTTTCATACACTGCCTTTCATACTGGCTGCATAAATTAAGAACTTATAAAGATTCTGCAAACAAGTAAACCCAGTAATTAGGCTATTATTGAAGGGATATCATTAAATTAAATCCAACAACACTATTTCAACATTTGTCTATATTTCTGAGATGAGGTATTGTAACTATTTACACTGTATGGACTGTTGTCCTCATCTTTATTGTCATATTCACAATGTTTTAGCTGCTGTACGCTCCAAGCCTTCCTCAAGAGATATACATTGGAATTTCAAACCAAACTCTTTATTTACTCCAGAAAAGGTATGGCATGTGGAACTAGAACAATCTGCCCCAAAATAAGGGTTTGGTTCAAAATTCCAACATATAACCTGAAGAAGGCTGGATGGTAGAATAGCTGAAACAGTGTGATAATGATAATAAAGATGAGGATAACGGTCTGAACAATGTAAACAGTGTAAATAACACAGTTTTCAAATTTTTGAATTTTCTAGAATTACTTGCTGCTTCATTATGAAATGTATGTCTGTCTTTTCAAATTTGAATCCTTGTAAGGTCCAAGACTTCTTCAGGAAATATACGTTGGAATTGTATGAAATTTAATTAAAAATAATTTCATTTAAGTTTGGTTTCGGATTTATCTCCTACTATGCACTCACATATAAATAGAATTATATTAATCCCAGACATCCACAGTAAACAAGACAAGATGAATTTATATTAACCCTTTGGTCATTCTTCTCTGTGCCATGTTTCTTCAGATCATGAACTATCATAGCACTCCACAATTTCCAGTCTTTGTAGCTCTTTGTCTTTTTACTATCTCTCCTAATCCCTATTCTGCCAACCATCTGCACAAGCTTTTTAAGGGTAGGTTATGCATTGCTTTCCCTATCCCTCTTCTCTTCAGTATGTCCAGTGTGCATCAAGTTTTCCAATCCCTCTTTCCTCATAATGTGCCCTAGAAATTTCAACTATCTCTTCCTGATATTAAGTACAAGCATCTTTTTTGCTTCCATTTTCTATAAAACTTTGTTGGTGTTTTTTTAAGCATCTTTCTTCTGTATGCCATGACTCTTCAGATACACTTAAAAAAAAAAAAAGGTATGGTATAACATACACAGATGTAAAAAATGTAAATAACAACTTCTTTTTGTTATTTAAATTTGAGCTACTTTTTGTGTCTTTGTTGTTATTATCTCAACATTTTGGCTTTTGGGCCCTCAGACTATCCTCAGATGCTTGTCAATCTGGTTAATTTTCAAGGAATTTCAAACAGAACCCTTTGTTGAGGGCTTGCAATGCCTGGTCAGCACCAAAGTCGCAAACATACAAAATTTGACATTTACAAGCAACAATTTGAAACAAGGACAATACTCAAAAATGACAGTATATGTTGACTGTGTGTGATTCGGTTGTGTCTGGTATTAGCGTTCAAGTTTATAGGTAAAAGTGGTTTTTACAGTTGCACACATGCTGAAGAGTTCGAAATGTCTTTTCCTTAATTACATCTGTGAGATAGCAAGGAGAAAAAAGTGTCAATGAAATAGTAGTTAATGGGTATTGCTAATATGGTGTGTTCACAGTTCTTGACCTGGTTATCATGGCAATGTCGTGAATTAGTGAGTTCATTCTTTGGCCGTAGTTGTTGAAGGAGTGGAAAAAAATGGCTGAGTAACTGCTTTCCTTCCATCTGCCAACATGAAGTTCAGTAGCTGGCGGATTTCTATTTCCTGAACTGAAAATTTCTGCACTGTTTATGATGGCTGTCAATGATATAGGGTGCGCAGACATAGTTGTAAGCTAATATTCACACTTACTTGAGATGAATGCTTATGGCAATGAAAATGAGTAGAAGAAAAAACATTTTCCGACCAATTGATTCTTAGGTCTGCTACACCTTTCTTTAATCCAGGGGTTGGGGATAGATTGTTCTTGTTCTGTTGTCCATGTCTAGTTCTATCTCATCTTGTTTTTATATAGTACTGCACAGTCATTGCTCACCTTGTTTCCAATGAGTTTAAATCTGCACTACCCAGGCTAAGGATTGAACTCACAATTATTATATCACCAGATTCACAAACCAACTAGTGTTGGTTCAAGGAGACTAGCCTTGCCAATCATTATCCTATGCCAAGGTGTCTTGGTCCTTGTTGGGTTATCTCATATCAAATTTTCTGTGTGCCACCCAGTGAGGATCAGATGCATCACTCATTATTTATGGTCAACCACCCTAGCCTTGCTAATCATTATCCTATGCCAAGACATCTCAGCTCTTTTTATATTATTTAAGGTCAAAATTTTCTAAAAAGATTCTATGAATATAAAAATCAGAGATGAATTACAGCTATCCAAATGACAACCTAAATTCAACAAAAGTACTAAAAAGTGATCTCCATGAAATGAAATGCAACAGGCAAGAAAATGCGAAGAATAAAAGACAATACTAAAACTTAGCATTATTTTAAGATTATGACTAATAAATAATGAAAAAAAACTGTTAACCTCTAGTTAATTAGCCTTATCAATTCAAGATAGAAATTATTTAATTCTTACTAGCTTAGATAAAATATTTAAGTACCTTTGTGAATAGAAGGGGCAGATTAAACCGCTTAAAAGGCAGCTGTGGTAATAATTTTTAGATAAACGTATTGTAAAGATTCTTGAGGGAATATAAAACACTTTATAATTCAGTATTTTTATTCATGTGCAATCATTTCAAAAGTATGAAAGAAGTTACTGAAATTTGTCATTATTATCATATATATAACATTTTCCATTATTTTTTTGTAATCATTTCACTCCAATCAAGGCAATAATGCCACTAAGACACAAAGGATTACTGAGAGTGAAATAGAATGTGAAGACTTTGGTGAGGAGAAAGAACAATAAAAAAAAACAGGTATTAAGACAGAAGATTGTGATAGATACAGCATTTAAGTTTTTTAAAGATTACAGGTGACAGGGAATCAAGAAACCAAGAGACAGTCCCACATGTGAGTAGTGTGAGAAAAGAAACTATTAGAATAGAACTTGTGGTTACATCTAGTTATTTCAACAATGAGACCTAGTTGCCAATCTAGTTGTATGCTTAACTTCATGTGGTCAAGGGACCAAAAGGGAAGTCACATTACAACAATTGACATGAAAATATTTATAGAAAAAGCAAAGGGAAGCCACATCATAGTGGTGGGAAACTGAAGTCAAGATATCAGATCAGGACGGATAACATTACACGGACCCTTAATTGGATTTTGTTGAGAATCTCTAGATATATAGCAGGAGCACCAGACCAGCTATGGCAGTTAATATTCAATTCATAGGTGAATGGTAGATTTATAAATGTCTAAGATGGATTCTGATTAAACAAAAAAAATGCAGGAAAATGAAAACACATGGAATTCGCTTACATAATGAGAAGCAGTATGTAATTTTGGAAACTTTTGCTACATGGCTGACTCCAACTGATCTATAAGATTCAATCAGATAAATACTTTGTGGCAGAATGATAATTTGTGAAGGACACTGAATGTTCTAAGAAATGTAGAAATATGAATAAAAAAGCAATATAAAAAAAAATAATGTTTTCAATATGAAAAGGGAATAGAATAAATGCATTGGAAACCTTGCACAACTAAGATTATATACTAAGCTAATATGCAGAAAACCAAGTATATGCAAGACCTATGATTTGTGCATGCATGCATTATGTTAAATCTTACTGAAGTCAATGTTTTCTTGATTAAATTTATATCAACTTATATTAGCAAAATATTCAGGATATACTTATACTTACAGTATATGTATTTATGTGGATGACACAACTACTTACTCCTCTGTTAGTAGCAAATCCAAGAGTGTGGTGAAATAGGACCAAGGAAGACAAGCAGAAGAAAAGAATTACAGAACTAGACCTATGCTGGACTGGGATTGTTGCAACTATCAACTACAGGCAGACCCGACAAAGTAAAACTGGCAAATACTTTCAAAATGGACCTCCAGTCAGTAGTTTTATCAGTTTTTTCTATAGTTGAAGTCCTACAATTGCATTCAAAATATATCTAATTGAAGCCATAATACAAAACTGTTCTCATTTAATCCCCACAGAGAACATTTTCTGTCTGCCATCAGCATGGCTGATGCTAACCTCCAGAAGAGCAATTTTTTGCACCTTCTTGGGTTCACATTTTTCACTGACTGCTCTTTATTTGTTATTCTGAAGCAGCAGTTCACAAAGTTCACAGAAGGATAGTAATTCTTATTTTGTTATCCATTCTTGCAGAATATTTTGTATCATATTGTATATAAATAGTCCTGTGTATGACAATAAACTACCTGTCTTATTTAATTTTGTTTCACTTGTCTATTTCATCAACTTAACCAGAGTATGCAGATTTTAAGCACTGCCAGATCCTGGGATTGGACTAAACATGGAAAGTACAAAGAGAAAAATTTACCCCAGTGGATTGAATATAGGGTTCAAGAAATTTACCAGATATAAATAGTCCTGTGTATGACAATAAACTACATCCAGCAGCAAAGCCTCTGATTGAGACATTGGAGGTCCTGAAGAGCATGGAACCACCTCTTAATTGCTGTTGTTCCCAGGTTGACCCTGAAACGGGGTGGTAGCATCTGTTAGGGTCCCAGGTCTACCCTGAAATGGGGTGGTAGCATCTGTTAGGGTTCCAGGTCCACCCTGAAATGGGGTGGTAGCATCTCTGTTAGGGTCCCAGGTTCACCCTGAAATGGGGTGGTAGCATCTGTTAGGATCCTGGGTCCAACCTAACTACTGATGAATTCTCTCCAAATTGCCAACAAGAAGTGGGTTCATAACACTGTACCTCATCAAATGTGTTCTGAAAAAATATATATCCAAACTTGACATATGCTTCTAATTTCTGTGGTCTATCTATACAGCATTACCATGTGTGTTTTTATTACACTGCTTCCTGTATGGGCTTATTACATTCAGATGTATATATATATATATATATATATATATATGCTACATGAGAATGGATAGTAGATGGAATTCTTGATATGATGAAAAAGAGCTAAAGACAATGCCAAAGATAGCAAAGACTATAGGACTCTGCACAAAGAAATTAGGAACAAAGTCAGGTGAGCTAAAGAGGAATAGCTTAACAAATAATGTGTAGAAATATAAAGAATGTGTAAGAATGCAATTCTACAAAAAACTTTTAAAATCCTTCCCATTTTTATGATATGTCCAGTTAATTTAAGTAGTGTCAATGATTTGAAAAATACAGTGTGAAGCTCTCAAATATCCTTCATAAAAAAGGACAAAGCCTGTTTATTTTTTACTCCCAATCCAATAAATCAAACCTTGAAATTTTCTACTAAGAGTTTTTTTCTGTTTGATACTACATATTCATATCACTTCTTTCAATTCCTTGCAAGAAAAATTATATTTTTGTCCAATATTTTAAAATTCATCAACACCAAAAATAACAACTTCCTATTCTTTTCAACAAACAGAAATATTTATTGCAATGTTTTCTTCATCTAAAAATTCTACAGCAAGTTTTGAAGCAGCCAATCACATTCGTGAACCACCTCCTTTAGAAAGGAATATGAAAATAAACCAATCAAGTGATTGTTATTGAAAACGAAGACATTTTTTAACAAAATTTCATACAGCCATGACACTTTCAAACATTGAACAAAATCCTTTCATATTTTCATCTAATGCACAATGATGAATACATCTCTCCAATTTTGAGGGCACCGTTTTCAAAAATATTTAATTATATAACTGAACTTGTCAGCAAATATGATTTTTGGAATTTGAAATACTACCAGAATATCTGTCAGGAAAAATATAAATGAAAGGTAAATTTGTTTTGTGTTCAAGTTAGTCAACTCTAATAAATTGTGGTGAACACATTGCCAAGTGGCTACAAAGTTACATTTCAAACCATGGGCTTAAATCTCACCATGCCTGTTTTGTCAAAGAGGTGATTCCTTTATGATATTGTCTTGGGGAGATTATTCCAGCATGCCATATCGTTGGCTCGTCATTGAAAACAACACCATGGGTGGATCAAAGACTAGTGAGAAAAAAAATGAGTGGATGGAACTATTCAGAACTTGTCAAATGTTATGAAAGCACAAAATCACAAGTCATCATGACTGAGGATTTAAGTGAACTGGCTCGGTTCAAAACTATTACACCAGATTGTGCACCCTCTTTAAGGAACTGTGTCTAGGGTCTTCTCAGCCAACATTACAGAATAAACCAAGATCTGTGGGTATTGAAGAAACAAAAATGTGCTTAAGCAGGTGTCTGCAACAGAGAACAGAGATTAGCTAACAATTCTAGTAGACAATTGTACCCTGAAATCATACACTAGATATATACTTAGCAAAAAGAAAATGAGACGGCTACATAATTAGACAGAGGTCCTCCCTGTCATTGAATAATAGTAGC
This sequence comes from Acanthosepion esculentum, assembly GCA_964036315.1. NCBI lineage: Eukaryota > Metazoa > Mollusca > Cephalopoda > Sepiida > Sepiidae > Acanthosepion > Acanthosepion esculentum. The sequence goes on along the minus strand of OZ038497.1, from coordinate 102,421,909 downwards.
TATGTGACATCACAAGGAAATTTCTAGATATCATAATTTTGCTAAGGGTATATCTTATCTATCTAATTGTGTTTGCTGGGGGGGGGGACTGCAGAGTATTTAATGAATCCACGTTTCCCATGCATATTAGGGATTAAATCTGTCAGACACAAAGGGGGTTCTGTAGCTGAGACAAATGTTCCTAGAACTTACTGTCTGTCAACGTGGTAGGGTTTGTGATTGTGCTATCTTTCTAGAAGTAACCAACACTAGAGAATATATAGCAAATGTAATAAGGTAGCAATGGTCTGCCACAAAATCTGTGTATGCCACATCTGTCAAGACAGACCTGTTTCATTAATGACTCTCAAACAGTATCTTAATCAGCTTGCACAACACAATGCCTCATGCACTCTCCTCCGTGTAAGAACTCAACTGAATGAGCTGGAAATATGACTCATCTGACTAGTCAATGAACTTCTACAGCCTAGAGGCAATTTTCAGAAGCTCACATGAGGTGATGTAACTGATAACATGGCATTAATATTAATTCTCTTCTTGATTGAGGACTATGAAAACCTATAGCATACAGTCAATGCATTTTATTGGCTGATAGTTTAAATGACACCAGCATTGATTTGGAATATCTTCTTTTTTTTTTTCTTTTTTTTTAAGCATATCACCCCAAGCAAGGCTGGAGTCCACTATCACGCAAGGGGTTATAGAATGGTTGGAGGAAGAGCAGATAGGAGTGGTAAAGGAGAGGATGTGGAGAAAGAGAAAGACAGTGGGTCGATCAGGGCAAGGAGGTTACAGAAGATTTGGAGCGAGAGCAGATAGGAATGAAAGGTGAAAGGATGTGGAGAAGGGAAGTGGATAGATCAAGGCAACTGGAGATGATGATTGACGCTACACTTAAACCGTTGGAGATTGTATTTGTCAGGGAAACAGTAATAGGGAAGGGAGTTCCATAGGTGAGATGTGCGAGACATGAAGCTATTGAAGTAGAAGAGACATCTACATCTAACAGTTTCAATGGTGTAGGGGTGGGAACGGGATGCCAGCCTTGTAGGACGTTTAAATTCACGAGGCCTAGCGAAAGCAGCTCCTCGGAGCAATTACCGTGAAAGTATTTGTAAAAAAGACAGAGCGAGGACATGATACAATTTTCTTTGTTGGATGGGTAGAATCTTTGTCGATTGCTGGAATTTTTATTCTTGGATCACTGCTTCATATCCTGCTTATATTTGTCCAGAATTCACATATTTCTGGTATACCTATGTCACTGTTCAGGAAAAAGAAGAAGAGAAACTTTGTAATGTTCAATTTTTGAAAGTATATTTTAATAAATATTTCATCTTTATTATTTATTTTAATTCAAAAAAAATTTTATTTCTAATTTTAAAAATTGTCATATATAATCAATGTTTCAGTTGTAGCTTTTTTTAAAATCATGTTTGTATTGAAAGAATTTATATCTGCCTTGCAAAAATTCAGTCATATGTCAGAAAAATATTCCTTACATTTTAAAGAAAACATAAAATAAATAAAATCTTAGCTTCTAATAACTTTATTTTAACAAGTAGACAAAAAGTAAATAATTATTTTATAGAATTCTGTCATTTTAACACTGGTATTCTTATTTCTTGCAGCTTTCATTACCATAAATCAGTTGAGTAGAGTTGAAAAGTAATTACACCTATGTCCAGAGTAGGAAATTCAAGTGGACTTAGCAGAATCACAAAAAAGAACTTCAGAAAATAGATATCTTACCAATACATTATACAGAAATTTCACAGGTTTTTTATTTAATCATTTCACCCCAAGCAAAGCAACAAATCTACTCAGACACTGGTGATTACACAGTGTGAAACAATATAAGAAAAACATTATTAAGGAGTGAGAACAATAAAAGAAAAGGAATTAAGAAGACAGGAGATGAAATTGCATTTAAAATTTTTATATTTTTTTCACACTTGACTGGAAAGCAAGAAGCCAGAAGAGAGTTGAACAAGCGACAAGCGTGAGAAACGAAACTATTGGCACAGAACTTACATCTAGCCCTTTCAACTGCAAAATGATGAGACTTGTTGCCAATCTAGTACTTACTAAATTTATAGTTTAGTTACCATAGAAAAAAGTACATCAGAATAATTATATCATAGTATTTATCATTGGAAAAGTGACTGAAGCCGACATGTCAGATCAGGACTAATGACATTAGAGATTCTTCTATGCAATTTACCAAGGATCTCTAAATATATAGCAGGAGCCCCAAACCATATGTGAATGTTAGATAACTTCTGCTACAAGTTATTTTTCCCTTTTGCTACAAGATGTGTATTCAGCTAGCATGATAAAAAAGTGAACATGACATTTTTAACTAACCATGTGTGACATGCTCATTCACAGAGACTTCATTATTCGGCATGATGATTAAAAGACATGTTCTGTGAACCCGGACAAGCAAGGTCAGTCTTCACTGATTGGGCTATAAATGTACCACCTTTTCATTTGTTTTATTACAATCAACTCCAACCAACATACATTTTTGTTAGTGGGTCGGTAAGATAGCAAATATTTCTAAATTATAAGAGAAAAAATATTGGTTAGAGATAGGAAGTTGTGAAGAGCAATGACCATCTACTTTCTGGAGATGCATAATACATGAAAGAAGATATGGAGACAAGTTTTCTCTTTTTAGCATGGCTGTTCACTGAATTTACAAATCCTCTACAATTTCTCTACACACATTCTTTATGCACACTCTCAGTATTTCTGATAGCATGTAGAAGTGATTTTTTTTAGTTTCATTAAAAATGCTTGACAAGGTACTGTGGTTAAGTTTCTATTTACTTTCTCTTGTGTTCTTATAATTTTCTTCATTTCTGGATGTAAATTATCTACAAATTGTCCGAATGTTCTGTATGTCAGCACTTTCCACTAAACTGACAAGGTACTGTGGTTAAGTTTTTTGCATAATTTTCTTCTTTTCTGGGCATAAATTATGTAGAAATTGTCCGAATATTTTTAGCTATACTTTTATCCATTATCAAGGATGATTTTATTTTTACTTTTAACTGAATGTATGGATTGTTTTATGTATGTATCTAGAGTTATAGGAATGTTTTATTTTCTAAACATGGTAAATACATAAAGAGTGTTGGCTTTTACTTTTTTATTAGTAATGCTTTCATTATTTTTAGCCTTTTTTACATGTGGATGAGGCTATTATATTCATATTACCAATGAGTATTTTGGATGAAGTTTAGTAGGCCTCCATATGTATTTAAATGGAAAAATAAAATTATCCTTGATTTATACAAAAAAAAAATTATACAAAAATCTTAACCACAGTACCTTGGCAGTCATTTTTAATCAAAGTTGTATAAAAGAGAGATTGCTGCCTATATATATATATATATATATATATATATATATATATATATATATATATATAATAAAAAGACTTAAACACTAATATTCCATGGTCATAATTTATTCCATTGGAATTGTAAGAACGATCCAATTCATCAGACCTACAGATTTTCTTTTGAATCTGTAGGCCTGATGAATTGGATCGTTCTTACGATTCCAATGGAATAAATTATGACCACGGATTATATATATATATATATATATATATATATATATTGTATGACTATCAAAACTAAAACCTCTTATCAAGATACAGTCTCGAATAAAACCTAAAAATACTGAAAAAGGAAAGAGGAATAAAGGCCTAAAGCAAACTTACCTACTCAGTAAAGTAAGGTGCTTGAAGCCTAGATTGCCTAGACCAAGCAAAAATACTTAATGTTAAATCTTATGAAAGGATGGCTTTAGCCTTAACCAGAGATTCCCAATCAAGTAATCTTTAGGCAACTTGAACAGAAATGAAAGAAGGGAGAGGCAATGGTTCATGGATATAAGCCATGAATCATTGTAAAGCATCACACAAAGGAAAAAATCCTGCAGGTGGGTTAAACTACTAATTGTCATTACAGTGGGGTTGGATTCAGTGGGAATCTCTCTCTCTCTCTCTCTATATATATATATATATATATATATATATATATATATATATATGTGTGTGTACACACACACACAGACACACATGTATAGTATAAAAAATTAGGGGATCACCTGATTCTACTACCTTGGTTTCAACCTTTCAGTATATTCAGACGATTTTGGTGAATTGATTTGTTAATGCTTTATAATTTTTTTATTAATTTTATGAATGCTATATTTTAAAAAATAAATGAATGAATGAATAAGTGCATGATGCGAGGTGTGATAGAAGGTGAGGAGGAGAAAAGCAAGTGCATTGGAAATGTATTGTGGTGGGTTAAATGAAATGTGCATATTTTCTTTTCATCCCACTTCCTATCAACTCAAAAGAAACTTTTTAGTATGTATAAAACACGTCATCAATCTCTCATTCAAAAGGTTTTTTGATCTGCAAATGTTATTATAGCTAAATTTTCTTGTTGACAAAGTTTGCAGATATTACAATGATTGTTGTAAGGTTTTGCATTTTTTTTTTAATTTTCCAGTTTACAATCAGATCTTTTTTATTTTTCTCCTTTAATTTTCACACATGGTTGGCTAGTTTAATAGAATTTCTAAGGCTTTCTAGCTTTAAAGATGATGTATGATGATTGTACTACCTCTTTTTAAAATTACCATCAGTACACCCTATCTATATTTTTTCTGGCTATCTGTATCTATTGCTTTTGCTTTGTCAATTACTGCTTCAATTTTGCAAACTCCATCCAATGGATATCTGCTTTTATTTCTACAATTGCATATATTACTGTTAACAATGTTTTTCTGCACATTATTTTTTAAATGCCTGGTGTTTTGTCTTTTTATTGTGGTTTATAAATTACTAGTGCACCTGTAGCTTAAATTAAATGTATTTTTATTAAATATTTTATGAAATTCAGAATTTTGGGGAAGTGTTTATGAGGTAATTTTAAAAATATTTTCCTTAATTTACACTTGATCTCTAAGTTACAAGTAGGGTTAAACCAAATAATATTTTTTCTTTTCCTCAAATTTTTCTTCATTTGTTGTTTTATTTGAGGTTTAAATTCTAGTTTGGTTTTATGCCCCACCTCTTTTTATCTTCAAAAATTATTTTACTAGACAAATTTTGAGATATGTTGGACTATTACTTTGGGAATTTGATTAATTATACTTGCAGGTTGTTTGGACCTAACGTTTGCATATTTTAATTTTGTGTTAGGTTTCATGTGTGGGGAAACACTGCCAGTTTGTAGATTTAATTCTACATCCAAATATTTGACAATTTTCTTATTCATATTGACTTCCATTTCAAAGTTGAGGCTTTTGAAGAGTTTGAAAAGTGCTTTTCTTACATTGTCATTTGTTGTGCCATTATCTGGTACTATCATCAGTCCGTCATCCTTATACAGGCCGTGGTTTTTTCATATGTACAATATTGTCATTTCATATAAAATATGTAGGCCAATTAATTCTGAAACTTCAACATTGTCAAACAAACCTTGTGGTAAACTGAAGCCATCTTTTTTTGATTTTTTAATCCAATCTTCTCCATTGTGGAATAAAATTGACTTATGACAATGTAAAATTATATACACACACACATATATATATATATATATATATATATATGGGTGAATATGATAGATAAACTCTGTATATCAGACTAATGATGGGTATTTGAATGACAAAATTGGAAAAATTAGCACAAAATTAAATACAACAGCCTGTCAAAATTTGAACTTGACTTGCTGGGCCTAGTTTTCAATGCTCTACCAATAATATATAATTTTTATAAGAAACTTTTTACACAAATTTTATTTTCATCTACTTTTAAAAACTTTTCTTCATTCTTGTATGAATTTTTCTCTATTCAATGTTGAGACTTTGTCCAAGATATTTTATGCAACAGAACATTAAAAGAAAAAACACAAACAAACCTTCACCAATTTTCTTTTGTAAAGGTTAAAACACTACAACAGTTGAACCTGGCACTGAACATCTGAAGTATACTCTTGAAAAACGTTAAAAATAGTACCACTGATATTTTGAAATATTTGCCCTGGTTTTCTACAAAAGTCTGAAGTCAATGCTAAAAATGTTTTCCAATTCTGTGGAATACAAAGAAAATTGTTACATCAAGCAATATGCCACTTTTTGTTTTACTTTTCAGGGTTTTTTTCAAATTTGGCTTCACTTACAATTTTAATGCTCTTTGTTGGTTTCAATACACTTTTCTCTAGAAGACTTACCTCAAATATTCTATTCAGAGAATAAATGTAACCTCTTGAGGATTTTCTGTCAATAAAATGACAATACAATTGCCCAGTAAACTAAATATCCTTTCTTTATAGACTCTGATGGGAAACGATGAAAAGAATCAAGTAAAAAAAATCATTGAGTTCTCTAGATAGCGTTGATAAAACATTTTGTGGAAATGGGGGAAAGACTTGAAAAGAGAAAAGGTAATACGTTTAAAGAGTCTGTTATATAATACTAAATGCACAAATGTACTGAGATTTCTTTTAATCCAACTGAATTATCAATCAAATGAAAAGTTTTTATTTTTGAGTTTTCGCTAATGAATAATGACAGTAAATCAGAATTCTTTCATTTTTAAGTATGTTTTTAAGAGAGAGGTATTATTATATCTAGGCAAATAGAAGAAATAGAAGAGATCACATTATGTCCTCACTCCAAATCACTTGTGTGTGCATGTGTGTGTGTGTGTATATATATATATATATATATATATATATATATATATGTATGTATATTCAATCTGATTGAATAAATTACAGACATTATGTCTGCTAATTTTTAACAAAAAATTCAAAAGAGGGCTTAATACCAATAGTAGAACAATAATTATTTATTATAATTTTTTCATATAGACAAAAACAATTTACTCACTACAAAGATGCAACTTTCTTTTCTGTGCATTTAAAATTTCATGTCGACAGTTGAGAACCAAAATGGTTATGAACAATTCTGTTTGTAAGCAAGCTGCATGGGAAATGTGTCACTTCCTTTTTTCCATTTGTTTGAAGAAAAAATAGCCAAAAATTATTTTTATATATATCTATATATATATATATATATATATATATATATATATATTTATATCGTGAACTGATGCTACATAATCACAAAGAACTCTATCAAGT
>OZ038497.1:102402231-102412231 GCA_964036315.1 Acanthosepion esculentum | reverse complement strand
CGTTCTGAATTGACAACCATAATTACACACAGAGGTTTTTATAAGTTTAATCAACTTCCTTTTGGTATAAAGGTGGCACCAGCTATTTTCAGGCAGACCATTACAACTGCAGTCAGTTTGATCTTGTCTCATACTTGTGACCTTGTGTTAGACTAAACTAAGCTTAATACTCTTTATATATATATTCTCTCTCTCTCTCTCTCTATATATATATATATATGTGTGTGTGTGTGTGTGTTTTTAACATTTTCTTGTTTTTCATATAGCACTCATCTTAATTGTAGCATGCTAAATGTACTCTGAAATTATTTTGTGACATCTGAAAAGGGAGAATTTCCTTCTTAATTCACATATGGTGTCAGATGAGAAAAGAAGAAAACAAGAGAAATGACAGCATGATTGTGAACACCAGGTTGGTCACATGACCAGGTCTCTTGGCTTGAGCTAAGATTCAGAATTGATAAGTGCACAAAGAGCTGAAAAAGTGGACATGCTGTCTGCTAGCAATGACAGGTCCCCCATTCTCTTTTTCGACATTATAATCACTGCCATTCAACTGGCTATCCTGGCTTGTTGCCAATTTCTTTGTCTTGTTCTCTCCTCGTTAGCAATTACCTGCATCCAACTGAATTAAACACAGCCCCTGCTGAACCCTTCGTTATATTCCACTTGCATTTCAGATTATAATTACATGCACATAAATATCTCATGATATTTTCAATGGTGGACTGAAAATAAATCTGTTATAAATTCTGTCAAAATGTTTTTTGTCACTTTTTGGAACAATAGAAAAAAATTATGTAGATTTTTTCTTGAATTAATTCTACATATAAGAGCCCTATTGATCTAGTAATGCTAGCATTAATTTCTAACCACTGATCATTCAATTCTTTATTTATAATGGATAATATATGTATTATAGAGCAAAATGAGGCTACCCCTGAATTTTCAAGAGTTGCCTAAAAGTTTTCCTAAGGGTTTCATTATATATTCTGTTATATAGGAATAAAGTGTCACTGCTGACATTTGAGTTTGAACATAGATCGCCAGTGGGCCAACACAGGTGATCCCATTATTGAATTAAGTAGACCACGTGACTATAGAGGAAATGCATATATGGAAGGTAGCATTTCTATTCTGTCCTCTGTTACTATTTGGATCACCATTCCTAGTCTATCCTACATTACTATTCAGATCTGCACTTCTATTCTTTCCTCTATTACTATATGGAGCGCTATTCTCTACTCTATTCACTATACTATTTCTCTATTCAGATCACTGTACAGATTACTTGTCAAGCAAGTACTATTAGTGTGAGTTATGTTCGAAGGCGTCTGACACCAGTATTGTTCAACAGCGTACTATAGTTGTATCTACAATTACAAAGTCTACTACAACAAGCATGATGAAAGTGACAACAAGTATTTGTTGGCATCATATAATATTTAATAATAATAATGATAATACTAATAATAATGATTGTTGTTTTACACACATTATCAGTAGTCAACTTCTTCTTTTGCCATAACAAATTTTTCATTATGGCTTCACAACCTACCAAAGCTAGAAAGAGGTCAGTTATTTCATTTTCTCCCACTCTTGTTATGCTGTCTTTCTATTTTTTAGCCCTTGCCTGGTTTGCAAAACACCCACTTCAAGTCTCAAGAAATTCTGATTCACCCAAGCAACTGCCATAATAATAACAACATAATTAACCCATTACTGCATAAAGTTTCTTCAAAATATTAGCTCTTTTGTCTCATCTACTTTGCTGTCTAATATTAATCTTCAGGCCAACAGATTTTAAATTTTAGCTAACTCACTCTCTAATAAATTGGATGCCATCCATGCACTAATGTGTTAAATAGTTTCAGAAACTTATGAATTAATTAACCCAATGTCATATACTATGAAGCTTACTAATTATTAAATCAAGAAGGTTACCCCAAACCTTTGTAGCCTATTGTGTAGATCGTTTGCTCAAACTTAATCTAATAAATTTTAGCTGAAAAAAAAAGAAAAAAAACAAATCTGCTGGTTTAATTAAAACATTATACTTTATATGTATGTATATATATTGTAATAACAAAAGAGAGCTAGAGTAGGCTTACGGAAACTTTATTCTGCTTAGAATAATTGATACCAGTGCAGTGACTATTTATAGTCCTCTACAAATGAAAAAGCTCTCTAAAGGGAGTTAAGCATAAAACAAGGGAGATTACTCCCGATTACTTTATCATATATATATATATATATATACACGCACACTACACACACACACACACACACACACATACATACACACTACAGTTCAAAATTTGAGGCCACTCCTGTTAATATTTTAAAATTAGCCCACAAACTGTTTGTTTTTTTACTTTAAATAAGAAAAAAATTATTATACATGTTTAAAGAAAATGTGAGACATTATTTTTTTTATTAGAAATTTTATTAAGACAAAAAGAAAATAACCATTTTATGATTAAATTTTGCTATCATCAAAATATCCTCCTTTAGACTTGGTTGCTGCAGCACAAAATTTTGGCATTCATTTCAAAATTTTCTTGCAGTATAAGTTTGATAATTGATTCCATTCTTTTTTCAATAACTCTAAGAGCTCCGTTTCATTTTTGGGATGGAAAGGTTTCCTCCTTCTGTCAAGTTCATCCCATGCTACTTCTGAGGAGAGGTGGCTTCAAACTTTTGAACTGTAGTTTGTGTATATATATATATATATATATATATATATATATATATATATATATACACCATTAAAAATGTATACATGTTAAAAATTACTCAACAAAAAGAAAATAAGTAAAATAAATTCATGTACACAACCTTTTTCTTTTTTAACATTAATTTTCAACATGTCTCCACTTCTAGATTTAAGTTTCATGCCATGAAGAAATTGTTAAACACAAATAATTAACAAGGACACATGGCACAGTGGATAAAGGCATTGGTTAGATCCAGTGACAGACCCAAAGAGTGTGAGTTCAATACCCGGTTCAGGCAGTGGAGAACTTTCAGAGGGAAAATTAGCAGGAGATAACTGACATCCATCAAACATGGCTCGTGGAACTAGGACAGTCTACCCCGGTGATCGAAATAAAGGGTTCGGTTCGAAATTCCAACCACCTGAAGAAGGCCGGAGCATACAACGGCCGAAACGTTGTGACAAAAATGGCAACAAAGATGAGGACAATAGTCCGACTAATGTAAATACTGTACATAATACCTCATCTCAGAAATATAGACAGACAAATAATTAATAAGCTCATGATTTTCATTCATAATTCCTTCAAGGACATTAACAATCCTTTGGTTGTGTAACAATTAAATGAATAATGTAATTAATAATTACATTCTCTGTTTCTTTTAACTTCATCAAAAGCATGCACCGAGATTTGACAATAATAGTCTGGCAGTGTAACTATCTTGCCTAAGATTTTAGTAGTGTAGGAATAATGTCTGATAGCTGAAGTGAACAAATTAGTTCAATAACTAAAAATGCATATGAGGATATAAAAAGTTGAGAAAAGTTTGATGTAAAAAGAAACTAAATGAAATGGTTAATTAGAACATATCAAAAAGCATTTGGTCAATGCTTTGGGATTGGAATTGATGAGAGTCAAAACCTGTATTCTTAATTTAAAAGTCTATGTGCATGGCAGAATCTTTGAATGACTGAGTGAACAAAAATTATCCCAATAATTTCCTCTTCAACTAAAATACTTCTTTTTCTCGTTGCTCATCCCTACTTTTGGAAATAAAGAAATATATTTATGGATTTATCAAGTGACCTCAGTTAAGGGCATCAAAATTTCTAAACAAAATTTATTCTTTCTCAATGGCTAGGATATGGGAGAAATTAATCAAGCGAGCAATACTCCTCAAACTTTTATACTTATCTTATTTGAATTTTCTGTTGAAACTTGATTCTCAAGTTGATGAGCGAATAAGCTCCACAACTATTGAATACTTATAAGAATTCACGTATTGCATTGTTAAATATTTGAGCTTAAAAACTGTAACAAAATCTTACAATGACAATTTTGTTTGAATTCAAGTCACTATTCAAAGAAGTAAGAGGTTTCAAATAAAAAACAATTGAAAAGGTTTCCATTTCACTAAAGTAGAGGTTAAATATATGACATCATTATGACCTCATCTAACTTCCCTTTCTTCCTTATTATTACTTATGCCTTCCTTTTCTCATTCAGACCAAACAGAATCTCTGTTATATCTTTTCTTCTGTCTTTCCTTGCAATGAAAACAGAATGGTCTATTATTTATCTGAGGAAATGGCAGGGTGTAACATTAACTGACATTATTTTCAGAGCAAGACACAAAGACTCACATATATTTACTCACACACACATAAATATATATTTTTATTCAGTCATATAGATATGAGTTTGTAACCCTGAGTTTCATGCTTTTGTGATCAGGCAAAGTGATTTATTTTTAAAATTTGAATCTATTTATGTTAGTTTGTGGTTGATTATGTTTGGTGCTGGTAGGGGGAGAAATGTTAGCTCTATCAATGATGTTGAGCACTTTCCAATAAATACCATATATTACGCGAATCATTCATACGAAAAGCAGATCTGCTTTTCGTATGAATGATTCGCATAATATAAATTGAACCTGCACCACATAATTGATATATATATATATATATATATATATATATATACACACACACACACACACATTTATGTGTATGTATGTATGTATGTATGTAACAAATTTGAGATGGAATATATTTGTAAAAGGACAATATGAATAAAGATAAAAAGGCAAACTTTACTATTCTAAGCAGACATGTTTCTTCCTCATGTCAAATTTGCCTTGATAAAGTCCCTCTGAAGATGAAACGTTGGCTAAGATAAGTTTCCATTTTGACTATATACAATGTAACCAAAAAAGTTCTACCCATTTTTTGTTTAGTCATTGAATGAAGTTGAAATATATACAAAATGCATGTAGCAATTTTTTTTTCAAATTCGGACAGTCAGAAGTAGGAACATCAGACGTTATAAAAAACACACGCACCGTGCCTGCCCATCAGTTATAAGCTGGACAGCTGTGAGAAGGATGGAAGTGTCTAGAGATCTCATTTGGGGCTGTTTGCTTTACGACTTTGAAAGTGGGCTTATCAGCAGCTGCATCAAGTTGCTGCATATGTCAAGCGTTTGGGGATAGTGCTGTGGATGAACGTACTGCAAGGCGTTGGTTTCGAAAATTCAAGTCGGGAGATTTGTCTCTCCTTGATGAGCCTCGCAGTGGACAACCACAGGTCTTGAATGACGGAGTCCTGAAGGCGGTCATTGAAGAGGACAGTAGTCTAACGTGTGGTGAACTTGCAAGACAGTTCAATGTTTCCAAGGAAACAGTTAGACTTCACCTGCACCACCTAGGTAAGACGTACAAACTGAGCAAGTGGGTTCCGCAAACACTGTTGGAGGTCCACAAGGGATAACGAATGCCAGCCTGCATATCGCTGCTTTCTCGCCACCGTACCGCATCCTTATTCAATTGAGTGCTTACCAGTGATGAAAAGTGGGTTCTGTACAAAACTCCCAAGCATTCCAGATATTGGTTGTCTCCTCGGGATGCTGTCCCTCACACCGCAAGACTGCCTATGCACCCACGCAAGATTATGCTTTGTGTCTGGTGGACAGGTCGTCAAGTGGTTCATTATGAACTGCTACCAACGGGCCAAACGGTCACTGGAGACCTATACTTGCAGCAATTGAAATGTATGCAACAGGCATTGCGCCAGAAGGAGCCAGCACTGGTGAATCGCAAAGGTGTGCTTTTCCTCCATGACAACGCCAGGCCGCATGTCACGCGAGTGGTCAGGGATACCATACAGCAACTTGGGTGGGAGACTTTGTGCCATCCACCTTATTAAACTGACCTTGCGCCATCCTATTGCCACCTCTTCGACTCCCTGGATAATCATCTTTGTGGGAAATCCTTCACCAATGAAGCAGACTTGCGCAAAGCCCTCACGGACTTCTTTGTGTCACACCGCCCAGAGTTCTACCGCAAGGGCATTGAACAGCTGGAGACACATTGGCAGAAGGTGCTGGATGCCGATGGCGATTACTTTGAAGACTAAATATAAGTTACACATACTGTGAAGCGTTTTCTTTTTTTCCTTTAAAAATGGACAGAACTTTTTTGGTTACCTTGTATATATATATATATATATATATATATATATCTACGTTTGTAGTGCTCCTTAAAGTTTCATGGTTTTCCTATGTTGTCAGGAACAAACTGGTGAATGAAACCCTTATTACAGTTGCTTAAAAAATACAGTTGTTAATATCTAATTATTTGGTTTATGTTCACACACACACACATATATATATATATTGTTGCAGCATACCTACAGACAATAATGGGTATGTCCCCATTCACATAAATACAGTAGTAAATACTGTATGTTGGTCTGCAGTTGGAGATTCATTATGGAATTCACTTGACTCACTTCTAACAATTGACTACTTCTTCTGTGTGTCACTGGTGAATCTTATATGTGTTGTTCTTGTCCTAATTATTATCATTCATTACCAACCTTCATGTGATAATTCTATTCAGTCAACTTCCCTCGGTTACAACATATATATATATATATATATATATTTATTTATTTATTATGCAGTGTTAAATTAGAACATGCACATTATAGCTCTCCCCTCGAACTCGACGTATGAGGGTCAGACAGATCAGTTCCCAGAAACTGAAAGCCCGACAGCCACACAGGATTTGATTATAGTGGTGAAGGCTTTGTGCAGGGCCATCCACACTTTTTGGAGGGACGAATACAGGGACCTGATGCAACGGATGCCACAAGGTCCCCAAACGACCCTCCGCAGGTTTTGAATTCAGAGTTGTCCTTCTCCTAGACCAGTTGCCATCCAAGGCTATAGAACCCAGTCTGTCCTGCTATTTACCCATAGTTGGAACATGCACATACCACTTACAAAAGGAAATAAACTTTAAATAATTTCTAAAGGAAATTCCTCTTTCTTGCTGTTTTGTTTAGCTTTCTGGAAAATTTACCTTTGCATTTCTGTATCATATATCTGCTAAAACACTTTCCACATAGTTAATTTTTTTACTTGTTAGTTTCTGATGTCTCCAATTCAAAGCTTGATCCTTAGACTCTCTCTCTCTCTCTCTTCCTAACAACCATACATTGTATTCTTTAATTCATGTTTAGTCCTTTCTTACCATTTTAGATTTTTTTAAACTTCTCTTCCATCTCAGATATCAATCTGACAAATTACAAATGAAAGCATATTCATCTCAGATTTAAAAACTGCCTCAACCACACCATATTTCATGCTTAGATAACACATATAATCAAGTCATAAATAAAAAAAACAACTAAAGAACGTGTTCAGTCAACTTCTATACCATATTAATGGTGGCATTCAAGGTGGCATGTATAGACAAGGTGTGTCTGTAAAATATCCATACATATAATATAAATGAAATAAAAAATAGCCTACCTAGGGAAATGTCATCATGAATTTTTCAACTATTCTTGAAACCTCACAAAATTATAATGGTCTCTCTGTCACTTTTGTTATCAGCTCATATTCTTCTTAATCTTATCCATGGTCTGGAATCTCTTTCTTTCAATGGTGATATTATTTTTGAGAAAAGACAGAAGTAGGAAACCTGCTAACAGACATGAGTGACATGATATTTTGCCGTTAAACCCTACTTAAAAATGCAATGGTTTGATGGAAAGCAAGCTCAGTCATTGGTATCTTAACGCAGACTGAATAATGACATGAGAGCATCATGTGCAATAATTTTCCTCGAATTGTTCAAGTGATATCAAGGTTATACAATCAGTTCTTGAGATATTCAAAATGTCAGAATATTTTCTGGACAGTTGGAGACTTTGAAAGAACTTGAGAGATCATTTTTGCATAAATGTTAAATAGTTTGGTCATTTTCAAATAGACCTTGGACATCTTCATGGAAAGATATTAAAACTGAAAAATGTACAAAGACTTTGACATCTATATGCATACATATGTGTTTTGTCTTATATTTATCATTTATAGCAAAGTTATTAAAACTGACATTTGTACAAGGACTTCAAGGGTACCTTTGTATGTATGCATATCTATTTTAAATATATTAAAAATGATAAAACATAAATTTAAAGTAGAATGAAATTTGATATAAAATGCCGCCTTATTCTAGCAAGAACACTTGCATTAATTTCTGTTCACCAACAAATTAAAAAAATAATCCCATCTCCTTTCTGGGCATATATGATCAGGATGCCACAGAAAGTCCTTTTCTTATTTATCTGTGTACTGCTATGCATTCCTGGGAAAGATAGTGTAGTGGCATCCCATTGTTTTCACAGTTTGGAATTTAAAATTCCACAGACATCGCTGATAATCCTTTTCCCTAATTTTCGATGCAATCTTTCCCTTGTCTTTCTAAGCAAAAATTATTAAAACTTTCAGTTGGACAAGTTTTTTATAGACACACTGTATCTATTACAAGTGACAACCTCCAAATATAATTTGGCATTCCTAAGCCAAATAGCATTACTGTTGGCTGAAACTTATAGAAATTTTTTGCTTGAAACAGCTTTTCAGGAAATCAAACTTCTAATGTCTATTATCATCCTTTCTCATTTTGATAGGAATTTCTTTCCTAAACCTTTTTGTTTAAAGTAGTCTAGAAAGTTATCATCTTGAATATATCATTTTTCTTCATGTGATACATATTTATTTGTTCCCACTTTTGGAAGTCTCCAAATTATGTGTTTTTTGTTATTTGAGAAATCTCCTTGTTTGTCTTTTTGTAGCACCAGATGATAGAAACTTAGAAGACTGTCTTCTTTAAAATCTAAAGGATCCTTTCACTTAAGGCCAGTTTTTTATAACTGAAGGTCACAAAATTTTATCAAAAATCTGTCAGGCTTTAAATGAAACACTTAATTATTTGAGAAATTATTATGTTATTGAAATTAGAATTTAAACAAGAAAATATGTAAGAAAATCACCTGAGCAAAAAGTTTGAAAAATGATAAAAGGGAAAGATGGGCAATTTACATATGTGCATTAATGTATCAGGTTCAGTGATAACTGCATATTTAATTAAAACTTGCAGTGTGGCCAGTCTTATAGCTTGGACATGTTCTAAGTGGTGAGTAGGGAACATATTGATTATCACTAGAAAGTTTTGAAATCAATATACATAAAGTTCTACCAGCCATCTCTCTGTGAGCAAAAGAAGTGGATGGTGGGCTTACAAAAATTAGCTGTTTTTAATCCTTGATACATTTTGTATTAACATTTTATGGTTATATATATATATATATATATATATATATATTATATATATATATTTTGTTATCCCTCATTTTATGCTCCAATAAAATTTTGTACACCTGCAAGAATATTTAAAATGATAAAAAGAATACAGTATTTTACACTAATCTGAAATTAAATTTAAGTTAGGCTTCAAGAGAGATGGGGAAAAATTTTTTTTTTAAATTGCCAGAAGAAAAACATGAATAGACAAAGTATGTCAAGTAAAAATAAGGAAAAAATCGATAAGAAGACTAACAAAAAGAGTTTTAAGGTAATCTTTTCCTTAAATGAAGTTAAAAAAGAAAGTAAGAGACAAAAAGCACCCCTTCCCCAACAAAAAATATATATTGTGAAACAGAATTCAAGGTAAGAAAAAGTATATTTCTTGACATAAAGTAATAAGAGATAGAAAAAGAATAAAGAAGATAGGGCAAGCATATGTACAGCTATTGAAGAAAAAGAGTAAAAAAGCAAAATAAAACAACTTTTAAAAGTGTAGAACTCTTCTGGAAAAAGATAAGATATTACAAAGAAAGAAGATAGTCCAGAAGAAAGACTCACTAAAAACAAGTTACTTAGTAATGGATAAGTAAAAAAAATATAGAAAAGGAAGAAAATTAGCAGAGAAATTA
>OZ038497.1:102332231-102397231 GCA_964036315.1 Acanthosepion esculentum | reverse complement strand
TACTCAAGTTACTAAAGCTTCTTTTAATGTGCCCCACTTCGAATTTTCATTTTCTCCCTCTGCTTTTCACACTGTCCATATATTTCTCCTTCAGATTTGAGTCATTCAAAAGTCTGTCAAATTACAATTTGGGTGCTGCTTTGGGCCTCTTCAATTTCCGTAGTTTTAATCTAATTTTATATATCACTGGAAGGTGATCATTTCTAGAGTCACCAATTGGATATGTTTTGCAGTGTAAAACTACATTCCGGAATCTCTTGTTGATAGTTATGTAGTTGTTATGGTCCAAGTTAGGACCAAGGAAGAACAACACAAACACAAGTGTAGAAATAACGAAGATATATTATACAGAATAATACAAGATGTGGAAGGTGTCAGTATGATTGTCAGTCTGGTTTGGAGTGAACTACTTTCGGCTCGACTCGTCTCCCTCTCTCTTGAGAGGCATAGTATACATAGTGTTAGGAAGAGTTCATTCTGTAGTTATAGGTAAGGACCCATAACAGTAGTCAATTTGTTTTTTTGTTTCTCCTGGGGTTCTCTATGTCTTGGGTGTTCTTGAAACCAGGTATTACATGGTCATTCACCACTGGACCCATTTTTCTTTGCATTTGTTATGAGTTCCTAGTTCAAATTTGCCAACTATTTCACCATCTCTCTCATTGCCAACTTTGGCATTCAGGTCTCCCATGGCAACTTATTTTTCTCTTGTATTTGTGCTGTCAATGCATGGGAATGATATTAGAATAATCAAGAATCTATTCTGCATAAGGATAGAAAATGAGTTTAGTAGATATACAAAAATAGAAAACAATGTAAGGCAAGGATGTATCTTCTCACAGGACTTGTTCAACATACATTGAGAGGCAATCAGAGAGAATTAAAAGTCCTGTCAGGATTTATTATTGGTGGCCACAACCATAACAACATAAGATATGCAGATGACACAGTGTTGATAGCAGACCAGGAGGTTAAAACTACAAAAACTCTGACAGAAGGCAGTAAAAGAAAGTGACAAGACAACATCAACTACAAGACAAAATGCATGGTTGTTAGTAAAAGGATGAGCCCAATAACAGATTACAAATCGGGGATACTAAAATTAAAGAAGTGCATAAATTTAAATATCTGGAAAGTATTTTAATAGAGGACAGAGTGTGAGGCACTGAAAATCAAAGATGCCTTTCAAAAACTAAGCAGAGTATTAAGAAACACAAAAACTTCATTAGCAACAAAAAAAAAAGTACTGAGCTAATATATTTTCCTGTCTTCCTACATGGCAGTGAATGCCAAACAATCTCTTCACAGATGAAGATGAAACTTGAAGCAACAGAAACCTAGTTCTACAGAAGAATGCTGAGGATTTCATAGACCAATTACGTGAACAATAACAAAGTTTTAGGGAAAATGGAAACAAAAAGGAAACTTATACTTAACATCAGGAAAAGTCACTTGAAATTTCTAGTGTACATAGTGAGGAAAGAAGGCTTTGGAAATCTGATACTCACAGGACAGATTTAAGGTAAGAGGGACAGAGGAAAACAATGCATAACATACTTAGTGGGATTAATTAAATAGATGGCAAAACAAGGTTTAATTAAATAACAGAAAGTCAAAATTTATTAAGAGCTACAAAGGACAGGAAATTGTGGAGAGTCATGATTGCTTACATCCAGAGGGGACTCAGCACAAAAGGGATCTCTCTCTGCCTCTCTGTCTTTCTCTCACTCTCTCTCTCTCTCTCTATATATATATATATATATATACGAGGGTCATTCAATAAATAAGGTGAATTTTTCGGTATAAGGACTTCTAATACAGACAGAAGTTTACTCTTTTTTATTTGTTTTTTTGTTTTACTTCTTTTTCACATGGATTTAATTTCTTTTGCAGATTAAAAAAAAACTTTGAGAGTTTTGGCAATTAACAAAGATGGCCGACCAAGAAGTATGCTCCAGGATTGAACAACGGTCAGTTATCAAGTTTTTGGTTGCTGAAGGGTACAAACCAGTTGAAATTCATAGGAGAATGTCAACTGTGTATGGTGCCACATGTTTCAGCCAAAAAAATGTCTACAAGTGGGCTAAATTGTTTAAAGAAGGACGGAGCAGTGTTGAGGATGAAGGCAGGGGTGGGAGGCCTACAGAAGTGAGGTCTTCTGAGGTGATCGAATCAGTTAATGACCTCATTCAGTCTGACAGAAGGGTGACAGTGGATGACATTGCAAGGACTTTGAGCTTATCTGTTGGGACAAATGCAGGGGTCATCAGTCAGAAGGAATCATCTTGCATCATGACAATGCAAGGCCTCACACAGCAGCCCAAACGGTGCAGACCATCAACGAGCTGGGCTGGGAACTGCTCCCTTACAGCCCAGACCTTGACCCTTCAGACTTTCACTTGTTTGGTCCCTTGAAAGCATTCACGAGAGGCACAAAGTTTAAAAGTAACGATGAAGTCAAAAGTGTCATGAGCGACTGGCTGAGACATCAGTCCAAAGATTTTTATGCTGAGGGAATACAGAAGCTTGTGCACAGATGGGAAAAGTGTGTGACAGTACTAGGAGACTACGTTGAAAAAAAAAGTAAGCTTCTATCTGTATTAGAAGTCCTTATACCGAAAAATTCACCTTATTTATTGAATGACCCTTGTATATATACATACACACACACACACTGGTTGAATTACCTGTGCCTTGTTCTTTTTTTATGTAAAAAATGATTATTGATTTTGAATCATTGTTATAACTAGGAGAAAAATGATGCATTTCACTATTACTCAATGATCTTGCTGATGTGACCTCCACCTTTTTGTTTTCTACTATATTTTGGATAGGAGTCATTCCCTTGTTCAAATTTAAATTTAATTTAAATCAAAAGTAAAAAAAAAATTCATTGGGGTGGGGGCTCTGGGGAACCCTTTGATCAAAATGATCTTTTTGATATGATCTCCATCTTTTGGCTTTCTCCTTCTATATTGTGGATAGAAGCTATTACCTTGTTCAAATTTAAATTTAATTTAAATCAAAGGGAAAACAAAATCAGTGGAGTATTTTTGCCCCCTCCCCCCTGCGATCCCCTTTGATCAAAATGAAATATACTTATCTGAGAATATATGTGCTTATGGGGGTCTATCTCCAAAATCATAGGAGTTTGATAACAAACAGAGAGACAGAGGCTACAACTTATATATATATATATATATATATATATATATATATATATATGTGTGTGTGTGTGTGTGTGTGTGTGTGTGTGTCTGTGTCTGTCTGTGTGTCTGTCTGTGTGTGTGTGTGTGTGTGTGTGTGTGTATCTTTCTTTTTAGATTTTGAATCTTGAATACTCAAAGGATCCTGGAAGGATGGCAAAGAAAAACTGACAATGGGATTGAGACACCATGGGAGAATATAGATATATTCTTACCTACAAGTTTGACAAGTGTGAACCACCTAGTGAGGATTGAACTCACTACAGCAGTGATATAGTCTTGATGACTAATTGGTAACCAATTCACTATGACGTGGCATTTGAGTTACAATATTCCAGCCTTAATGAAAACAATTTGCTGAGTCGTAAAATAGTAAAATTTATTTAGCTGACACATGATTTGTTATTTATGATTTTTGGAAATCTTTTAAAATACATAAAAAGGAAAAGGTTAGTTGTTTTATGTTTTATTGATCTGTTCAAATCTATACATGAAATCAATGTGTAGCTTTGCCTCTGTGATTTTCATATAATTGATTAACTAATCGTTGAATTAGAAAAATATTTTGCTTCAAGTTTAGAAATGTTCTCACGAGGACAAAACAAGACAGCATTATTTTGTTGGCAGTTGCTACTGAAATATCAAATTGGTAAAAACTAAATTGGAAAACACAAGTATTAAAATCATTCCCAACTTTATATTTGGGGCTACTTTCAAAATTAAATTTTTTTTTTACTTTATTCTTTTCCCCCCACTCCATTCTGTGGAATTTAAAGCACATTCTTCTGCTATCAAGGCCATAAAATTTTACAACTTTAATATCCTTCTTATTTTAAAACTTAAGAATATCGTGAATATGGTCATTAGGTATGTAACCTATGAGGGTCATCGGGGAACCACAAATATTGCAGCAATAGAATTAGTAAGTGTGTATCTGGCAACATAGTTTGAATGAGGCCATCATTTGTCAAGCTGATTTTTAAGTCAGAGTTGTTCTTGTAAACAGTTTGCTCTACCAAAGCCAAAGAGCCCGGTCTACCCTATTATTTACAGGTTTCAATTGATTTTTTTCTTCTTCTATACAGGTTGGAGGAAGATGAATTCATACTTTTTCAAGGTTAACAGTGCAAAGTGAACAAAACAGACTAAATCGAAATTTGAACTTGAAATTTCTCACACCAATAACCATAATGCGACCTGTACATTAGGAATATTTCCAAGTTAAATTCAATAGGTACAGGTGTGGCAGGTTTAATTTAAAAAAAAATATTTAAGCATTAGTAAATAAACAGGTTGAATTCACATTAAGAAACATTTTTTTGAACAAGCAATGTTTGACACCTCATTTTGTTATTTATTCTCAGTCAGTCATTTGAAATTGAAATGAGTTCTTATATCTACTGCCAAAAAACATTTAAAAAAATTACATTTTATAGATAATTTTGCTAACGGCAATCTACAAACTAAAGAAAGCAGGTGTTTGTTTGAAAAAATGCTTTACTTTTTTCTACAGGTGCAAGGCATTCAAGAGTTTGCATTGTCTTCACTATAACGTTATAAACATGCATATGATAGTTTGCAAGAACAAATGAAACAACAGTACTGTAGGTGAGGTGAAAGGAAAAGAAAAGAAGAATTGTAAATATATGGTTTAACGTACCATATCTAGAAACAGGGTACCTGATTTAAGATCATGTATAAGATCAGTTATCAACTTTACTTTTATCAGATGTACTATTAAGACAAGAGAAATAGTTGTGTCATCAAGCCTAAGTACAGAGTTGGGAACTGATGACATTGGGAAGGTGGTTCATGAAGATGAGAAACTATGTAGGTCCAAGGATAAAGCACTGAATGACACCAGCATTAATGTGAAAGGATCTAGAAAAATGACCATTCAACACGACTTTCATTACACAAAACAATTTGCCCAGAGACACCATAGTTCTTGAGTTTGTGAAGAAGACATTGCCACACCCTGTTCAAAACCTTCAAGATATCTAAAGCACAGCTTGAGTGCAACTTTACAAGTATAATATAGCAATTAAGTTTGGGTTAATAAGTACTCATCCTTATGACTAACGTTGCAGATAAACATTTTGAATTTCTCTTATGACAGACAATGTGTGCAAGATGTTTAAAATCTTTTGACTGACCTCATTAAAGAAAAATTGCTAAATTTTTATGAACAGTAATTCTGTCATTGAACATTATTTATCAGAAATTCCTTCTTGGAATGGTAATGGTAAAAGGAATAGTAGCCATTTCCATAAGAGGAAACATCCAGTATTCTCTAACCAAGCAAGCAATGCTATTGTCAATTGAAAATTATAAAATCTTTCTATTAAAAGAATTTTTCAGAAAAAATGTGTTTCTTCAGTCCAGTTATTCCTATTTCTTCTTCCTGCAATGAAGAGGGTTTTCTTCTCAAAATTATTTTTTTTTTAAATGCATTGAAATAAAATAAAATTTTTGTGTAGCTTTTCTAAGAGAAAAACGTTAGCTATCAAAGAAGCCAGAATAATGACAGAAATGAAGAAGACAGTGATAAATCAGTTTGTGAAATGAAGAATAAATTTCCAAGAATTAAGGCACAGACAAGCTTATTTTATTAATATAGTAATTAATAAAACATAAACCCTCATCATAGCTTTACTAATTGCCACTTAACACTTTCATCTATCAAAACTGAAAATATCCAATCTGCCATCACAGACTCTACATAATAAATGATTTAAGATCATAGATCATTGATCCCTTGTAAAATTGTCAATTTCTATGATTTATGGCCGAGTTATGAAGGTAAAATGAATGTGTTACCTATTGTTCTTTTTCTATGTGCCATGTCACTTAAGGATGCAGACGATCATAGCTCTCCACAATTTCCTGTCCTTTGCTATCTCATAATAAATTATGTCTTTTTTATTTCTCTTAAACCCTTTTCTGCCGCCCATTTACTCAAGCTCACTAGATAGGTTATGCATTGTTTTCCTCCATTCCACTTGCCTTCAACCTGCCCTGTGAGTATCCGATTTTCAAATCCTTCCTTCCTCATTATCATTTAATCAATTAGCACATTTTTTTCTTATTATTATGTGTTCTAGAAATTTCAGTTGATGTATAAGTATCCTTAGTCAAAGGTTATACATTCTACTAAAATTCAGTCAGTCAGTTATGTGCCATGCATGATACACGCTTAGGTGATCATATATCTTTCGATATATGTCTAATGAGGCAGATTTGTTTTTTACTGCAGTAGGTTGCCATTTCTTTCTGCAGTAGACCAGTTGTCATCCGGTCTTTCCTGCTATTTACCCATAGCTGGGTGGGGGAGAAGAAGAGGATTCATACCTTTTTCAAGGGTATTAGCATGTAAGTGAATGTAATAGATTCGAATGGATTTTGAACTCGGCTCTCTGGAAAATTACTAAATATTTGAAGATTAAATTTAATGATCAAAATGATACATTTCCGAGTTGTTCACCTCTGATGATTTTAATAGTTACTATTCTTCATTATATCTTCAATTCAAAATTAATTTCATGAAATTAAATCATTTTTAATGAAATCATTTACTGTTTTCTCTTCATGCTTAACTTTCAATCAGAAATACATTTCTTGGATGTTTTTTTAATCAATTTCTTCAATATAACTCCACAAAATTTGGTATATCTTTGTACTATTTACACACGGGCTATTGTCCTCATCTTTGTTATTGCTATCATAGGGAACAATAGACTAGTGAATTAAAGCACTGGTTAACAAATTTGAAGACATAGTAATTGGGAATTCACTCACCAGGTCTGGCAGTGTTTAAATGGACACCGTGGAAACAGGGTGAGTAATCATTAAGCAATACTAAAAATAACTAGACAAAATTTCCCTACACATGGGTAGTGGAATGAGAAGAATCTACCCCTGTTGATTAAATAAAGGTTCAGTTTGGAATTCCCTGCAAGCTACCGGGATTAACATGCACCTGATGAAGGCTAGAGAGCACAACAGCTGAAACACTGTGATAACAGTCCATTTGTAAACAGTGGAAATAATTGCTAACTCCTCATTCCAGAAATTAGAACAGAAATATTTGTACTATTATTATACTTCTTCTATATGCCATGTCCCTTCAGGATGTTAGCCATCATGGCTCTCCACAATTTCCTGCCTTTTGTAGCTCTGAGCAAATCTTATCTTTTTTCTATTTCACACACTCCTTCTTCTATATGCCGTGTCCCTTCAGGATGTTAGCCATCATGGCTCTCCACAATTTCCTGTCCTTTGTAGCTCTAAATAAATTTTGTCTTTTTCTTATCTCTCCTAAACCCAGTTGTGCCACCTATTTACTATGCTTACTATGTAGGTTATGCATTATTTTCCTTTGCCCCTCTTGCCTTCAATCTGGCCTGTGTATACCAAATTTTCCAAGCCCTCTTTCCTAATTATATGCTCTAGAAATAAGTGTCAATTTTGTTTCCAGTTTCTCTAAGACTGCCTTGTTGCACACATGTTTGGCCCATGGTATTCTCAGCATTCCTATGTACAACCACATTTCTGTTGCTTCAAGTCTCTTCTTAATCTTTGAGGAGATTTTCCATCATTCACTACCATAAGGGAAGAAGGATATTATGTAACAGTTTAGTACACTTTTCTTTCTTTCTTACAATTTTTTTCTGTTTCTGAATACTTTCTCTGAAGTAATTTTACTGTTAACACATACGAAAATGTAAGTTAGGATGCCAAGAGTTATGGGGACCATTAAACCTATTCTTTGTTGTTCTTTTGGTGTAAGTACATTTCAGTGAAATAATCCTACAGTCTTTTTCACATCCTGGATATAATAAACTATATCTGGCAGCAAGGCCTCTCAGGAGGTTTTGAGGAGTGTGGCACCACCTCTTAATTGCTGTTATTCTCAGATCCACCGTGACCCTGGGTGGTTAGGGTCCCAGCTATGGACAAGCAGTTAACCCTCCATACTGGGATCAAAGCATTATGAAAGTGTAAAAATAGGTTTTTATAGTAAAAATACCAGCAATATATTTTTGAAAAAAAAAATTATCACCAGCAATACTTTTTTAAAAATTTATTACCAGCAATGAATTGTTGAAAAAATTTATTACCAGCATTTTTGAAAAAAAAGGAAAAATAATTATTACCAGCAAAACATTTTTAGAAAACCAAAAAAAAAGTTACCAACAATATATTTAAAAAAAAAACATTACCAGTAATACCTTTTTGGAAAACAATATTACCATCAATACATTTGACTCTTGACAAAACCTTTCTTATGAAAATATGTCAATGAAACCTGATCTGCAAACTGATTTCTTACAAAGAATACCTGTTCTATTCATGTGATCATATCCTAAAAATCTTGTTAAATAACCCATTGAGGTGTTGATATGCCATAAAACAAAATAAACCAAACCGCCTTCTTCATGTGTATACTTCCAAAGGAAAGTGGAAATTCTTTTATTTTCCTTTTAAAGAAACAGATCTTAACTAACACAATAGATACCATTCTATGGAACCAATATATGACAGATGATTCCATATTTATACAAAGGAATGCTCCCTGATTGCTCTGTCAGCCTCCTTGATGAACAAAGAAATCCAAATTATACTGAAATCCACAATGGCTTAACATGTACATCTGTCTGACAAGCTGATGTATATCACTTTTTAAAAACTTTCTCACCCTCAAGTGGCATCTCCTATCTATTACTTGGACATCCCCTCAGGGCTTTTTTTTAATCATTTCACCCCAAGCAAGGTGACAATGCCATTAAAATGCAAGGAGCTATTGTGAGTGAAAGAGAACGAGAAGACTTTAGGAGAAGGAACTGGAGACCCAATCCTAAACAGGGAACAAAATTCTGGGAATTTGTCACTAAAATAAAAAGTAGTCCTTTAATGGTGTACAGAGTGTACTGCTCAGAAAGAGTCGTAGAAAAGTTCCATATGACATTCCAATTGCCTGAACTTAGCAACTCATACAAACATACAAATGCTTACACACATACACTCTGAACTGTATATTTTATTCTCAGACATGTAGAACTGGATCAATAAGTCTGTATCTTGTTAGCATTTAGATGGATTTTAATCTGAATATTTGATTATATAAGTTACAATATATAAACCAATGAATACAGTGAAGTGAAAAGGAATGAGAATGTGTTGAAACATTAATATTCTTGTGTAAAATGAATGTTTATTTATGAATGTTTATTTTATCATGAAATGTTGATTTAATTGTGTAACTAAATGCGTATGTATTTACTAAATTTGCAGTAAATTGAGCACTTATTAGAAGTGGTTATTCGTGAGATGGCCTTGCTAGCAATTATTCTTGAGTAACATGCCAAACGTGAAGCATTCATTCTATCAAATATTACTTTTTGAGTATGTATTGTATCCTTGAGCGTCATATATATATATATATATATATATATAAGAAAAAATATATGTGACTCAGAGCTGTAGAAAGGCATTTTGCTTGAGGTTAGATTGTAAGTGCAAGGTCCTAAAGCAGAAAAACTGGAGAGTATTCAAAGAAATGTCTTGACCCATGATTGCTTTCTTTGTTGTCTCTGGCTATGGTTCTTTGCTCTTGTGCAATATAAATATCACATCTTCTTTTACTTGCCCTCTGATGGCCCCCAAAAAACAAGATAAGTAATGGTCAAATATTGAACTGATGGATGGTAAACATGCAATCTTCACGCAGACAATAGAATGTCATTATAACAATGTGCAACAGACTGAAAAGGAACCAATATGTGCCATCACTCAAATTTTCCTTTTGTGTCTTGAATGTATGTATATATGAGTAAAAATAAAAGTGATAATAAGCTCAATGAGATGGGTTTAGTTAAATGTCTATATACACTGGATGTCAAAATTGAAATTTAAAGCAGTATCTGTCTAATTTTAACATTTTTAATGTTAACCTCTCATCAGTATTTTTCTTGTTTTTTCTTCAATTCTACTTTATTTATTTATTTATTTTATATATATATATATATATAAATACATAGACATATGTTGATTAAACATCTTTTGTTAATTATGACAGACAAGGAAAATTTATTTAATTTTATATTTAGCTTTTCCAGCAGCTTCAGTATATGTCAATTAAGAACTGCTATATATATATAATCCTATATAGAGTAATGGATAACGGCTTGGGTTGAGGAATCGGAGAGCCGAGTTCGAATTCCAGTCGAATCCATTGCATTCACTTACGTGCTAATACCCTTGGGAAAGGTGTGAATCCTCTCCTTCTCCCTCCAACTATGGGTAAATAGAAGGACAGACTGGGTTCTATAGCCTTGGATGGCAACTGGTCTAGGAGAAGGACAACTCTGAATTCAAAACCTGCAGAGGGTCGTTTGGGGACCTTGTGGCATCAGTGCACCAGGTCCCTGTATTCGTCCCTCCAAAAAGTGTGGATGGCCTGCACGAAACCTTCACCACTATAATCAAATCTCATCTGTCGGTTTCGGGCTCTCAGTTTCTAGGAACTGATCTACCTGACCCTCATACGTCGAATTTAACAGGAGAGTTGATTATATATATATATATATATTAACTGAAATGTTTGAGAAATTTGAGCACAAGAAATTTATTCACTCAAGGTATGTGTTTTGATGCCTTCCTTTGAAGGATTTCTCTTAGACACAGATAAAGCCAAGTCACAGAGCAGCCTCAAGAACCAGACTACATACAAATGTTTCTAGCTTTCCAATAGTGCTTTTTATTTAATGCATGAATAGATATGAGATGAAGTAGAAAAGCTTTTTAATGACGTGTTTCACATTTGTGTGCTAGGTTAGCATGTTCAGGTCAGAACGATAAACAAAACTGTAAGATGCCAACATATCACATGAAGGTTGTTGGGTTCTTATTTTATAACGGCTCCCTGCTTCACAGAGCTCCCAAACAAGAATAAATACGCGGTAATAAATAGGGAAATGAAAAGAACGGTGCCAAAATACGCTTACCATTTTTATTAAATGTAACAACGTAAAACAAATATACAAGATGACATAAACATTACTAGCTTTACGTTAAGGTGAGGTTGGCAGCTATCATCTATGAATATCTTTCTTCTGCACAGTCTGAGTTTGGACATTGATTGCAGCACATATTGCTCTAACCTGTTCTCTGGACTGGAATCTAACTGTAGTAAGGGCCTTTAATTCATCTTTGTTGTCTCTCCTGTGGATCAGTTACCTGTTGACGAGGTGAAGGGTTTCTATTTAAGGCCTACAAGGTGAAAGCATTGTCATTACGTTGTCTCATTTCCCGACTTGTGTTTGGATAATATCCTACATCCTACTAATAGATTTTTAGTCATAACCCAGCATTATTTCTCATTAAGATATACGTTATATTTAGTGGATGCATATCTTTGAATAGATATCTCTGTTTTTTTTTAAGAGTATATTTTTTCTATAACTGAAACTCAGCCCTCAGATTTCCAATTCCAAGCTGTTATCCATCACATCACCTGCACATCCCAGCTTATAGCACTTGGTAGTCACCCATCTAGGTACTGATTAGGCTCTATATTGCTTAACTTCAGTGATTGTACAAGAACAGTGTTCTTATTTTTTCAATAATAACAGTCAACCTAAAATGTGGGCAGGTTCAGAGGACATGATTATTATAAATAAATAAATAAAAATAAAATATAAAATAAGAATAATAATGAAAATTATAAATAAAATAAAACAATAATATTTAAACTTTGTTTAAAATAAATTAAGTAAAAAATAAAACTTTCCCAGCATGCAACAAAAACTGTTCCTACAGGAAATACAGACATCCCACTGAAAGATGTTAAATTCAGTCTCTTCACCACTAACCTTGGTACAGGCAACACATGTCCAACTTCTCTCTGTGATATGGCATGTAATAATATGAAGTAACTACTACTTCTCACTAGATGTACCATGAAACAAATTTAACTTTAAAAAAAAGTCACACACTAATGCAAGAAAAAAATATAAATAAATTAACATAGAATTTATTATGCTTTTCCTGTTATTTCTGTATGTTTTATTTCTTGTCAAGTATGCTTTTATCTCTGTGAACATGAGGCTAATTTCTGCTGCTTTGATGTGAATGACCCCACAAGGTAACTGTTTTGGTATGTAAGTCATAACACTCTTATAACCAAATACATGATAATTTACCTTCCTTATTATACGTACTGATTCAAGTCATACTAATTAAACCATAGCTGGGTGGAGAAGAGTTGGAGTCACACCTTTCCCAAGGCTATTTGCACATAAGTGGATATAAAAAAATCTGTCTGTAATTGAAAATCAGCGTATTTTATTTAAAGACAGTTATTTTAAAACAAAAGTACACTTCTTATTTAAAACATAATTCTTTCTTTTCTATATTGAATGTTTTTAAATATTGGCACACCTCTCAGCTAAACAAACTAATATTTACTTCAGTGATTTTCATTCTTTTCTCTTAACAACAGTGACATTTGATTTATCTTATATCTTTAAGTGTCAAATATACTGGTTTCCCTGTTTTCATTTATCCCACTGAATCTGTTTTCATTTTCTTTCCTCAAAGTTAGACTTCATTAAACAAAGTAGATTACCTCAAGTAATTTCCTTTTTCATCAGCCTAAATAAAGATGATTGCCAAATGCAAGCATTGCGCCCAGAAAATATGATAAAGTTGATAAAACTTGAGCATAAGCAATAATAATGGTTAATAAGGAAATACTTACTCATGATAAAAATACCTGTCCCTGATTTACCAAAGCTGTATTTTCACTGATATATCATAGAATCTCATTTTGTTACAAAGTTTAATCTTAGCATTTCATGCAGTAAGAGTAGGATACTGTGACCATTCATGTCTTCAGGTGTTAATCACTCAGTTAACTCATGAAAAATTCAATGGATCTTGATTAATGGAAATAGAAAAAAAATTCAGAATAATTACCTAAGATCCAATTCTAAATCAATTCAAGTAGGATTCTATAATAGGTAATTTCTTTTGATAAAATGCACTGACTTCACATGTACAGAAAAATAACATGCTTTGGAAAAATAATTCTATTTCAGTTCAAGAAATTATACAATATTGCAGGCACATCTTTATTATAATAACAATCACATAGGACGTACATCTACCAAAGAGGTTCCTGTACCATTAATGTTTTCAACAATTTGGTAAAAAAATGAGAGCAAAATACAAAATTTATTCCATAGCTAAAAAGTAATAAATTGGTTGTAGAAAAAATATGATTTTGTTAACAGCAGTGCCTGCATGTCTACATTTCTGAAGTAAGTAAAGTACTACTTACATGACTGACTATGGAGGAATACATTTCTCACAATCAAAGACACTACACCTTAGAAAGAACAAAAGTTAATTTCTTTTCAAAAGCATAGGTTTTTAAGCTTTAGCACTTTATATTATTCATAAGTATTACTTCTCCTTTAACTATATATAGTGGTTCCTCAAATACAAACTGAAGTAGCTGTGATGTTCATTCAAGTCAAGGCTGATTTGACTGTTGCTATAGCAGGATGTGACAACACAATCATGAAATTTAAATATACTGTTATTTGGCAACTGCAATGACAGGACAAATGCTTTTCTTGGTGAGTAAAGTTGCCCAAAAATTGTTTAAGATTAAAGATACCAGTTAGCTGCTGCAGTTACTAGATTGCTGGCTACTGCCACAACATATCTTCTCAACAGCCAATCAGCTGAGTTGGGACAGAAACTCACAATGTAAGTCATACTGTTTAAAAGTGATGGCAATTTTCAAATATTTTTGCAATTGCATTGTTCTTATATAACATCAAAAAGTCATGTCATTCTGTATTTTCTTTTTTATTCAATTCTTTCTGAATATTAAACTAAAGCATTTTATTTGCCACTGAATAATTTTGATTTCTTCATCACCAGAAGAATAATGATGACAATTCATGTTTAGACAAGTGCTACACACACACACATATATATATATATATTATATATATATATATATATATATATATTACAAAGAGTTAATCATACCTTGAATCAATCAGCAATATGAATGCGATTATTGGCGAAATCACTTCGCTAGTAGACATAATTATAAGCATTATACTACTGATAATCCTCTGAATGGTGAGATCCTCATGTATAAAATGGATATGGTGTATTTTTTTAATTTCTGCTATTACTTTCGAATACTTCACGCAGGCTTTATTTTTTTCCATTAGAATCAAAACTGGGAGACGAAATAAATGTGTTTATCCAACCGAAAGACATTTTTAAGAATGAGCTATTTGTTAACGGTTATATGGTGTTGGAGCGTGCAAATCGAGATGCTAAATTTTAAATATTTAAAGTGAGAATTTTTATGTATTTTGTAATTTGGTAAATCCACTAATTTTTTTTCTAAGTGTTTTTCAGTTAATATGACATATCTATCTATCTATATATATATATATATATATATATATGGTTGAGTTGTAAGTAATTTACATTTTGGGGAATCAATTGTAATGACAAAGGTATCATTCTCACTGACCGTTGCTTAAATATATCATAGCAGGTAATGAAAAATGGATTACATACGACATTGTTCAATGCAAAAGGCAGTGGATTAACAACAAAAACTGTCCACAACTGATCTTAAAAGCTGAGCTCCATCTACCATGTTCACCTGTTATTACACCAACTGATTATTACCTTATTTCTCAGTCACTGCAAAACACTTTGATGAGGAAAGATTTCTCTGAGGAAAACTAGATCAAAGAGTTTGTTAAAAAGTCCATTTTTTCAAATCAAAACCTATGCAATTTTACTGAAAAGGTATGGGAGAGTTGCTTATGAGCAACAGCATGTCATTACAGATAATGGGAAATAGAAAACTGAAGAAAAAAAACTGATGAAACAAAAATAAATAATCCTAATATAAAGACATCGCCTTTTAGATATGTGGATTATTACTTAATGATTAACTCAACTATCCTGTTTATACAATCTTAAGTCCTATTCAAGGCCAAATAAACAAATTCTTTTGAGAAAGAAAAATTCGAAAGAAATAATTCTGATTATATAACTGTCTATATGACTACTTTTTCAATTCTACTGTACTTATAAAATATCAAAAACTTTGATTTTTAGTATTTTAGTGTGCTAGCTACTTCTATAATTATTACAGAAGATCGCTATGAGAAAATTCGACATGAAATAAGGATGCTGAAATGCACAAAATAACAGAGACTGATTGATCTTCAATACAAGATGACATTTATTTAAAATAACAAAAGGAAAGTTTAAGAGTTTCTTTCCTTGAAATAAATGGAATACACAACAAAACTTGTTAATGTTTTTGGGTGTGACTTGCCTGTGTAGATTTACTTGTGTGTGAAGCATCCATGTCCCCTTTTTGCTTCAGTGTGAAAAATTGATAGCACCCACTTCAAAAGGAGGAAAAACAAAAAAAGAGAGAGTTACTTAAGGGTTTGCCTGTTTTTATACACACTGGGCTGCTGCTGATAATGTTTATTAAGGCACTACAGTATTTTCTTGTTTTTAAGTTCAATATTTCCTGAATCAACGGATAACATTTTCATTACTGAATAATTAAGTCATTTATTTTCATGAAGTTTAACATAACACAAACTAAATAGGTGTGAATTACCCATTTCTATGCCATTAACTTTTCTGATGATATACAAGTATTAAACAGACATATATATATATATATATATATATATATATATATATGAGAGCAAAAAAGAGACATGTATATATTTTATATATTTTTATGTGTTTTTTATTTGAATAAGGCAATAATATCTCTCATAAGTTTCTGTTTACAATCTGTGAATTGCTTAGACTTCTTAGGAAAGTGGTTTCCTGTTGACTTCTCCATAGTTTGGAATTCTACGTGGTCTTTCTCTTAGACTGGTTTACACAAAAATCTAGAGGAACCTCTTTTGTTTGTTATTTAACCAACATCTAGGGCTGAGGAGTAGACAAGGATTCATGCATTTTCTAAAGGCATGTAAGCAAAGTGAATACATCAGACATGTCTGAAATTTGAACTCAGTTTGCCAATGACATTTGCCATGTCAATAATTGGGGTACTTTTTTTAATCATTTCACCTCAGTCAAGGCAAAAATAGGATAAAAACAAAAACATTATTAAAGAACGAGAACAATAAAAGAAGAGTAATCCATTCATGCATTGATTACTGTTACCATAACTCATCTGATGCTCCTTCTGTACATCTCGGCATTCTTGGCAAAATTCAAAGATTTATTTAATTGATCCTGACCAGGCATTTCAATGTGACATGGCTTCCTGCTGTCTTTTCTACAAAGATTTCCAGGGCAACTGTTTTGATGAGCTTTATTTCCCTGGTGCCCCAATCACCAGTTCAAACATGCTACTAGATTGGCAACTAGGTCTCACTGTTTTACTGTTGAACTAGCTAGATCGAACTGCTACTCTAACAGTTTCTTCTCTCACACCTATCAACTGGGCAGCTCCCTTCTAATTTCTTTCTTCCCTGATATCTACAATCTTCATGAATTTAAATTCAACATTAATCATCATCTTCTGTTTTCTTGAAACCTGTTCCTTTTTAGTCCTTTTTGTTTAATCCCCCCCCCAAAAGTCCTTCTCATTCTCTTTCACTTCCTGCATTCTAGTGGCATTACTGCCTTCCTCGAGCTAAAACAATTTTTAAAAAAAAACAAAAAAA
Organism: Acanthosepion esculentum; assembly: GCA_964036315.1. NCBI lineage: Eukaryota > Metazoa > Mollusca > Cephalopoda > Sepiida > Sepiidae > Acanthosepion > Acanthosepion esculentum. The sequence goes on along the minus strand of OZ038497.1, from coordinate 102,380,271 downwards.
AAAACAAAAAAAAAAACAGAAGATAATGACCGACACTGCATTTAAATTTTTAAAGATCATAGTTGACTGGAAAGTATGACGCCAGTAGAGACATTCACAAGCAAAAAGTGCAAGTGAAGAGATTGTTAGTACAAAACTTACAGTTACACTTAGCTACCTCTCTAGTACTCTGCTTGTATTTGCAAAGTTTAGATTCAGAACAATTACCATAAGAATATTAACAGAAAATTGCAAGGAAGTTACAGAGGAAGTTGGCAGAGGAAACGTGATTGAAGTCAAGATTTCAGGGTTAATAAATACATAACAGAAGAAGCAGACCTGATGTTACAGCAATATTCAATTCATGGATTAATGATAAATAGATTCTGGCAAAAAAATTGTCTAGTAAAATGAACCAAGTTTCCTAGTAATTGATTCAATATAATCTTTCCACTTCATGTCAGTGGAAAACATTAGTCCAAGAAGGTGTAATGAGTCACTCTACTGGAGGTTAGCATCAGCCATACTGATGGAAGATAAAAGGGTCCTCTCACAAAATTAAAAGAGAGCTGTTTCATTTACACATATTCATTATATATGGTGACAGTCGTTAATTTTTCGTTAAGAACCTAAACAGTATAAAAACCACAAGTTGAGGAAGCTAGCAAAAAAGAATCATTGTATATTAAAAAATGCTTTGCTTTAGAAATGAACAAATTAATACTATTCTATAGTGTATAGCTAAAGTCATTTTAAAAGTACCAATAAATTAAAGTCAGGCATACATTTGGCAGTTATTTTTTGTAGTAGATTTATTTTCAGATTAATTAATCTTATAAGTGTTTAGAAAAATGTGTAACAAGCTAAATGAGAAAAGAAAGAAACATTTCTCTTAAAAAATCAAATCAGTTTTACTTCCTGTAACTTTAACTGTAGAAGAAAACAAAATTTTAATATTTAATTGTGCAATTTATCATTTAGTTCGCTTATTTGTCAGCCAAAAGTTATCTTTAAACTTATTCAAAACAAAGATTAATGATTCAAAATATTCCTTATAGGTATATCTCTCTCTATATATATATGCGTGTGTGTGTGTGTGTTTAATTCTATGACTGTCTGTCTATAGGTATGGATTTTTGAAGCTTAAGACCAGTTTCAGATCCAGGAATCTGAAATTTAGCTCAGATGCATATCTTTTCAAGGCAAAGGTTACTAATTTTTCTGTTTGTAAGACAGACATTTTTTTTCTGATTTTTAGTTTATTTTCTTCAAATATTCTTTTAGTTTTTCCATTGTCAGAATTTGAAATTCCAAACAAGACTTAAATTCATATTCCACATTGCAAAATTATACTAATTCTTGGCATAAAATGTGAGGATTTTGGCTATGAAAGTCACTGACAACTTGGCAGAATTCTTTCTACTGATTCTACTAATTTAGTGTGTACTTGTTATATTCACCTTAAGCCAGTAATAGCCACTGTCCCATTCCTGGGATAATCGACATTATTGGGTTAAAGATAACAACCTATAATTAATACTGGATTTTCATAAACCTATAATTAAAACAGCACATTTTTATAAATATATAATTAACTCTAGATTTTCATTTAAATTCCTATAATTAATACCGGATTTTAATGAGCTCATTAATGGGATACATCTTATTTATGAGCATTATGAAATCAATCTAATTTCTGTCTTAATTTACATGCAGACTTTTATCCTCATTTTTTGTTGTTGTTATCATAATGTTTCAGATGTTGTGCCCTCCGGCCTTCATCAGGTGCTTTTTATATCTGGGTAACCTTCAGGGCATTTCCAACTGAATCATTTATTCAATATACGGGGATAGATTATTCTCATTCCACTGACCATGTCTAGAGATAACTTGTCTAGTTCTTATTCAGTACTGCTCAGTTATTGCATGCCCTGTTTCCACTGAGTTCAAATACATACTGCCTGGAACAGGGACTGAACTAACAGATACTATGCTACCAAAAAGAAAGAGAAATTACAGCAAGGCTTCAACAGCAGTAGCCACAGGTTAGTCTTAAGGCTAAATATTCTCCTCTCAGAATCAGTCCATGAATTGGTCCTAGCAGATTAAAGCACTGGTTTGTGAATTTAGTGATACAGTAATCTCTAAGCTGAAATGAGTACTGAAATGCTATATGATATCAATCCTCTTATATGGCAGTGAATTGAGGACTATATCGTTACAAATGAAGAAGGCAACAGAGATGTGGTTCTACAGAAGGTTGTTGAGAATACCATGGATGAATTATTTATGCAACAACAAGGACTTTTTAAGGAAATTAAAATAAAAAGTATTTATGATAAAAAAAGAGATTACATTTCTGGGATCAAAATGAGGGAAGAGGGTTTGGAGAATTGGATACCCTCACTCCTTATTTGTACTTGTTGTGGCATTCACCCAGGAATGGTTGAGCTGGCTTCTTCAAACAAATTTACTGCATCCCAAACAAAAGCTGACCAAGCTCAGAGGTCAGATGAAATTGAGTCAGGAAGAGTTCATTCTTCCAATAGTGAGTCCCAAACATGTGTGAACCTATTAATGTTCTGACATCTTCTTTAACCATCTGTTATATAGGAATAAAGTGTCACTGCCAACACTGGAGTTGGAACACAGATCACCAGAGAGCAAACATAGGCAATCCCATTTTGAATAAGTTGATTATGTGATGATAAAGGAAATGTATATATGGGAAGTAGCATGGCATCTAAGGGATTACTATTCGGATCACTATCTGGTGGTTACTTTTCGAGTGAGTATTATCGGACAAGTACTATTAGTTTGAATGTTATTCAAAGGCGTCTGACACCAGTATTGTTCAACACTGTTACTATAGTGGTATCTGCAATTACAAAGTCCCTACTACAAGGAGCATTACAAAAGTGATAACAAGTATTTGTTGACATTAGAAAAGTGGCGATGAGTGTTTGTTGACATCATGAAACCAACTGAAGCCATGTTTTTAGCTGTCCACCTCACCATTTGTGCCAACCTTGTTGGAGATCTCAATTTGATACTAACAGGACATATTAAAGTCAAGAGGGACATATGGAAACATTAAGTAACTTTAGTAATTAGCTTGTTCAAATGGATAGCTAATCAAGGACTAATAGAGATACAAAGAGAACAAACATTGTTTCAGGTGACAAAGGATAGAAAGTAGTGGAGAGCCATGATCGATCACATCTTGAATAAATAACGCACATAAAAGAATATCAGTGTTTCTGGTTGTACTACATTGTGATGTGGAATATGTTACCCAGAAAACTTAGTTCATTCTGATATATGTTCAGTCCAGAACAAAACATGCAAGAAATATCTTTGAAATTATTCAATTCTAAAAGGAAAAAAATAAGTCATCAAAATCTAGCATTTTTTTTTGTAATAAATGAAGTAAAAGAAAATATTCTTAATTTACCTTTACACATGATGAAATATTCACTGAAGAAAAAATTGGTTATTACAACAGAAAATATTTAAAAAATATATACTCAAAGTTTAATCAATTTGAAAGGAAAAAAACTAGTTGATCATAAGGAAAAATATTGTTGTAAGTATGTGTATAAATGTGGCTATGATTCCATATATTTAGTGTTATAAATGCATTATTTTATATGTAGGATATTGTGTGATATATTGAGTGTACATAGTTATTTTATAAATACAGAGACTCTATAAATATACAAGTAAATAAAATATTCAATGCATCTTAATGGATTATAACATTTTTTAGCGCAAAGATAAATAGCAGATATACAACTTGTTCATCAGTTTTGTACAAACACACATACAGGTGTGTGTGTCTGTGTGTGAGTATATATATATATATATATATATATATATATATATATATATATATATATGTGTCTGTGTGTGTGTATATGATGTAATTGAATCTATTTATCCATGGAAAAATATTGATAAAATTTGTATCTATTAATGCTATAGTTCTACAGGAGAGAATTTTAGGTTTTCAAGAAGGACTTGGTACCACAAATTGGGAGAAGTAAACTATTGGAACACAATTTTTTTTTTTTACTTTTGTTTATATAGTGCACGGCCCAAGAGTCACTGAAAGCAGATGGTTATTGAATGAGTCAATTGTAGGAATATAAAAGGAGGAAGCATTAACTTTAGATTATGAGGATATGTTGGATAGATAATGGTTGATCTCAGACGTGAAATATTGATAAAATTTTCTCTATCAATACCATTGTTCTCCAGGAGAGAACTTTAGCTTTTTTAAAAAAAGACTTGGTACTATAAATTGGTAGAATTAAACAACTGGAACACTTTTTTTTTACTGTTGGTTATTCAATACATACTTTTGTGATGTATGCTGGCTGTAAATAATTAAGCATAACTCAAGACTTCAATATTAAGATAAAAGAGTGTTTAATTACAACTACAAATAAATACTCAACAAGAAGTAAAAGCCAACCAAAGATAATTAACCATTTCAGTAAATACCTTGTTAGTAGCATGGCTCGGCTGAACATCCAGTAAATCCTAAACCAAACCCAAATGATAGAAGCACAATAATTCACACTAATACTGAATAGTTCGACTTAATCATCACTCAATAACCACTGCAGTCACTAGCCTGACACTGCTATCTATACACCTGGCAGAAAACATATATTCATAAGTCAAGAGTGTCATGTTAGAACCTTGGTGTTGGTAGTTACTAATTTTCTTCCTATACGACATATACAAAGCCCAAGAGTCACTCAAAGCAGATGATTTCTGAATTAGGCAGTTGTATGAATATAAAAGAAGGTAAGAAGTTCAGATTGTGAGGATATGGAGTATAGATAATGGTTAATCCAAGACTTGAAGAGGTTAAGATTATAGTGATTGGCGGAACATGCTCTTGGGAGTCTTTTCTAGGAAGTAGCAGTCTTTGGGAAGAATCTGTCCAAATGAAATACAAATAGAATATTGATGAATTGATCCTTTGTACAAAACATGGTGCATCTCGTATCTGTCATTAAAGTGATAATATACAGATTTTTAGACATGTAATTTATTTACATATGTTGTTATATCAAAATCACTTCTACGTATACTCACCTGTCTGTTATTAATCACTTTAGTATTCACTACTAACCTGTAACCTTAACCCAGAAGAGAGTCTGGAAGGAAAGGGATGCAGTAAATTTTAAGTATACATCAGTAGTCCTTTCAGAAATCTTTCTTTTCCCTACTGCTGGCCATAAAAGACAAGCATTATCAAAAAAAGAATTTTATAAAAAAAAGTATGTAATTTTGAAATAAAATTCTATTTCTGAGGATGTCAGTTTATTGGTAAAATATGTTAAATTAGAATTTTCACATACTATCTGATATATTTACTAATATTGATTTATCTGTAAACTACAATTCTACAAGTTTCCTTGTAATAACACTATCTTGGCAGTGAAGATAACATTTTAAAATATGATAAAAAGGATGAATGAGCAACTGATAAAAGGTTGAGATGAGAGATAAACGGTAACCAATAAAATTATGCTTGTTTTCTTTGTGTACAAATAATAGTAAAAAAATTAAATGTCATATAAATGTGGAGAATGAACAGACGTATATAAATGTTATTGTTATTCATAGAGACACTCCAGTGATTTTATTTACTATAAATATATAAATCTGTTTTAGTTCATATGTTAATTGAAGAATAGACTTAATTTTGTAGATTGTTCTTACATTTTTGACTTTGTTCCTATTTTTTGTTAATATCAATATATATTTCTGTAATGTTTTAGTTCATATATGAAATGAAGTAGTTATTTTTAAAGGTTGTTCTTAAATTGAATACATACATACATACACATAATTACATAAACCATTGTATAGTTTTTTCTGCCTAACCATTCTCTCTGTCACCAGGAGAGTGCACTATATGGAAACAGATGAAGCAAGTGGACTCTTCTGAGGATTTCATATAAATAGAATTTTCTTTTATTTCAAATGAGTGAAATAAAACACCACTAGAAACATGTTCTGGAAAATCAGAGGTACTCTTGTATTATTGTAATGAAATATCCCTCTCTCATATGTATATAATTCTGTCTTTCTCTCTCCTTTTATATATATATATATACATAATTATATATATATATATATATATATGCATGTTTCATTAAAAACGACAGACAATGTACTACGATTGAGCTTTTTATTTAATTTTTCTTGTGTTCGAACAAGAGCTTTCTTTACAGGACAAAGGGTGTGTAAGAACTGTCCAAATGTTTTGTTTCCGAGCGCTTTCGGATATACCTTTAGCCATTATCAAGGATGATTCGATTTTCAGCTTAATTGAGTGTGTGCATTATGTGTATGTCTTAGTGTGTAGTAGGGATGTTTTTAATTTCCGAATACAGTGAGCACATTGTGGCTTTGTTCGTTGTAAATATTGTTAAGAGTTGGCTTTTTCTTTTTTATTATTAAAGCCTCCATTATTTGTAATCTTTTTTTGCAGACGGAAGCAGTTAATATATTTGTGTGTTCTACTAATATGTTTCTAATGGAGTCTGGTCAATTTGTGTGCGTGTTTAAATGCATTTCAATGGAGCTGTGGTCAGATAGGTGTAATGTAAGGCATCTGGATAAGCATGTAGTTGTGTAACCGATGTAATTATTCATGAGTCCGGTTTGAAAAATTAAATAAAAAGCTCAATTGTAGTACCTTGTCTGTCATTTTTAATGAAACATGCATAAACGAAGGATTGCTGCCTAAATATACAAATATATATATATATATAGGGAGAGAGAAAGACAGAATTATATTGTTTATAATTTGTGATATTTATAAGGGAAGAGTGCTCAATATTAGGGATAGCGCATATGTACATATAAACGATGTTGGCATACAAACCGACACTGTATGGCAACTGGCAGTTTCACATCTTTAATATTCATCAGACCATATGCTCTGGTGATTGGTTAATGTGCAAAACTACCACTCAGCATGTAGCATCTTTTTCTCTGTCCACTTTGTCATATATATATATATATATATATATATATATATATATATATAAGATAATGGTGTATTTGGGCAGCAATCCCTATTGTATACAAGTTTCATTAAAAACAACTGATAAGATACTGTGCTTAAGTTCTTTTATTTACATCCCTAGTTGACTACCAACTCATGTAATTTAATAATTGTGTATTAACATGTGTATGTGCGTAACAGTCATTTTTTGAATGGATTTTTTATCCAATATTATTACTTATTACTATAAATGTTATTTCTAGTTGGTACATGCAAAAAGTAAACACCATGGAGACTCCATTTTCCTTTATGAAGTCTATGGTCAACTGTTATCTATACTACATGTCCTCATAATATCCACCTCTTGATACGCCCCTGTATTTACTTAAAACAACCTCATTCAGTAACCCTCTACATTGAGTGACTCTTGGGTCTTATGTTGTGTGAACAATAGTGTGCAAAAATTTTTAATTAAAAAATATTAGAAACATAAATATTAAATTTTGGTTAGCACCACTCTCTCTTTTATTTATATATATATATATATATATATATAAAATAGCTGGCCACTCCTATACGAGGATACCTATTTACTAGGGTGGCTAGCCAATCCCTATTGTAGATGCTCGTTCAGGCACATTTCTGTTTGTTCAACACCAGAGCCCACCTGTGGTTTATACTGCAACTATGCTGAGCAGACCTATCTAGCGTAATCAACATCTGAACATGTGCCTATATATATATATATATAAAAGTGAACATTGAAGTCAACACTTAGAGGCAACAAGCTGTTTCATGCTAGATGCAATTGTTAGGCCTGACGATTGCATCAAGCATGAAACAGCTTGTCACCTCTAAGTGTTGATTTCAATGTTCACTTTTATATTTACACACACTGTATCTCTGATATTGAGCACTTTATCCCATAAATATAGCACATCTTAAGAGTATATTTCTTCATATATATATATATATATATATATATACAGACATACACACACACACACACACACACACACACACACACACACACAGTGTTGTAGAGTAGGGTTTGAGCACCTGTGGCAATTTAAACTATTGAGTTGTTATAAATTCTAGTAATTTGTTTAATCTAAGAAGTATTTTGTGCCCCTAAAGATTTAGTGCCTGAGGCAATCACCACTCTAGCCCCACCCACTGCACACATACACACACGTGTATGTGTGTGCATGGAGGGAGAGTGAGAATACCATGCCATGAAAATATTTAATTTCCAGCAATCCTTATTGTTTATAAGTCAATTTTGTCAGAAATATATGTATTCAGGTTTCCTTATTTATTTTTTTAACATGTATTTGTTTCTGTTTGGTCTTGATAATAAAGAAAAGAATCAATAAAATCAGTTGAAAATGTCAGGCAGTTGATAAAGTTTTACTTGAAGTGTGAGGTTTATATTATCCTCAACCTTCTCCTCTTTTTCCTTACACCCTGAAAAAATACACAGAAACCAAAAACCAATTCAGAATCAGAGAAAATATCAAAGATGATAAAATTAAACTTTACAAAGTGAAGAAACTTGGAAAAAACTGAAAAACTTTAAAATTTAAAAAATTCATAAAAATTTAACAATATAAGAAAATTGTTTTATTGTTGTTCTCATGAGAATATTGCAATCATCAACAAGGAAAAAACAAATACAATTGTCAATGCTTCCCCCCCCCCACCCAGTTCTTTCTACTGAGAATACGAAGCAAGCAAGAAATATCTTGGTACACACGTCTATCTTTTCAAAAATCTATGAATATGAATACACGTGATTAAACACTTCATGAATTTTTGGTGATTCTTGGAACAAATGAAAACTGCTTCTTTTCATTTGAAAGATGTGACTGATTAAATTCCTAGAATAACTTTTCCATGAAAGAAAGAAATTACAGTTTCTGCTTCGAAGGTATGTAAAAACTGCACAACCAATCATGAGACACAAAACACAATTGAATTAATACAACTAACTAATATTATCCTTTTAAAACACTCATTCCTGCCAAAAATTCTAATTAACAAATTAATTAGCAGCTGAAACAACAAACTAGACAGATTTGTTTCACTATGTCTCTTTTTCAACAACAAACAAAAAACATGTCACTCCTCACATTCAACTTGTATATACATGATCAATCACAAGCTATGCTTTTTAAACAAAGTTGTGATCATGAATGTTACAATACAAACTCCTCGGTTAAGATTATATTTTATAAACTTTTAATTAACAAATTCTTTTATTACAATTCAATGTTATAACAGTGATGCTTCTTTTTTATTTTTGTCAGTTTTTAGACACAGGTTGTCTTCATTAAAAGTTATTTGTTTAAAACATTTAACTAACTTTTATTTCTTATAACAAATTAGGGACTATTTATGTCAGTGCCTCAGAAATTAAGACAGAAATTAATGATGATTAAACATGCAAACTACCACTATTTTCTGATTCAAAGAATTTAGTGAGTTACAAAAATACCTTACCTGAAGAAAACTAAAATAAAACTCTCTTGAAGCCCATGAGAAAAAAGTTTCTCCTTGAATAGATACACATTGGTAACACTTCTACTGAAGACATACGTTGGTTGATTTGGCATGTGATACTGGTTAACAAGGCTTTTCTAGCTGACCATTATTTCTGATTAGAGATTTTGATTATCTCTGGGTTGTCTATACAAAGTTTAAGACATCTCATTCATGGGATAATAGTAAGGCTTGTCTGGTCGAGCAAATTAACATACAGGGTGCGATGGATAAATTGTCATCTGAGTGATGCAAAAATGAAAACAACACTGACATCTCACTTTAAGACATATATTTACCAAAATTACACAAAAATATCTGGAAATACTAAAGAATAAATTTATTTAATAAAATTGCCATTGGATCGAACCACGGCCTCCAAATGACTTCAGAATCTCCTGCAACCTTTCTGGTCAATCTCTTTGTTGGTGAATAATCCTTGGCTTCAATTCATCTTTAGTGTTACAAGGAGTTTTGTAGGTTTCTCACTCAACTGCACCCCACACATAATAATCAAGGGGGCTGCAGTCTGGAGAGTTAGGTGGCCAGATGGAAGGGCTGAATTGGTCAAAAATTTATCTGATAGCCATAACTGGGTTCTCCTGCTTGTGTGGCATGGTGCAGAGTCCTATTGCCAGACATAGGGTCTTCTAGCAGCCACCCTCTTGGCCCAGAGCAGCACTACCTTCTCAAGGCACTTGAGGTAGTTCTCTGTGTTTAATCTGGGGCCCTATAGGAAGATGAATGGATGCATAATGTTGCCATCACTAGTGATCACACCAAACACCTTCATAATCACCATTAGACTCATCCAACTCTTTCCAAATCCCCAACACTGTCCTCAAATTGCCACTCAACACTCAAATGTTTGTATTGGATCTTCCAGTGTGAATGCCAAATAGTACAGCATGTTCTTTCCAAATTTCTGTCAGAGCGGAGTGCCTCATGGTGCTTTTTTTCTCACAGACAGTGCCCAGCTGACCCTACTATACTATACTGACAAAATCAAAAACAAACAATGCGCATGTGTGAAATTGAAAATCTGAAATGGCAACAATTTACCCATCGCACCCTGTAGAGTGATTTTTATCATTAATAAATGTCCCATATAAAATTTAACAATAAATAACCCAGCAAGTATTGAGGTAACTCAACATGAGATAATAGCTGGTTGACTCAGTGTGTGTACCATACAAATTCAATATTAAATGACCTAATGAGGGCTGAGGTAGCTCTGTATAGGATAATGACTAGCAAGGATAGTCTGGTTTGCCAGTACTACTGAGTAATGAATTAGATCCACATTGGCTGTCCTATACAAAAATTCATTATTAAATATGTTATACAGGAATAAAGTGTCACTGCTGACACTTGAGTTTGAACAGAGATAATCAGTGAGCAAACACAGGTGATCCCATTACTGAATTAAGTGGATCACATAGAGGAAATGCATATATGGTAGGTAGCATGTATCTAATTGATCACTATATTCTATTCAGATCGCTATTCTTCTATTACTATCCTGACTACTATTCTCTATACTATTTTTCTATTTGGATCACTATACGGATTACTTTTTGGAGGTTACTATTCAAGTGAGTATTATCAAGTAAGTACTGTTAGTTCAAGTGCTTTTCAAAGGCATCTACTACAATGAGCATTACTCATTTCTCAAGCCAAACAAAATAGATGACCTCTATTTGCTTAGTGGCATCAATCCTCCTTACATCAAAAGGACAGTCCACCCCCATCTTGAGAAATTGAAACAGGAAACTGTTCTTCATCCTCTACTCCACAGCTGTGAACCAATGACAAAGAGGCTCATGTCAAGACAAAGTTTTCTAGATTCAGTTGAACCACTAAACAACAGATCTCCTGTGAAGCAGCCACTTTAACAAGGAACACAGGCTCCCTCTTTGCCCTACAGAATCCCTTCCCATTGGCTCCAGTGATGTCTTTCTGGTGTTGCCTGAATCAACTCTGAACAGTGGTTGGTCACTGTAGAGCCAACCTTCAGAAATGGGAATATGCCACCAATGATGATCCCAGCTGCCATTGCAGGCAATTGCAAACTATGAGGCATCTTCTATTTTGCTACAATCTTGAAGAATCATGTACATTTAACAACCTTCAAATCCTAAAACCCTAGGCAAGAATCTGTGTGAAACACTGGATAGGCATAGTGACTCAATACAAAGAAGACCCTAATATTTTATAATAAAAGCCTTATTCTTTTGACCAGGCTGATTTTGTGAGACAAACACAGAAAATGACTTCAAAATTGGGTTATCAACAAAGAAAGTAAAGTAACTCAATCCAACACCGTAAATTGTGGAATGCACAGTCCACTGAGGATCAGTGAATTCTTAAATACATACTTAACTCATGAATATTCATCAGCTGATGGCATTATAGGGAATGCATTTGTACATGTACACTTTTCACATTGCAAATCACACAAAGAATCATGTTCATTTAGTCATTCATCATAAATATGAATATTGCTACTTCTCCCTGCCTTTGTTAGTTCCATAGATGGTCACACGACAGTTACATCCTGCCAATACCTCATAAATTATGGACTATTTCGTTTGGACCACATGAAAACATGACATATCGGAGACACGATTTGGTTTCGGTGAGAAATTCAAAGAAAGGAGGGAAGATGGAAGTGTTTAACACCTGTTTCAGTGAAATGGAAGAAAAAAGTCAATTTCTAATCTTTTCATTGTACACCCTTACTTCTTAAAATAATGATTGTTATTACAATATATTGTTAAAGTTGTTAAGCTCAAATATTAAAGATTTGATAGAGGGATTTTTACAGATATTTTATTCTCATAGAACTTGCCATGTGCTTATTCAATCATTAACTTAAGTAAGATTGATCAGAATATAAAATAGGAAAACCATGAAATTTTCAGAGGTCTTTCTAGTAAATATGAATAATATAGTGGATTCAGAGAGTAGTTTTAAGATGTGTGCATTATGATAGGGTTGTAAGACATGGATTTGTTTTCTCACTGGACTTATTCAACCTAAACGGTGAAGCCATTCTGTGTGAATTATAAGTCCTGCTAGGATTCATTATTGGCGACCACAATCTTAATATAAGATATGCTGATGACACAGTGTTGACAGCCAAAACCAAAAAGAAACTAAATGAATTCCTACTAAAGTTAAAAGAAAGGACTAAACATCAATTGCAACAAGATAGAATGCATGGTTGTTAGCAGAACAGCCCAACATGCAAATTACAAATCTGAGAAAATCAAATTAATACAACAATTTAATGTGGGAACTATTTTAACAGAGGAGGGAAAATGTGACACTGAAATCTGAAGGTGCATGGGTACAGCAAAATATACCTTCCAAAAGCTAAGCAAAGTATTAAAAAAGAAGAAAATTTCATTACAAAGATTATCGAACTTCTATGTAATATTAGTCCTCTTTTATGGCAGTGAATATTGAACAATCACCTCACTGATGAAGAAGAGAACTGAAGCAACAGAAATGTGGTTCTACAGAAGGATGCTGAGAATACCATGAACCAAACATGTAATCAATGAAGACGTTTTAGAGAAATAGAAAAAAAGGACACTTACACTGAACATCAATAAGAGTGAGCTGATGAAGAAAGAGGGCTTGTAAAATTTGATATTCACAAGACAGATTGATGGCAAGAAGAAACAAAAGAAAAACAATGTATTACCTAGCTAGTGAGCTTGAATAAATGGATGACAGAAAAAGGTTTAGGATAGATAGCAGCAAGACAAAATTTATTAAAAGCTACAAAGATCTGTGGAGAGCCATGATTGCCAACGTCCTGAAGGGACACCGCACATAGAAGTGGAGTCAGTAATTTCAAAGATGTGTGCTGGAGTAAAGTTCTGTTTAAGCCAAAAACGAAAAAGAAAAAATACTTTTAATACCCCCTATGATCTAGATTTTGTATGGAAGAATCAATAACTGCAAATTATAAAGACTCAATTCAAATTGATTACTTCTCAGAATTAAAAGCAATTTCTCCAGAAAAGTATTTCTATTGTTTTCATACATCTTTAGTCATATTAAACAAATGACAATAGAAGATTTTAATTCATAAAAACAGAAAAAGGCAAAATGAATTAATGAGATAGCAAAAATGAAAAACATCAAAGCCATTAGTTTGTAAATGAGAAATGAGGAGATATACAGCTGTCCAATTAAGTTTGTCTGAGATGATGGGACATGTCATTTATGACACAATAATAATATTATTTTCACAAGCATTCTTTACAATATTTACAATGCTAAGTTGTTTTTCATATGGCATCAGTATAATATTCGTTATTAAGGAAACAAGGAGTTTTTCTTTACTATGTTATACTATTTTCTTTACATGTTTCATCTTCAAGATATTTCAAATCTGCTCATGTGATTAGGGGCGTATTACAATCAAGCCAGCCCACTAACTCACTATCCATGAACTTTGATGTAAATGTATAGTGATATTTTTAAAGAAAAACTTGCAAGCTAAAAATTTTCAGAACTTCTATATTTACAAAAAGTAAATTGTGACTGGCAATAACATAATCTTCCAGTGACAATTAGTTGAAGAAAATCTAATCCCAGTTGATATTTATAAATTTTTCTGCTTAGTAGATTCTTTGTAGCATAGTTATATAGGTTACCTAAGACCTATTAGATCTAAGTCCTGTAGTGGACTATTTTGTCTATGACTTGGTCCATATAACCCAAATTGGCAAAATGGGTGAGGCTGAATTGTTACAATCAGTGTTAGATATGTATAAGGAAAATTATGTGAAAGATTCATTTGCCAAATACATGCAGAATTGTCCATTTAATTCCGATGGCAACATTTTTTATTCCTCTCGCCTCAGGCAAGAAGCCATTAAGATGCAAGGAGTTACTGCGAGTGAAAGAAGCAGTAAGGATACAAGGAGACAGAAGATGATGATTGACATTGCATTTGAACTTTTGATGATAATAGTTGACAGGAAGGTAGGAAGAAAGAAGAGAGATCCAGAAGCAGGAAGTGCAAGAGAAGAAAGAATAGGCATATAATTGTGGAGAGTCATGACTGTCTACATCTTGAGGGGACACAGCACATAAGGAAGGAAAACACTGCATTTTAGTGGCATTGCTGCCTTGCTTGGGGTGAAATGATTAAAAAATCAAAAATACAATTCTGTATCTATTTTCTCTTTTTATATAAATTCTAAGCTGAATAATTTTACTTCTTTTTTTTTTCAATCTTGTGTTTCATTAATAACATTAAATAAAAAGTAAGTTTCATTTTGTTGGAAGTTGGTCAACTTATAAAATACATTTTAGTGATGTGAGTTATTTTAGAATATGACATTTGTCTTATCAAATTTTAATATATATCAATTTTCAGAATTATTAAGGAAACACAAATAATAAATAATACAAGAATCTACATATTGGCAGTTTTACCATAAAAAATTCCTTATTAACACAAAAACATAGTATTATTATTCCTGAAATCCAAATTTAGATTGGATTACAAAACATGCCTTCCCAAATCTAAGATATCTAGGGATATTTCATTAGAAAAAAAAGAAAAGAATGCTAAAATGCTATATGATATCAATCCTATATTGCACTGAATACTGGACAATTTCTTCAGAAATTAATAAAGGACTGAAGGCAGCTGAAATATGCTTCTACAAAAGGATGAAGAGAATACCATGGACTGAACATGTGTAACAAGGAATCTGAAGGAAAATGAGAACAAAAAGAATGCTTATATACAGAATCAGAAAGAGAAAGTTTAAATTTCTAGAATATATAAAGAGGTATTGGAGTATTTGACACTCACGGGACATACTGAAGGCAAGATGATCAGAGAAAAACAGCAAGTAACCTATCTCATAAGTTTATCTAAATGTATGACAAGACAAGGACTAGGTTTCTAAGAGCTACAAACTATATTAAGTTGAAGTGATACATGATTGCTTGCATCCTGAAGAGACAAATTATAGAAAAAAAAAAGAATGTCAGTTGCATGATGGGAAATTTTGTTAATCACCTATAAGTTTTTTTTGTTCTTCACGTGTGTTTATAAAAGTAAAATAAAATTTTAAAACAGAAATCCTAAAAAAATATGCTAAAAATTAAATTAAATTTTTCATCAAACTTCTGCATGAAAACTCATCTTCAAAATAAAGTGTATAGCTAATTTCTATTTTTCAGATTCAGAAAATTTTATATAAGCCAAATTGGAATATTAAAATCATTTCTTCATCTCCACAAAAAAAGGAAAGCTCTACTCTAGAGCATACCATCTTTTTGAAACTGAATAAATCGGCACGTTCTGATCATGTGACATTGTAAGTATAATAAAGATATCAGGGTCAAGAACTTCCTGATCCAAATCCAGAATCTTCTCACACCTTGGAAGAACCCTTCTCTGACTGACCATGTCTTCAGGAGTGGAGCCATACTCACTTGTGAGTTAGTGAGGCTATTTAACCTATAGTTGGATGTTTTGAATTCAGATTTTTACATCTTCTAGACTAGTTACCACCTACAGCTATCAAATGGGGAAGTATAATAAGGCCATATTATGGTGAAACACTAGTTCACTTCCAATCACTGTAGTTAAGCAACATCAAGCCTGGTCTGTACTTAGATAGCTGACCATTTAGGAATACCAGTGATGCAAGCTTGGAAATGGATAATAGCTCAGAAATTAAATTTGGGGAGCTGAGTTCCAATTCAAGCCAGGTTTGTTATATTCACTTATGTGTAAATACCCTTGAGAAAGGTATGAATCTACCTCTTCTTCCCACAGCTATGGGTTAATGATTATTATGTATTTATTATTATGTAAATTGATGGCAGGACAGGGATTGTGTTTCTAAGAGCTCCAAAATATAGTAAGTTGGAGTGATACATGATTGCTTGCATCCTGAAGAGACAGTATATATAGATATATATATATAAAAAAAAAGAATGTCAGTCAGTTGCATGATGGGAAAAAATACTAAGTAATTATAATAAGGAAGGTAATTTATCTTGTATTTGGTTATAAGAGTGTTATGACTTACATAACAAAACAATTGATTGCCCACATTTTGGATTTACTGTCATTATTATTAAAAAAAAAATGAAGGAAACTGAAATACCAGATTGATGTGCTTATGGTTTCTTCGTTTTTAAACATTGTATGCAGTTTTATTTTAAAATATTAGTTAAATTTCCATCTGCAAGATATTTTCTAAGTTAACTGCAGTCATATCAACAAAATTCATCAGGAAATGGTAAGTAGATTAAAAAATTTAGCAAACTTCTAGTTTGGCATGATTCATGAATGAGTTGGTGCCATCAAAACACACAAACACATTCACACACAGATATATAGATATAGACAGTGTAGACATATGAATCAATGCTGCATGGTGACAGTCAGTTTCATTCCTCAATCCAATCTTCAAACTGTTTTGTACTGAAGAGGGAAATGTTTCTTCTATGTGCAGTGTCTCTTCACGACATGGGCGATAATGACTTTCTACAACCTCCTGTACCTCATGGCCTTAAGCAGTGTTTTCTCCCTTTGCTAAACCTACTACTTCATCATTCAACCATCTGTTCATACAAACTCATTCCGCCAACCATTCACACAAACTTGTCAGGTATCTTTGCCTTGAGAGAGTAATGTTTTCCAAACCCTCCTTCCTCATTATGTACAAAAACATTGCAGCTGTCTCTTTCTGATTTTGAGTATAGGTGTTTTTTTTACCATTTTCTTTGAGACTTTCTCATTGTTTACTTTCTCTGTAGAATCACATTTCTGTTGCCTCCAGTTTTTTCTGCGTCTGTGACGAGATTGTTCAGCATTCACTGACAAACAAGACAGCAATTCAGCACTCTTTGTTTCTAATGAAATTTTACTGTCTCATAGTACATTGTTTAACTTTTGGAATTCATTTTTCACTAATCTGATAATCATTGCTTTCTCTCTCTCTCTCTCACACACACACACATTATATATATGTTAAATATTTAAGATGATTTAGAATACTTCTGCTTTGATATATTTTCCAGTGACCTGGTAGTATCAGAAAAATTTTTACTTCTCATATATATTGTTATAATGGAATGTCCTGACTATATCAGTAGATATAGATAAGCACAAGATATACCAGGCGGACTTGCTTCGGGAATTACAAGGTTGCTAACTGATTCACTGTCTTTCAGTAGTGTATTCTCTTTTACAATAAACTTCTCTTTCTTTCATCTACGCGTGAGTTGCTCTTTCTTTCACTCGAGTACCACCTTTGTCTGTTTGTAACCTTCTTTAAGGATACAACATACATACATACATACATACATATATATATATATTTTAAGACATTTTTTATGTTTATATGTTCTTTTTATAGATACAAATATTTAAGTAAATGCTCTGTTTATAATAAACAGTATTAATGACATTTACCGGCCTGAATGTCCGAGAAATTTTCATAGAAAATATGCGTCCTCTGACAGGAATTGAACCTGTATCCTATACGGAACCGTCATATAGCCTGATGTGCTTTTACCGATTGAGCTTGTAACTCAAAGCACTCGCATTTCAAATCAACTTTCCCCATGGAAATTAATGGAAATATTTCTGATCCGTTCCAGTTCCCTAATAATCGCACTTATTTTCCTAAAACTTGCCCCTATTTTTGCCTTTGTGGGTTTCTTACAAGCAAAAACATGTGAATAAACCAGAAATGTAGTTTACAAACAATAAAATAGAAAGAGATAAAAACAAATTGTAAAGAAATAAACTGTACTAAACCATGAAGTTCAGAAGAGTCATAGTCCAACTGGCAGGGGGAGAGAGAGGAGGACAACAACGCCTAGCCTAGCAAATATTAACTTTATTACTTAATTTTTAATTTTTTATAACATTTACATTTTATTCATTACTGTAAGTAATTTTTTTTATTTTTTAAATTTTAAAATTTTTTTAATTTATCATTATTGTAGATCACTCTGTTTTGCCAAATGCATTACTCATATGTCTTCCTCATGTTTCTTATAATTTCCCACTTTACCTCAAGCGAAATCATATGTTTCAGCATTATACTACTGCTCTTTGCAATTAATTTCTTCAGACCCAAAGTGTCACTAAAGGAATTTTGTAAAATAATGGGAAAAAAGAACCAGCACAAAAGCAATCTTTCCAGAGTGAGGTGAACACATGTACTGTGAGTGGAAAAACTCTCAAAGCTTGGCGCTTGCTGCAATAACTAGCACATGCTTAACTGAAAGTTTCTCATGACTCAAAATTCAGCTTCTATCTTAAGGCAAAAAATCAGCTGGTCTCTGGATGATATTTCAAAAACTTCACATGAAGGTACGCACATATCTCAAGGCATTAATTTCTCTCTCTCTCTCTCTATATATATATATAGATATATCTGTATATGTATATCATTGACTCTCCCGTCGAATTCGACGTATGAGGGTCAAGCAGATCAGTTCCTAGAAACTGAGAGCTCAACACTGGCACATGAGATTTGATTATAGTGGTGAAGGTTTCGTGCAGGACCATCCACACTTTTTGAAGGGCCGAATACAGAGACCTGGTGCACTAAGTGGCACAAGGTCCCCAAATGACTCTCCGCAGGTTTTGAATTCAGAGTTGTCCTTCTCTTAGACTAGTTGCCATCCAAGGCTATAGAACCCAGTCTGTCCTGCTATTTACCCATAGCTGGAGGGAGAAGAAGAGGATTCACACCTTTTCCAAGGGTATTAGCATGAAACAGCCTGTTGCCTCTAAATGTTGCCTTCAATGTTCACTTTTATATATATATATATATATATATATATATATATATATGTATGTATGTATGGTTAAATAATTTAGACATATTTTGTCAATTTATTTTAGTTTTAATCCTTTTAAGTCCACAAATTAATTTCCTAGTGTTCAAGAAAAATTCCAATATTTTCTTTCAAATAATTTTTATTTTCCCAAGTACTTTCAATCTCATCTGAGACCATCTTCAGGGGTTGCATATCTATGGATGTGTTATGTGTTAACACCATAAATTCAAAACTATTTTTTATGTGTATACAATGGAGGTAACATGTGATTTTTAAAAAAAATATTTTAATCTGTGGACGTGAAAGGAATAAACTAAAATAAATAGATATATGTCTGAATTATTTAATCAAAGTTGCTTGAATAAAAATATGTTGCCTATATATATATATATATATATAATCATGGCTTTGTGAGCAAGAATTTAGGTTTGGATGTTCATGACTGATAATTGGTAAGGCCCAATTAATTGGTAAGTTTTCCTCACTAGCTGCATGAAAAAGTTAGGCATCAGGAAGAAATTCTGATTTTAATGGCTATGTGCTGGGCTTTGTTTTGTAAAAAGAAAATTCCTTGCAAAGATTATACATCATGCTGATTCATTGTCAGCAACTTCTATTTCTTATTACCAAAAGTCATTTCCACAAAAACTGAGTATTTATTTAAAGGAGTTTGTATCTACAGCAGCCCTTCTAGTTAGAGGCCAGTTTTTTTAACAATAGGATCTTTGGGAGCTGAATTATTATTTTAACTATATTGTTATAGAAATTAAATTTTAAATAATTTCTACTCACTTTTTTATATTGAAATATTTTTATTTTTGTCTATATATTTATCGAGTTTTACGTATCCCACATTGTCCTTACTAAATTAGTACTGAAACAGAGGAAAAAAACGTACTACATATCTATTATCTATGTGACAATTTCCTACATTCAGTACACTATTTTTTAGAATTTCATTCATCTAATAATGTCCATTTGATTCTCATCCAACTTTATTCATGGTTTTATCAGAATGACAGGATAAGAAACAAATAGGAAACATAAATTTAACATGTTTCACTATTATTTAAGCTTCATCAGCCACTAGAATCCAAACACACACACACAATTAACACCACAAGACAATGACAAGTGAGTTCTACCTAACCAATGAAAAACAAACACTGTGATACTAAAACTACCATAATTCATTTCCACAAAATTTCTGATGAAGCTTAAATAAAAGTGAAACATGTTAAATTTATGTTTCCAATTTGTTTCTCTATCCTATTCTTCTGTGAGACTTTAATCCATGTCTGATGGAAAATCTTACTTTTGTCACTATTTCTAATGATCTTTCTAAAATTCAAAATACATTTTCGAAATATATAATAAAATATTCCTGATAATTTTAGACAGAGACTTTATTAATTTTTGAAGAAGCAAATAACACATGTGTATACCACTTTCAGGTGTTTCAGTGTTTCCCCACCTATGGACAGAAGGTCAAAATAAGTCATGGCAAATTTCACATGGGCCACAGAAAATTTTATAATTTTCACTGGGCCACCAGGCTTATACTGTGGCCACAGCAAAGAAGTAATATTTTTACACTATAATAATTTCATGGGCCACAGAAAGTGGGCCATGAACCAAAAAAGTTTGAAAACCACTGTGTTAACTTATATTTTATGAGTACTGTTGCTTTAGGAATCTTTTTAATAACAAATAATTTTAAGAGTATTATTAAAAGTAAATCAATATTTCTATCACCTGAGATGTATAAAAAATATGTGACAATGTTTTTCAGTTGAAATATATAAGTAGATATGATACAAAACATCAAGTGATTATTTTAAATTTCTAATTAGGATAAAAAGTAATTTTAAACTTTAATTGGAAGACTCAAATTTAAAGTAGTGCTCTGACATATAAATAGGAAGTTATCTTTCAGCATTGCATTACTCGTCAAAGTTTGACTGATTACAATATGAGATGCAAAAGAAATAAGTTTACATAAACAAAACAATAATGAATGCTGGATAATTTTCTCACAGATGAAGAAGAGACTTCAGGTAATGGTAATGTCATTCTACAGAAGGATACTATGAATACCATGGACAAAGCATTTAAGTAATAAGAAAGTTTTAAGGAAAAAGTAAAATAATTAAAATCAGAAAGAGATAGTTGAAATGTCTGAGACACATAATGAGGAAAGAGAGTGCAGAGAATTTGACACTCACAAGGACATACTAAAGGCAAGAGAGACTGAGGTAAATGTTGAGTAACCTATTGAACAAGCTTGTTGGATAAAAGGACAGGAACTGGGTGGGATAGTAGAAAGATAAACCTTACTCTGAGTTACAAAGCATAGGCAATTGAGGAGAGCCATGATCGCCCGCATGCTGAAGGGACATGGCACCTAAAAGAAGTGTGTGCTAGAAAATTTTGTGGTATATGCCTAATCGACCAGTGAGTGAACTACAGGGACATTTTTAAGATTTCTTTAGTATTTTGCAAAGATAGAGTTGAGAATGAAGGAAAAAAATTGATCAGACTTGTCACTCAACTCTGCATAAGTTAAACACATATTTGTTTTAAAATTTGTTTTTGACATGTCTAATGTAGCCAGTAGAGATAGAATTTACTGACTTAACTGGAAATAACATTCTCTCAGCCTTTATCATTCTGTATGTGATTTTGTTTGCTGTATGAAAAGTTTATCCTACCACTATAGGTGACTCTGAACAATAGTGTGTTTGAATTTCATATCTGTGTTATCATATTCTGCTTTGGCAAGTGAAATTAACAGTAAGGATATTGCGACAGAGAGACCTTGAAGAAGAATGCAGTAGAAAGGGAAGTAATATTAATGATGCAGATGGCTAAAGGTTCAAGTCAAATGGACTGTTAAAAAGCTTAGCCTAACTTTTTTCTCTAGATCAGTGGTTGTCAGATTCTTTTTTTTCTCTGGGCTGCATTTTTCGGAATGAAAATTTGCTCATGCCTCACTAAATTTTGTTTTAAAAAGTACATTTAAAAATAAAAAGACAGAGGGCGGGGTAAAGGGAGATGACCACGGATTCAAAGCCAGAACATGATCATTGATAACTCTCTCCTCCAATTTGTGGACACTAGTTAGTATACTTTAATACTTGATATAATGCAAAAATATCTCAATGATAAAATCGGTCAATAATTATTTATAACTATTTATACTGAAGCTCATGAATACAATTATAAGTAATCCATTATATTATTTTAATTTTTGAAATCTTATTTATTTTTGGCATATGAATTTTTTGAAACTGTTTCTAAATCTTTGATTGTCTTTCAATCATTTCACATCACCTATAAGGCGTGCCATATCATTTGGGACCCATGACTCAAGATGAAAGTGTACCTTTTACTCAGTTTGTAAAGTTTAATGTTTCTTTCATTTTATTATTGTTGCTTTTTACTGTAAGTCTTCTGTTTTTCAATAAAAAGAATCCATCAGTGTGGATTAGGAGTATTCCTTCAACAAGATTTGTTTTATATAGATAGTACCTTACATATTTCACTATAGAAAATAACCTACAGGCAAGATAGCTACACTGTTCCTTATTTGATTTTCTTCATACTATAAAAATTCAGAATATGGAATTAATAAACCATAGCAATGCAAGTACATAATTGTGTGGATCTGTTAAAAGAAAATGTGCCAGGGGTAATTTTATCTAACATCACAAGATAGTACAAAACCAAAATAATACCCCAAGAAACAGAATCGTGCTTTTAAATAGACTTGTCAGATCTAGATCCTAATATGGATGTCATGCATGGTGTCCAAATCGTTCAGAAATGTCTAAACTTTCAGCAATAGATTGCCATTTTCACAGATCAATAATTACAAATATCTTCAGGCAAATGAATCCTCTAGGTCTGTCATATAGGAATAAAGTGTCGCTGCCAACACTTGGGTTTGAATACGGATCGCCAGAGAGCAAGCAAAGTCGACCTCATCTTGAAATAATTAGATCACGTAACAGGTAAAGGAAAATATATATATTTGGGAATTAGTGTCATCTGTTCAACTATTGTTTGAAGGCATTATTATTATTGCATCTGTGATTTTAAAAAAATCCCTCCTACAAACGGGCATTGTAAAAAGGTCTAAAAGATGACAACCCTTCATCATATCTTATAGACTGGTGCAAATAAATCATGAACAAAGAATTTTACCAAATAACAAAAACACATAGCTAGAAAACTTCCAGTAGCAGCAACAAGTGAAATGGATAGCACCTATAACTAGAAGGGAAAATAATGATATAATCAAAATGTTAACTTTCTACACTACCTAAAACAAAAGGTTTGGAAGGAAACATATGAGTATTAGAAAGATTGATAACAACATGAGAATTTGATTTTCCTGAAAAAACTGTTTTAAGATTTTATAAAATTGAACTGAAAGTCGCACAGCTTCATCAGTGGAAACTGAACATTTCCTGTATGGAAACTTATAATTTCATTATTAC
Source organism: Acanthosepion esculentum (assembly GCA_964036315.1). Taxonomy (NCBI): domain Eukaryota; kingdom Metazoa; phylum Mollusca; class Cephalopoda; order Sepiida; family Sepiidae; genus Acanthosepion; species Acanthosepion esculentum. The sequence goes on along the minus strand of OZ038497.1, from coordinate 102,356,367 downwards.
CTTTATGATATTCCTTCTTTTTACCTGTTAATAGTAAGAGTAAGGGTCTTTATATAAGATACTTATTCTTTTTGTTAGTATCTGTTATATACCGTACCTATGTTGGACACTATTGTAAGTGGGGGTAATATGATGTCTAAGTAGGCCACCACTAGCAGTGATTTACCTATTTCACACCACTAATGAGTATTGTATTTTGTTGATGTTATAAAGATTACCATTTCATTTCCAACCTCTATTTTGGTTATTCCTCATTCAGTAGCCTTTTCTAGGTTACAACAGATTATTTTATATCTGTAATCCATTTGACATCGAGAACTAATTTCATCACATTGCTTATTTATTTTCATTTTTGCAATTATCATGTTGAAAATTGATCTATTGAATAAAACTTTATAGGAAAATAAAAACTTGTAGCAGACACCATTACAATTATACACAATGTGGGTCCTCTTCTAATAACAGGCCACAACAAACGAAACATCAAAGTAAAATAACATGAAATAAAATCAAATAAAGAGAGTGAGTGTTTTTAAATTGTCCACCAAAGTGGAAACAAGGTAGGCTATCATTGGATCATCTATTAACAAATCAGAGAACTAGTTACCTGCTGGTTACAACAAAGCTGTGTAAGAGACCTCTGGATTAGCCATTTCCTTTAAAGGAGCCGTTACAAACTATTGAAATAAAGGTTAACTAAGCTCTTATAACTTTAAGATTTGTCTTTTAGAGGTTGTTAATGCTAATACTCCCAAATGAACTCTTCATCCTTGGCTAACAAATAGTGTTGAATTACCCTGTCCCACCTGCTAATTATAAACGAGCCCTCCCTTTTCCATAAAACCTTGTAACAATTTGTTCAGCATGTAAAACAGTGATTTATGTCTGGAGATATGATTTAGAACCAAGACAATATTGATGGAGTATATAATAAAGAACGAGCTGATATGGAACTCCAAACTTGGCTCTTGAAACATTGTTTCATGGCAGTAAAGTTATGCAGACAAAGGTTGCTTTGTAAGAGGAAACATCATGTTACCTTGACAGTCCAAGTGCAGCACACTTTCAGTGTATTATTGTGTTAAACCAAATAAAAAACAACAAACAAGTTATCGGAGCTGAATGCAGACATTTTAATGAATAAACAAAATTAAAGAATCCATTCTGAATCTCAGCTTTTATTAAATAATTCCTCACAGTGTTATGTTTGAGCACTGCTGTCAAACTTAGCGGAGATATATGTCAGTAGGAAACTACATAATCAAAAACTTAAATATTAAACTAGTTTAATACCTGTTGCTTTGCTGAGGGCAAAATGATTAAATTTAAAACATGAACTTTGTGTCTATTTAATCTTTCTGTTTCTTTGTATGCGCCATGTCCTTTCAGGATGTAAGCGATCATGGCTCTCCACTTCTCCCTCTATCCCTTGCAGCTCTTAACAAGTTCCCTCCCTCTGCCATCTCCTCCAAACCATGTTCTGTCATCCATTGGCTCAAGCCTGCTAGGTATATGATGCGTTGTTTTCCCTTGTCTCTCTTTCCCTCTATTCGAACCGTGAATATCAGATTCTCCAGGCCCTCCTTCCTCATTATGTGTCCCAGAAACATCAGCTGCCTCTTCCTGCTGTTCCCTCTCCTCTTCCTCTCCTTGTTTGCATCCTCTCTAAGACTTCATAGTTGCTCACACGCTCAGTCGACGATATTCCTTCCCTCTGCCATCTCCCCCAGACCATGTTCTGTCATCCATTGGCTCAAGCCTGCTAGGTATATGATGCATTGTTTTCCCTTGTCTCTCTTTCCCTCTATTTGACCTATGAGTATCAGATTCTCCAGGCCGTCCTTCCTCATTATGTGTCTCAGAAACTTCAACTGCCTCTTTCTGATGTTAAGTATAAGCCTTCTCCTTGTTTGTAACCTAAGACACCTTCGTTGTTCACATGCTCGGTCCATGATATCCTTGTAGAATTTCGAGAACAACCAACAGCATTAAACCTGTTCAGTTCAAGGAGGTGTAGCAGATTGGTAAATAGGGTTGTGCCTAGTTGCATTCTTTTCTTTTCATGTGCCATATCTTTTCAGGACATAGGTGATCATGGCTCTCCACCTCCCTCTATCCCTTGCATTTCTTCCCTCTGCCATCTCCCTCAGAACACGTTTTGTCATCCATTAGCTCAGGCCTGCCAGGTATGTCATGCCTTGTTTTCCTTTGTCTCTCTTTCCCTCTATTTGAACCGTGAGTATCAGATTCTCCAGGCCCTCCTTCCTCATTATGTGTCCTAGAAACTTCAGCTATCTTTTCCTGATGTTATTAGATAAGCCTCTGCCTTGTTTGCAACCTCTCTAAGACCACATCATTGCTCACATGCTCAGTCCATGATATCCTTACCATCCTTCTGTAGAACCACATCTCCCTCGCCTTGAGTCTCTTCATCTTTGAGGAAATCGTCCAACATTTGTTGCTATAAAGAAGGACAGATGTTACATAATAGCTCAGTATTCTTTTCTTTGTTACCAAAGAATTCCTCCTGTCTTGCAATATCTATGACATTTATTAAAAATATCTTCACTTCAAATACAGAAAGAGTCATAAAAATGGCTTCAAAGTGACAGTTTATACTCTGTCCTGTTACTAAAGGGTTAACAAAGGGAAATTAGCCCTCATGACACACATGCCCAGTTCAATTTAATTCAAATTCAGGTTTTATATACATGTATATTTTAATGCAAAATCCTAAAAATAATTGTACAAAATTTAAAAATATTTACCAAATATTTTCTAAAAAATTCAATGAAATATTTTAATCATTTCATTTTTTTATAGTTTAAAAAACACTGACATTTTTTCTTGTCTCCAGATTTATGATTTTATTGTTCAACTCAGGGTAGAGGTTGTCCAGACTGAGTGGTAGGAGAATGCCTTATTTCAACATCTCATTTCAAGTTCATTCAACTTCTGTGTATATATTTTTTGACACTATGTTTCTTCATGACTTATAAGATCAGGGCTCTCCACAGCTTCTTTTGTTTTATTATCTGTGAAATGTCATGTCTTCTTGGGAAAGACAATGGAGTGGTTGCTTGTTTTTCTTCCTCATAATTTGGAATTCAGAGTAGTTGTTTTCCAAATATAAATGACATCAAAAACTAAGTAGTTTATTATGCTATTTAACCCATAGCTGGAAGGAGAAGAGATAGATTCATGCTTTTCCTAAAGGCATTTATATGAATATGAACACAACAGACTAGTCTGAGATTTGAACTCAAATCACTGATTTCCTTTTTGCACATCCTTTATTGGTATACTTTTTTTTTTGCCTGTCAACAAAATAGAGTGCTTGACATGCTTATAAGAAAGATAAATATTTCATTTTGTAAAGCATTCACTCTCAGAATTTGAAATTGGAAGAGGAAGCATTGTTCCTATTCCAAGAATTATTTCATCTATGACTATGTTTTAACCTGTGCACTATCCCACCTTCCTTTATATTGTTCTAAATTCTAAGAGGAAGGATTGTCATGATTACACGGCTAGTTGAACCACTATCTTTTACATAGTTATTTTTTTTTATGTTCAACCTTTCACCTGACATATTCTCAGGCTTTCATTATATAATGAGGAGTCTGGTCTGAATAATTCATAGAATAGTTCGTATTTTGCTGTAATTGGAAAGTATTCAACCATGCTGGTGTTAATACTCAATATCTCGCCCTTTTCACAGATGACTTCTTTTTAACAAAGGTGTTTCCAGTGCTATTATTTGAAATATAATGAGAGAGCACATAGCAAACTTTTATAACATACCTAAGGACAATGATCTTTGAGCAAACTCCAGGAAAAAAAATAAGATAATGACTTAAATTTGCATTCCTGTAAAATAACTTCACAAATTTAGAAAACAGAAGGACATCTCAAACTTTCTGATACCTGTGATCTACTTCACCTGATATTAATGTACAGGGTGGTCCGAAAGCCTTTTCACCACTACATAATATAATTTTCTATTTCAAATGGCTGACACAAGCTCTGACAGGCCCTCGCAATGTGTGGCAGTATCAATGAAAATGAATAAACTGAATCCAGTGCATGTGCTTTGTATTATTGTATTGTTGTTCTATTATTCTCATTAAGTTTTGATATGGGGTGACAAAACTTTTGGACCACACTGTACATGTATTTCCTTCTGGTACTGAATTATTTCATGAGTACCACAATCCACTGTGATTCTAAAGGCACCTCATGTACTGCAGCTGTCATACCAGTAGTGTGTACAGGGCAAGACAGCCTGAAAGAAGCCATCCCTTTTCAAACTGGTTTTAAATTAAGAATTTTCCTTCTCCTAAACTGGTTGCCATCTCATCACAAGTGAGTCCTGTCTGCCCTGCTATTTAATGCCTCACTTGAGGAAAGTGGTTCCTTAGGGCTATTTGCATAGAGTGAACAAACCAGAACTGACCAGAATTTTGACTATATATATATATATATTTGAATTGGACAAAGTTCGACAATTTATTAAAGACATTTTTGATATGTTTAACGTTCTTTTTATAGATACAAGTATTTAAGCAAATGCTCTGTTTTATGATAAACAGTATTAAATAACATTTAACGGCCTGAATGTCCGAGAAATTTTCATAGAAAATTTTCGTTCTGCAACATATAGGATCGGATACAGGTTTGATTCCTGTCGGAGAACGAAAATTTTCTATGAAAATTTCTGACATTCAGGCCAGTAAATGTTATTTAATACTGTTTATTATAAAACAGAGCATTTGCTTAAATACTTGTATCTATAAAAAGAACGTTAAACATATCATAAATGTCTTTATATATGTATATATATATGAAGAAATATAGTCTTAAAGTGTGCTATATTTATGGGATAAAGTGCTCAATATCAGAGATAGAGTGTGTGCAAATATAAAAGTGAACATAGAAGTCAACACTTAGAGGCGACTGTCTGTTTCATGCTAGATGCAATCGTCAGGCAATATATATATATATATATATATATATATATATATAAAAGTGAACATAGAAGTCAACACTTGGAGGCGACAGTCTGCTTCATGCTAGATGAAATCGTCAGGCAATATATTGCTTGACGATTGCATCTAGCATGTTCACTTTTATATATATATATATATATATATGTTCACTTATATATATATATATATATATGTTCACTTATATATATATATATATATATGTTCACTTATATATATATATATATATATATATATATATATATATATATGCGGTTGCATGGAGAGTTGTTTATGACCTTTGGTTTCATGCTTTCATTATATTCTGACAATTTGTCTGAAGATCATGAAAGTGTGAAACCTAAGGTAAGAAACAACTCTCCATGCAACCGCATATATTAGCTCTGTCATGGATATTGAGTACTTTCCACCAAATACCACGCATATATCAGGAAGGGGAAAAAATAATTATAAAAAGAATTTACTTATTGTTTCACACCGATAAGGGTAAAGTACTTTATCGGAATTTAGTGTGTGTGTGTATATATATATATATATATATATAGGCAGCATATTTTCATTCAAGTATGTTTCTTTAAATAAAATAGACATTATGTATATTTATTTTTATAATAATCCTTTCAACTTCTCTAATAAGTTTCTTGATGTTAAGTTGAAATTCATTTTTTATTAAGCCCAGTACATATTGTCCTGTTATTACCTGGATGTAAAAAAGACATATCTATTTCTATACCTGAGGATGATTGTATGAACAATCGAAAGCTTGTAGTAAAAAAAAGACCTTATAAAACTGGAATTTATAAACAGGGATCATAACATTCATCAACGGGTTCGAGGCTAATGTATTTTATTAAAAATTGTTTGCGAGAGTGATCCTTGCAATTTATATCATTAACTTCACTATCTGCTTTTTTGTATGAATGATTCATGTAATATATATATATATATATATATATATATATCTTTAATATGGGGACTTTAATGACATGATGTCAACCATTTCCTTGTTTTTAGCATTATGCCCCTTTGCTTTAGTCAAATTATTCCCTTGCCATTGGACACATTTTGGGGTACTTGTGCAAATTATTATGCCTACTCCAAAATAACAATGATGTTCCGGGTTTTCTATCTTTAGCTGCATGAGTAATTTTCCCTCCTCTCAGTGTGTTTAGTTGGTATTTGAATGTTATGCAGATGCTACATCCCCTCAAGGTAACATCTTTAACTAGCCAAGGGGATATAAACATGGCCTTGTCACTGAATTATTGGCTACCTGAAGATTGCATGCACCACAAAGTAGGAAATGAGTGGTAGTCAACATTACACATTATACAGCCTGTTTTTTGTTTGAATGCAATCTTCAGGACCTGAAGAGTGTGTTCACACATAAAACCAACAGTTGCTACTTGGTGCTGACCTCAGGGTCAACACATATATTTACACAAGCTCTATCCCTGATATTGAGCATTTTGATTCATAAATTAAGCTAACCATAAAAATATTTTTATCATATATATATATATTGTAAATAGATTTTGTAATCCAACATTATATATTATTACGATAAAATTTATTAGTAGGTTCATGTGCTTGAGTTGCTGCTCTTTTTTTTGATAGCTTGTACAGAGTGAACATCATTGTAAAAAAAATACTGAAGCCTGTGTTCCCACTAAAAATAATATTTATGGTTATATATATATATATATATATATATATATATATATATATACACACAAACAGAATATTTATGTGACTGTGGATATTGAAACAAACTTGTGTGGAATTTGAACTTGGCTCTCTGATTTCTCGTTCATAGTCACTATCCATTATGTCCCACACACATCCCTTGACATGTAAAACTAACCAATAATGAGAGTGACCTTCTGGAAATATGATAGAAAAATGCATGTTGCAGTTTTCAAAAAACTCCCAAGTAACAAGGTGTGTTTGAAAAATGAACAGCCTAAAAAATGATTTATTGACAATTTTGAAATTGATTTATTGATGTAGGATTTATTAATTATCTTTATTCATTCTATAGGTTATACAAAGAGGGACATAAAAATGGCAGGAAAAGAAAAAATGTCAAATGCAAAGACTCTATCATTCTTAATGTGTTATTGTTCCTGTACAGGTTTAGTGAGTAAAATCTACATTAATTTGACATATATTAATAAAATCCTAATTAATCTTTATTATCAGTCACCATTTCACTATAGCATCCTAAATACTAAAACTGACAAGTGATCACATACCAAGATATTTACTTTGAAAATATTTCCAAAAAAATTTTATGCCATTTGTCTCAGACAGGAAAATTCACAGTTAATAGGCGTTATATTCCATGCTAATATAAATATATACTTGAAAAACAAGATGGTTAAAATAAGTAAAGGTTTATTGTGAAAACCAGTACAATTAAAATAAAAGTAACAGTTATGCACAAGGTCATTGCAAGTCAATCCAATAGTGAGTGCTAGACTCCGTAAGTTACCAATATTTATAGGTAGTTACTATCTATAGTGTAGTTACTCATGGGGGGGGGGTGACATGTTATTCCATTACATCAATAGGAAAGTGTACAAATGATAAAAGTGATCCCAGGGAACTTTACAATTCATTGAACACAAGAAAAATATTTTTCTGGTTCTACAACAGGTGTGCCTCAGCATGGAGTAATGGTTAATAAGGCTAATGTGGTTGACCATTATTGCTGATTAATGAGTTTGTTCCTCATTGGGTAACCCATACAAAATTCAACATTAAATAACACAAGACTTAACATTCTCACAGTGCAAATGGATGGCTGAGATCTTGTCTAAAATCTTAAACTCTGTATTTAACATCATCAAAAGTCGAAAGTTACTTATCCCATCCCCACCATTTTTGTTTTTACATAACTTGATCACACTCCTGGTGAAACATTGAGGTATACACCCCTACTTGATCCAGTTGTTGTAAATAGTTCCAGCAAAGGAACATGAATGGGCAACTGCCTCAAGTACAGGTTGTAAGGTAGACCATCTAATCCTGGAGTTTTATCCCTGCCAACCAGTTTCAGCAGTTTCCAGATCTCAGACTGTGAAACAGGACTCTTGCACCCAGCTGCTTCAGCTGCCTCAATGTGGGGAAAGTTGACCAATAGGCATTAAACTGAGCAGGGCTTAGACTGAGCTATATGGTGAACAGATCCTGAAAATTGCTATGAAAAGTCTCACATATGCATATACCCACATTTGTAGTATCAGTCCTCTTGTCCGACAATGTGATGCATGCAATATGTCAATGGGATGCATTTCTAAGTTCCTCTGTATTTCAATTCAGTAGCCATATTCGTTGCCTCAGAAGACATTGTTTTTAACCTGGCCCTAACTATAATAACTTGATCAAGGAAGGCTAGCTCCACGCTTGCTAAGGCTACTTCCCCACTATCATGGTATTTAATTGCCCAGTCAACTTATGCTTTGTATGCTGTTTGTGCTGCTAACCTAATTATATTGGGTCAATAACAGTAATCAGAAGCAAACAATCTAACTTTAGATTTCCATAGATTCCACCACTTATTCGCAACCACAGCACCTGACAATATCCACTCTATCATTAGTAGTAGTTGGTCCTGGAAATATCACTCACTAAATAATGATGCTGTCAATTTCCAATAGCCAGCCATCCTAAACTTTGGTTTAACTAAGTTAGCACAAATCCAGATGAGCCTATGATCCAAGTAAACTATAGAATGGAAACTTGGACAAACTAAGCATCTTAAATTGCTGTTCTTAACTTGAACTTTGTTCAGGTAGCAAGAATGCATCACCAAAGCTGAGCTGCCCCTATTCGTCCAAGTCCTGAGATGCTCAATATAATACTTATCAACAAGATTGAACTTGCCAATAAAGTCTCGAAATGGGTTTCATATCTGGTTTATTAGTACACGATCTATCCCCAATTCAATCTATATTGGAGTCAAGGATGGCATTCCAGTCCCCCACTAAAACTACCTGACAAGACATTGCCAAAAGTGGGTTGATGCATCAAAACAAATCAGGCCACTCTGCATGGACGTTGACCGCATAAACCCCAATGAGGTGAAGACACTTATCCTTTAGGGATGAAAAAGTTAAATCAAATGCACATGCAGCCGAAAAGATTCACCTAAAATGAAAGCAAAAATGGCCAAAATATACTAGAAATAGAATGAAATTTAACAAAAGTCTGAAATAAAAATTAAAATGGAAACTGAAATTAAAAAATTGGGCTTAAAGCCGGGGTTGGGTGTTGAAGAATAAGGATAAAATGAAAACTTACAACAGAATTAAAAGCAAAAACACTAGTGCAAAAATAAAAAAGCTGTTAGACCAGAAAAAGAAAAAAAAAGAAGAAAATTGGCTTATTGCCAAGCCGGGGGGATGAAATAAGAAATAAAAGAAAAACTAAAAATGAAAAACAAACTACAAAAATCGCAACAAATATAGACAATGAAAAATTAAATGTAACAAAACTAACTTAAAAAGTATATGAATTCAAAAACCATCTATGCAAGACTTAATTGGTTTGATACAATGACAAACAGGGATTCAGTAGGAAAATAAATGCACACTCTCTGGAAGAAATATCATGGACTTATATTGAACTCCTTCACAGAACTTATTACAAAGAATAGGTGAAACAGGCTAATTCAACAACAAAGCATTATTTTCTATTAGCTGGTAGTTGGGAATTCAATTCCTCTGTTGGGCAATATATACGTATATTGAACAATAACAATCTTGCCATCAATATGTCCTGTAAGTGTCAAATTCTCCAAGCACTCTTTCTTTATTATGCGTCCCAGAAATTTCAACCATATCTTTCTGATTATACTTTAGTGTCATTTTTTTCCATTTACCTTAAAACTTCCTCCTTGCTTACATACTTTTTCCATGGTATTGTGAGTGTTCTTCTGTAGAAGCACATCATTGTTGCCTCAATGTTTGCTTTTTATCTTTGCGGAGATCGTCCAAGACTGACTGTCATCTAGGAGGACTGATATTATGTTCCAGTTCAGCACATTTTTCTTTGTTTCTCATGAAATATACCTGTTTCTTCAAACTTTGTTTCACATCTTTTGTTATTCATCCCAGTGTGTATTCAGATCTGTGTCATAGTTTTTGTTTTCTGTGATAACATTTCCCAGATTGCCAAAATTTTACACCTGCTTATTTCTGATATCTCAAATTTGTAGCTCACACTGCAAGTTGTCTGTCTGGCTTATGACCATATATAATGTTTTCTTTCAGTTGACACTCCATTTTTCTCGTTATCTTTATTACATTATCTCAAAGTACTTGCAGTTTTCATTCTATGTCTACCATCAACATTCTGTCATCTGCTCATCTCATATTGTTAAGATTGTGTTCACTGATAATAATTCTTGTTAAGTCTTCTAGTTTTTCAAGGGTACTTTTTGTCGTATTTTCCTTAAAACTTCCTCATTGTTCACATGTTCTGTCCATACTATTTTCTCAGCATCCTTCTATAGAACAATGTCTCAGCATCCTTCTGTAGAACAATGCCTCAGCATCCTTCTGTGGAACCACATCTCTCCATCCATCTATAGAACCACATCTCTCCATCCATCTGTAGAAATACACCTCAGCATCCTTCTGTAGAACCATGCCTCAGCATCCCTCAGCAGAACCACAGTCTAGCATCTCTCTGTAGAACCAGATCACATCATCCCTCTGAAGAACCATGCCTTGCCATCCATCTGTAGAAATACACCTCGGCATCCTTCTGTAGAACCATGCCTCAGCAGAACCATAGTCTAGCATCTCTCTGTAGAACCAGATCACATCATCCCTCTGAAGAACCATGCCTTGTCATCCTTCTGTAGAACTACACCTCAGCATCCTTTTGTAGAACCACATCTCTGTTGGCTAAATTCTCTTCTGTATCTGTGAGGAAATTGTCCTGCTCTCACTAACATATAGAGTAATTTATATAACATAGCTGTTCAGCACTCTTTTCTTTGTTTCTAACAAGTTATTTCCTGTTCCTTAATACTTTGTTTTTCTTCAGGAAGGCATCTTTTGCTATTTTAACACTGCTTATTTTCTATTTTTGTTTCATTCTTGTAAATTTAAAGAACAATGTCATCAGCAGGAAAACTTGTCAAAGAGTTAATGTAACCTGTCCACATTTACTCATTTTGCTACTAAGTCAATATAGAAGCCTGCTGTTTACAAGCAAATACAAACAGCAATAATTTGGAAAAGAACAATTTTCTAATATCTAATATAAAATTTTTAAGTTTCACTTTCTCCAAATATTTGTAAGGAAAAAGAAATTAAAACATGTAAAAAAGTTTTCTGATAAACATTAAGAAAGTACTCATCAATATAGGAATATAAAAATGTTCTTAAATGTAATCAAGCTTTGTAGCTACATTTGCAATTATTTTTCATAAGAATTAAAACAAACAAAAAGCCTGATAGATTGATCAGAATGTGACAGTAACTGGTTAAAGCCAAATGAAACAATAACATTTATGTGAAGACAATATTGTGTTGCAAGAAAATTTAAAAGAAAGTAACTATTCAACACTGCTCATCATTTTTATAGAATTTAATATGTTTAAAGAGTGTTGAAAGCAAAATTGATAAAAAACTTTCTAACAATGGAAAATAAAGAAGGGGAGACAATCTAACATTTTTCATTAACTTCACTGAAAAACAAACATTTAAAAAAAACAATTACTTTTGTATAATAGAATAAATTTTCTTAAACTTCTGTATTTATGAGCTGTCATTGTTTTATCTCAACAGTTCAAAATACCTTTTTATTAGGTTTCTTGCTGATGGCAATTTTAAATATGCAAGCAGCATCTATCTCTCAATATAATAGAGAAACTGAAGTGTTATCTTGAATATAAGAGTTAATTAGAATTTCACCTTAAATTTTATCAAATAAAAATGTATTTTTTCCATATAAGTATTTGGTAAAATGTGTGAATTTGCTAACTTGTCATCCTCACAATTTCATGTTACTTTAAATCAATGATCAGATGTTACAAGAAGTTTTCATTCTATCCAATGCTTTACCTTGTCAAACAAAGATGCAGTGTCCAATTTCAAAATTCTCATACATATAGAGGTATCAGATATAAACCTTATTTCCAACACAATTATATATATCTACATACACACCATATTAATCAAACATATTAAAACACAGCCAAACTTTATTTTCTACCCCATAATAGACAATATTACAAACATGCTAAAAATATTCTACAACACACACTATTTAAATCAAAGTGTCTGTTGGTTAGAAATTAACATCACCATGTGAAATATTTGACCAATCAGGGAAAATGAAAATCCTATTTTTCTTGAGCCTACTTTCAGGAAAAAATTTATATAAAAACTCACAGATTTTGACTTTCAAAAAGCAAAGATGTGGCTGCCTCCAAGCCAAACTACAAGTGAAGATATGACTACATAGATTTTTTTCTTTCCCCAAAGAGCATTCTGAAAGAAAGATGTAATAGTGACTTCAGATGAATCATCTCCAACAAAAACACCAGCAGACATGATCAGTGATAACTTCAAATGAACCAACTCCAAAATAAAGATGGTCAGTGAATCTTTGCTAATGTTATAAGTCTTTTTTCAATCACAGTTTTTGTTTTTTTTCTGCAGAGCAACTATTTGAAAGTTTTGACAATTTATCCATCGCACACTATATATATACAGTGGGGGGAAACAAATATTTGTACACATACAAATTTTTAATTTATTGTATTTCCAACTAATGAAGAAACATTTTTTCTGTTTTCTAAGAATATTTAGTTATTATGCATCTATGTACAGTTAATTATACGAAAAGTATGTTTATTCATTAATTATAAATATGATAAATTACAGATTTGTATGTGTACAAATAATTGTTTACTCTACTATATATATGCGTGTGTATCTTGTAAATGTTATATAAAAGTTCATATATATATATATATATATATATATATATATATATATATATATATATATAATGATATGCATATTACATATAGAATATGTAAATGTTATATATATATTATATATATAAAATGATATAAATATTACATAATATGTAAAATGTTATATATATATATATATATATATATATATATATATATATATATGTTATATATATCTATATATATTTAAAATGATATACATATTACATATAGAACATGTAAATGTTTATAGATATATATATATATATATATATATATATATATATATATATATATGTATTATGAAATGGACAAAGTTCGACAATTATTTAAAGACATTTTTATGTTTAACATTCTTTTTATAGATACAAGTATTTAAGTAAATGGTCTGTTTATAATAAACAGTATTAAATAACATTTACTGGCCTGAATATTTACCGGAGGACGAATATTTTCTATGAAAATTTCTCGGACATTCAGGCCGGTAAATGTTATTTAATACTGTTTATTATAAACAGACCATTTACTTAAATACTTGTATCTATAAAAAGAATGTTAAACATAAAAATGACTTTATATATATATATATGTAAGCAAATGTGTGGATGTAGATCCGACGGTATGATGAAAATGTGGAAAAGACAAAGCAAAATCCGAATATATGAGTTTACTGTTTTTATTATGTTTTTGTTTTTGTTATTCTGTCGACGTCAGACGTTTCGGTCAAATAGACCTTCTTCGGAACATGGTTAATGGAGACATAATTATGTAGAATCGTCCGTATTTTTCCACTCAACCCGTTTAAAGGCGGAATTTTCCATAAGAGCTAGTTTCGACCAATCAACACCACACATTGCGAAACTCGGCTTATTATTGGTCGAGACGCCCCAGGATAAATTTCGGCGGGAATGCGCTGGGAGCCGATCTAATTTTCGCAGAGTAAATAAAAGGACGAATCTTAGTCCGATTCACTAGTCAGCAATTCACTCTCAGAGAGATTTCTACAGAGATCCACGCGAGTCTACATCTTGACTTAAAGGACTTTTCGCGCGTCAACACCTGACTCAACCTTCAACCTCTTTCTCTCTCTCTCTCTGAAATCTTAGTACGTTTCTAAAAAAGTGTTATTCTACACTACCAAACAGAAATTATTACTAAAGCAAATATATATAAAAAATACGGTCCAAGGTGAATAACTCTGCCAAAACAAAAACATACAAATTCAGCAAAAAAATCTCGCAACTACAATACTTTAAAATTTATCCCTCGATAAATTTTCCTCAAATTTTTATGTGAACACTTTTCCTAAACAAAGGAACATTCATGAACTTTGAGTTCATAAAATACTTCATTCAACTTTTGTTCAACAATTCAGTTATTTCGACTGAAACACAACCTTTTCCAAAAATTGTATTGTAATTTATTTGTACATAAATATTCAATGTTTGTTTCTAATTGAATTCACGACTACCTTTGTTTCTTCGTTCAATATTGCCTTTGAGATTTATTCCTTTTGTATGTCTACGCTAAATTGTTGTGATTAATATGAAGAACATGCTTTTCACGTTTATTACCACAAACCTAAAACCCTTCTGATTACACACTAATTCATAGCTATCCCAACAAATTGGTAACCCCGACGTTTGTACAGGCAAAACCACCAACAAATTGATAACCACATTATTTCAAACAACAAAACCTCAGTCGACATGGCAGATCCTGTACAACCAATTGAAGCTGCACTCAGGATGGAACTCCCTTCCTATACCACGAATACACAAACGTGGTTCATACAACTCGACGCGATTTTCCAAGCCAGACACGTGACGTCCCAGCAGTCGAAATTCGCGTTTGTTGTGGAGAAACTTCCCGCTGAAATCGCTGCGGAAGTAGCGGATATCCTTATTAATCTCCCGCCCGAAAAGCCGTATGAGGTGCTTCGGCACGCAATCCTACAACGAACAGGTTGCTCCGAGGAACGAAAGATTAAGGATCTCCTTACGAATGTAACACTTGGGAACAGCAAACCCTCCCAACTTCTTCGTAAAATGATTACACTACTCGGTGACAACAGTATATCCGAAACTGTATTAAAACAAATGTGGCTGGAGAAATTGCCGCCCGATATAGTGCAAATTTTAGCAGTCCTAACTGAGGAGGTCGATGTCCACAAGCTGGCATCGATCGCGGACAAAATCGTGGACACTAGACCAGCGCGCCAAATTTCCTCTGTCGTGAAAGATAACCCGACCCCGGATGTTAACCAGCAACTCCATTTTCTGACTACCGAACTAAGGAACCTGTCTTTACGCCTAGACAGAATTCAGAGCATTCCTGGACGGAGTCGCGATACTTCAGGTAACAGACACAATCCTGGTAGGCGACGATCAACGTCAAGACATACTCGTCACCGCCAGAGAAACTATTGCTGGTATCATGAAGTGTTTGGCGCCCGCGCAAGAAAGTGTCAGCCACCATGTGCGTATAAGAACGCGGGAAACTCCGAACCCGGCAGCCATTAAGGGCGTGTGCTGCTGGGCTAAATAACGGAAATCGCCTATTTTACGTTCTCGACAACAACAGCAGATTGAAGTTCTTAGTTGACACTGGCGCTCAGATCAGCGTTATACCGCTGAGTTATTGTAAGAAATCGTCATTAACGCCCGGACAAACTCAACTCAAGCTTCAGGCTGCAAACGGCACATCCATCAGCACGTATGGCGAGCGTATTATGTCTCTAAGCATCGGCCTACGGAGAGAATATACATGGACCTTCACTATAGCCGATGTAGAGTTACCCATCATAGGAGCGGATTTCCTCGCACACTTCGACTTGTCCGTGGAGCTGTCATCTCGGACACTTACCGATATGCGCACGGATATGCGACGACGCGGATTTTTATCCAAGCTTTCCACGGTTGGACTGACTGCTCTGGTACCTAGTGCGAACGGTTGCGAAGATTTGCTTAAGCAGTACAAATCTCTTTTAGCACCGTTCACTCATACAGAACCCATAAAACACAACACAACACATACTATTAAAACAACTGGACCCCCAGTCCACGTGTCACCCCGTCGTCTACACCCAACTAAATTACGGGTGGCTAAGGAAGAATTCGAAAACATGCTCAAACTGGGCATAATAAGACCATCTTCCAGTCCGTATTCCACACCGTTACACATGGTCCCTAAGAACGAACCTGATGCCTGGCGACCGTGTGGAGATTACAGACTCCTAAACGCTCGGACTGTGCCAGACAAATACCCAATCCCTCATATTAAGGATTTTGCTTTGTCCCTTGAAGGCGCTACTGTCTTCACCAAGCTGGACTTAAGGAAGGCTTTTTATCAGATTCCTATCGAACCATCTGATATTCATAAAACAGCAATAACGACACCGTTCGGTTTGTACGAATTTACCCGAATGCCGTTCGGACTCCGTAATGCTGCGCAATCTTTTCAGCGTCTTATAGACGAAGTCCTCCGCGGATTACCTTATAC
The DNA here is from genome assembly GCA_964036315.1 of Acanthosepion esculentum. Classification (NCBI taxonomy): domain Eukaryota; kingdom Metazoa; phylum Mollusca; class Cephalopoda; order Sepiida; family Sepiidae; genus Acanthosepion; species Acanthosepion esculentum. The sequence continues at coordinate 102,339,882 of OZ038497.1, read as the reverse complement.
TTATGCGTACATTGACGACGTACTGATAGCAAGTAAAACGCCCGAGGAACATCGTAACCATTTACAGTCGGTCTTTGAACGATTGCAACATTACGGACTAAAGTTAAACATTGATAAATGTTTATTCGCTGTCCCTGAATTAACTTTCCTTGGTCACGTCATTGATGAGAATGGTTTAGCTCCCCTGGACGAAAAGGTCAAGGCCATCAGTGAATTCCCACCACCGTCAACATTAAGACAGCTACGGCGATTCATTGGCATGATCAACTACTATCGCCGATTTATACGCGACTGTGCCATTGTACTTCTTCCACTGACGAATCTTCTTTCTAATCATAAGCGGAAAAACCCGAAGATTGTGTTATCTGCAGACGAGCTGGACTCTTTTCGTAAAGCAAAACAAGCTTTGCAGGATTGTACCAAACTTGTGTACATTACGTCCTCACCCGACGCGAAACTGACGCTAACTACCGATGCGTCGTCGGATACAGTTGGTGCCGTACTTCACCAGATAGTCGACGGTGTGGAAAGACCACTGTCATTTTTCTCTATTAAGCTAAATACGGCCCAACAGAAGTATAGTACCTTCAGCCGTGAACTGTTGGCAATTTATTTAGCCATCAGACACTACCGGCACATCCTGGAAGGTCGTGACTTTTCAATTTTTACAGACCATAAGCCACTTACATACGCTCTACATGCTAAGTCGGATAAACACAATCCGCGAGATATCCGCTACATGGATTACATATCACAATTCTCGTCGGATATACGCTACATTAGTGGAGCTAGTAATACCGTGGCCGACACCTTGTCTCGTACAACTCTCAGCGCAGTGCAGAGTACAACACTGAACTTTGATAACTTAGCTGACGAGCAAGACAAGGACGAAACCCTGCAAGCTATCCACTCGGACACTTCCTTAAAAATTGAAAAAAGACCGCTCCCATTTACAAACAGGTCAGTTTATTGTGACATCAGCACGGGTAACCCGCGTCCGTACATTCCGCCAAATATGCGCCGTCTGATTTTTGAACATTTTCATACACAAGCACATCCTGGAGGCAAGGCGACGTTGCGGACCATATCGGACAGATTTATCAGGCCCGGTATGGCAGCTGACATTAAGCAGTGGTCCCGCACGTGTTTACGTTGCCAAGCCACCAAAGTTGGCAGACACACAAGGGCACCTACATCAACCTTTGCCGACCCAGACGGTCGTTTTACTCACTTGCATGCAGATTTGGTGGGCCCACTTGAAAATGTGAATGGATTCGAGTACATTTTGACCATAATCGACCGGTTTACTCGGTGGCCAGTCGCCATCCCACTGCAATCAACTACAGCTGAAACAGTGGCCAGTGCTATTTTTAATAACTGGATCACAAACTTCGGATGCCCTTCGGTAATCACGACCGATAGAGGTCCACAGTTTCAATCAGCCCTTTTCAACGAATTCACTGATCTATTGGGAATTAAACATATTTCCACTACAGCATATCACCCTTGTTCCAACGGCCTCGTAGAAAGATTCCATCGGCAGCTTAAATATGCTATAACTGCTTCAACTAAAGGCCGAACTTGGGTTGATAAACTTCCCCTGATCATGCTGGCTTTGAGGAATACTGTCAAGCAGGACTTGAACTGTACCAGTGCTGACTTGGTTTTTGGGACTCCCCTAACCTTGCCAGGACAGATCTTCGGCCCTGTATCGGACAACCTACCTAGCAGCCAGTTTATCAGCGACCTTCGGCAGAAAATGTCTGAAACTGTTTATACGCCGACCAGAGCCTTTCACAGGCCATATTACATCCCAGCTGATCTGCATACAGCCAAGTTCGTATTTCTACGCCGAGATATGGTCCGTAAACCTTTAACACCCAACTACACTGGACCGCATCAGGTCATTTCTCGAGCGTCGAAATATTTTGTTCTAGATCTCGCCGGCAAGCGAACTACGGTCAGCATTGACCGGTTAAAACCAGCTTATATCAACAGTGACGACCAACCTGTGACCACTCAGCCAACACCTGTTTCTGAGACATCACATAAACACCCATCTTCTACGCCTGAACCCCAAATTAACCCACCTACACGGACCAGGTCCGGCAGGCGCGTTCATTGGCCAGCAAAGTACACCACATTTTATACATATTAATGTCCAAACTACGTTGACCATTAATCTCGTGGGGCTATTTGTAGAATCGTCCGTATTTTTCCACTCAACCCGTTTAAAGGCGGAATTTTCCATAAGAGCTAGTTTCGACCAATCAACACCACACATTGCGAAACTCGGCTTATTATTGGTCGAGACGCCCCAGGATAAATTTCGGCGGGAATGCGCTGGGAGCCGATCTAATTTTCGCAGAGTAAATAAAAGGACGAATCTTAGTCCGATTCACTAGTCAGCAATTCACTCTCAGAGAGATTTCTACAGAGATCCACGCGAGTCTACATCTTGACTTAAAGGACTTTTCGCGCGTCAACACCTGACTCAACCTTCAACCTCTTTCTCTCTCTCTCTCTCTCTGAAATCTTAGTACGTTTCTAAAAAAGTGTTATTCTACACTACCAAACAGAAATTATTACTAAAGCAAATATATATAAAAAATACGGTCCAAGGTGAATAACTCTGCCAAAACAAAAACATACAAATTCAGCAAAAAAATCTCGCAACTACAATACTTTAAAATTTATCCCTCGATAAATTTTCCTCAAATTTTTATGTGAACACTTTTCCTAAACAAAGGAACATTCATGAACTTTGAGTTCATAAAATACTTCATTCAACTTTTGTTCAACAATTCAGTTATTTCAACTGAAACACAACCTTTTCCAAAAATTGTATTGTAATTTATTTGTACATAAATATTCAATGTTTGTTTCTAATTGAATTCACGACTACCTTTGTTTCTTCGTTCAATATTGCCTTTGAGATTTATTCCTTTTGTATGTCTACGCTAAATTGTTGTGATTAATATGAAGAACATGCTTTTCACGTTTATTACCACAAACCTAAAACCCTTCTGATTACACACTAATTCATAGCTATCCCAACAATTATATTAGATTTAAGTTTGATGGAGAGACGATATATACAGGACTGGTCAGAAACAGAAAAACTGAAATTCTAAAGTCAAGTATTCTTTCTTAGAGTCGGATATGCTGGCGTCGCGTGGGCGGCAACTACGAAGACCTGCGCACAGGGAAGAAGATTGTGTCCTAAGTGGAGGGTGAGGGGGACTATTTAAAACTATAGCTTATCGGTACGTTTGTCACGCATTAATCTCGCCACCGAGGTCGCGATCTGAAAGAAACCAGGTCTATTATTTACTGTATGTGAGGTGGCTATCATGCCAGCCTCATAAATCTGTCTAAGGTTCTTATTGTGGATATATTTTAAGATCTTCACAGAGTCGAAATCAAAATTGTGATCAGATTTGGCTATGTGTATAACTAAAGCACTGCTTAGATTACCGAGGCGAATGTCACGTTTATGTTCGGAAATGCGAGATTTCAATGATCTACCTGTCTCGCCTATATAACTCAGGTTGCAGTCTCTGCAGGGCACCTGATAGACGCAAGCATCGGATGTAATATGTTGTCTGCTCGTATTACTCAATATGTTACGTATAGATTTAGTGGGTAATGTAGTAGTTTTAATTTTTAGCGCGTTTAGATTGTTGGAGATGTGTTCGGTCAGAGGGTTATTCGGTAGAAAGATGCGGCCAATGGGATTATCAGGGGCAGCTGAGAGTGTGCCTCTCTCCACCTTTGATGTAGTAGTAGTAGTCGGTATGTTGTTATGTACTGATGGACGAACTCTGTGGATTTTCAAGGCTTTATGTTTAGCGCCGAGTATTAGTTGTCTCGGATACGAAAGGCTGGAGAAGGTATCCTCGATATAACCAAATTCGTCATCTAAATATTTTGCTGAACAGATTCGCAGAGCTCTCAAGTAAAATCCGATAATAACACCTCTCTTAGTCCTAGTATCATTGTGAGAGTAAAAGTGTAAGTAGTCGTTTTTGCATGTGGGTTTACGATATACTGTAAATTCTAGTTTGTTATTATTTCTGGTGAGTAGTATGTCTGGAGTGGAGAGAGGCACACTCTCAGCTGCCCCTGATAATCCCATTGGCCGCATCTTTCTACCGAATAACCCTCTGACCGAACACATCTCCAACAATCTAAACGCGCTAAAAATTAAAACTACTACATTACCCACTAAATCTATACGTAACATATTGAGTAATACGAGCAGACAACATATTACATCCGATGCTTGCGTCTATCAGGTGCCCTGCAGAGACTGCAACCTGAGTTATATAGGCGAGACAGGTAGATCATTGAAATCTCGCATTTCCGAACATAAACGTGACATTCGCCTCGGTAATCTAAGCAGTGCTTTAGTTATACACATAGCCAAATCTGATCACAATTTTGATTTCGACTCTGTGAAGATCTTAAAATATATCCACAATAAGAACCTTAGACAGATTTATGAGGCTGGCATGATAGCCACCTCACATACAGTAAATAATAGACCTGGTTTCTTTCAGATCGCGACCTCGGTGGCGAGATTAATGCGTGACAAACGTACCGATAAGCTATAGTTTTAAATAGTCCCCCTCACCCTCCACTTAGGACACAATCTTCTTCCCTGTGCGCAGGTCTTCGTAGTTGCCGCCCACGCGACGCCAGCATATCCGACTCTAAGAAAGAATACTTGACTTTAGAATTTCAGTTTTTCTGTTTCTGACCAGTCCTGTATATATCGTCTCTCCATCAAACTTAAATCTAATATAATTATGTCTCCATTAACCATGTTCCGAAGAAGGTCTATTTGACCGAAACGTCTGACGTCGACAGAATAACAAAAACAAAAACATAATAAAAACAGTAAACTCATATATTCGGATTTTGCTTTGTCTTTTCCACATTTTCATCATATATATATATATATATATATTAAAAGATTTTATTAGTGGTACAGAACTTAATGACCACCATGAATAGACCAAATTTGTATTTATTACCACTCATGATGACAATTAAAAGGAAAAAATGAAAAACGATCTAGCTAACAGGTTTCGAATCTTACTCAACAGAGCTAAATCGAGGTTAATAAATATATAATTATCAATAAAAAATGGACAATATGTCGGGAAGAAAAAAAATTCTTAAATGGAAATTAATTGGAAGCCAAGTACAAAATACTTCTGTTTGCATAATGAAGGGCTCAAGAACAAAATATATATGGCCTCTAATATTTTCAAGTGGTATCTAGAGTGGGACTTAATAAGAACGGAAAATAAGTCCACACTGAAATTAATAGCACAATTATGGTTATTTATTATCTAATCCAAGATGGAAGACACATATGCATTGGTCAGAGTGTCTGATGGAGTATACTTAAGAGTATTTTTGTTGGTACATGTTTTATTATGACATCCAGTTTTTGAGTTGTTTTCCGTATGTAGTGTGAACCATAACTACATTTAAATGAATAAATCAAAGAACAGTTAAGATATGGAGGAAGAACATCTTTCTGCATGGATGGAAGGACAGGTGTGGCAGAAAAAAACACACAAATGTTAGCAGCAAAGTAACAATGTTGAACTGCTAAAGAAACCTGCTTAACATTTTGATCACTGATAATACCCAGCCAGAGAAGGCGCAGGTACACAGGACATCTTCATACTATATCCGGTTTAACTTCATTGAATTCCAAAATTTAGTTCTTAATTACTGATTAAACAATGCCCAATGGATAGGCATTATTACACAGGGTGTGAGTAATAAACTTGAGTTCATAATCTAGCTTCGTTTTAGAGAAGACCATTTTCTTTTGTCCCTTAATAATATTCATCCAGGTCTCAAATTTACACAAGAAAAGGAAATTAATTCATCTCTTCCCTTTCTTGATGTTTTGGTTAGCAGAACTTCTTTGGGTTTTCTTATTTCTGTTTATTGAAAACTGACTTTTAGCAGTTGCATACCCGTTGGGACTATTTTTGTCCCATAAAACGTAAAATCAATTTAATTAGGACCCTCACTCATAGGGCCTTAATGATCAGTTAGCAAGCTCGTTTTTCATTTTTTCCCTTTAATTGTTATCTTGAGTGGTTATAAATACAAATTTTGTCTATTCATCGCAATCCTATATATATATATATATATATATATATATATATATATATAATGACAGACATATTTTATATAATATGTAAATTTTACATAAAAATATATATATATATATATATATATATATATATGTGTGTGTGTGTGTGTTAAACATACAGGGTGCAATATCTGTCTATATTTCTGAGATGAGGTATTATGTACATTATTTACATTATTCGGACTATTGTCCTCATCTTTGTCGCCATATTTATTACAACGTTTCGGCCGTTGTACACTCCTTCTTCAGGTGGTTGGAATGTCGAACTGAACCCTTTATTTCACTCACTGGGGTAGACTGTTCGAGTTCCATATGCCATGTTTAATGGATGTCAGTTATCAGTTATCTCCTGTTAATTTTCCCTCTGAAAGTTCTCCACTGCCTTAACCGGGTATTGAACTCACACTCTTTGGGTCCTGTCACTGGATCTAACCAACGCCTTTATCCACTGTGCCTTGTGTCCTGGGATAAGACCCAAAGAGTGTGAGTTCATATAATACTGCAAGATTCCTTACACTCCATGTTGCTATTTATTTGTAGCTGCATTTTAATCTGCATTGTGGAGGATGCATGAGTAACTATACTACATGGCCATGGAGAATATGCTCTCCAGGTATAGGAATATCCATTTGAAAAATTTCCAGCACCAGTGACATGCCATATTCAATCTGCAGAGCATTTCTACAGAACCCAGCCTTCAGGCAGCATTCTGTCTGAACCCTCTCAAAAAGTCTTAATTGAACAAAAGAAGCAGGTGTGTATTTCTCTGGAATGATACCTTCATATCCAAATGACAACACACACTATGTCTCATTAAATGAGTCCTTAAACAGTTTGAACCTAGCTGGTTGTCAGTACTTGATATATAAACATGTCACTTAGCCTATATACGTTCATCAGTCAACCCCATGACAACCTCTTTCCAACTAAATCTTTAATCATGAACTGAAGCCATGCAATATGACATGTTAGTAAAGGTCATCGTGAAGTAATAGCATGGTGGGATCAAAGTAAATTTTTAGGGCTCCTAGTAGTCTTGTGATCAACTAAGTATCTTTAGTACCAATGCTTCTATTTATTGATCAACTGTGAAAGTCAGGTAGGAAACAGCTTGCATTTAGGAAAAACACTTGTCTTTTTCCATAAGCTTAAAAAAGAATGGGGGGAAAAAAATACAAGATATAACCTTTCGTATTCTAATGCATAAAGCAGCAATAAAAAAAAAATACAGGCAAAGCTTCCTTTTACTTTATGACATGCCCAAATGCAAACCGTAAACCTCAGAAATAAGCACTTAGTGATCCGAATCACTAAACTAAATTATCATGGAGTATCAATTGACAAACAATAAATTTTTCCCAGTGTCACTGGAATTAATTTCTATCTGGATCTCCAGATTTGAAAATGGACAGCATTAATATTTCTTGGCGCAGACTGGTGAAGTCTAAGAGGGGAGAATTCTTCTGA